>JASVER010000052.1:5456517-5526982 GCA_030449065.1 Oceanodroma leucorhoa
GAAGAGCGACGGGGGAAGGAAGAAGGAGAGAGAGGGAGGAGGAGGTGGAGGAGGAGGAGGAGGAGGGGAAACGGAGCAGCAGCTCGGGAACAGAGAGCGCGCCCGGGAGCAGCAGCAGCAACCGCCGCCACCGCAGGAAGGAGAGGAAGAAGAAGAAGAAAAGAAGAGCAGAGCGGAACAGAGCAGAGCGGAGGAGAGGTGGCGCTGGCAGGAGGAGGCAGGCAGGGACCTGGCTCTTCTGGATGCTGGATTTTCGGACTCTCGTTGACTCTGTCCCGCTCCCCGGCGCCGGACTGTGAGAGACACGCACCAGCGCCAGGCAGCAGCGGCGGGGGGCTCCGCTCGTAGCTGCTGCTGCTGCTGCTGCTGCTGCCGCTGCTGCTGCTGCTGCTGCTGCTGCCGCGGGGCTTGGATTAAATTGGCCGCCCCGGAGACTAGCGGGAGGAGGTGGCGGCGGCGGCGGAAGGCGGCGGCAGGCAGGCAGGCGGCGGCGGCGGCTGCTGCTGGGACCGGGGGAGCCAGCATGACCAGGTAACTGCCCCGCTCCTGACCCATTTTCTCCCCCGCCGCCGCTCCGCCTTTGCCGCCTCTTTCGGCGCGTTTGTGCGTGTGAGCGCGCATAAAAATGTGTGTGTGCGTGTGGCGCGGGTGTGTGTGTGCGTGCGTGTGCGCGGCCCGGCACACGTGTGCCTGACACACAGCTCTCCCCCGGGGTGCCCCGGGGCTCCCCCCGGCCGTTGCCAGCCCGCTCCCTTCTCCTCTCCTGGCGGCGAGGCCTGCTCGGGGAGCGGGGGGAGCTGCGAGCGGGGACGGGGGATGGGGCAGGGTGAGGGCGAGTGATGGATCGGAGTCGACGTTTCCACTGAATGCCACTGTACACGGGCGGGGAGGGGGGCCCGCACTAATTGCACGTTGGCTGTTTGCTTTGGCGAGCGAATTATTAATTATTTTGTTTATTTTAACGGGTGGGGAGAAGCGGGAAGGTAGCAGGAGTGAGAGGCGCGGCGCCTGCCGCTGGAGAGGGGGTGTGGGGGCGAGCGGCCGGTAGGGACCCCCGGCGCCGGTCCGAGGAGGGCTCCCTCCTCCTCCTCATCCTCCTCCTCCTCCTCCTCCTCCTTCTCCTCCTCCTCTCTCTCGGCGGAGCGGGGAGGCACAGAGATGCGAAGCTTTTCACAGGTTAGGCTTTTAATTTCTTTGTTTACTCTCCTGAAACGACTTGAAAGGAAGCACATCGGGCTGGAAACTCAGTTTTCCGAGCGCTTACAAAGGGGCTCTTGAATTTGTTCAGGAAACTTAGCAGCTCCCTCTGCGCCTTCTGCCCGTGCGAACAGGCACTCCTCACTGCTGCAACCGGGCTCTCCCAGTCTGGCAAACAAAACAGTTGTTTTCTTCCACCGAATTCTGTATTTTGCCTGTTTTCCATCCCCTCCCTCCGTGACAGAACTATATTATTTCCTTTTTAAGCGATTACCGCTCACCCTTGCATGTATGGCTTTTGAATGTCTGCTCCTCCTTGTTACTTCTCCAGACTGCTGTCATGCGTATTTTATTCTTTTGCCTGGCCTTTGTACAGTTACTGCCTCGTGGAAGGATGGCAGCTTCTTTACTATGCTTACCATGTCCATATTCTCGGTTTCGACATAAGTAGAAGGGTCATTTTATTTACGCAGAATAGTTAGGGTTTTCTGTGTTCCTTCACTTGTCGCCTGAGACGGCGTTGCATTGGAGATGAATCTGTAGATGCTGATTTGCTTTGGAGTTTCTGATTTGCAGACATGAGTATTTTTGGTGAAGCCTGTATTCTCTTAAACTTAGGGTTAATGTGGGAAGTTATGATGGTCTTCTCAGGCTTTCAGAGATCACTTCCAACATACCTTTTGTTCAGGCACAAGCAACTTCTGTAATATCAGGACATTTATTGGGAATTTTGATGCAGAGATGGAAAAATGTATATGTACCATGTTTTTCCTTCCTCTGGTATCTGCTAGTGGTTTGTAATGTTATAATGGTCAGTACTTTCTTTTCTTGCTGTAAAAGTGTATACTAAATAACATAATTTTCTCCTGGGCTGGGAGCACACAAAGATCCTACAATTCTTGTTATTGAACGGAGCAACTCTGAAGAAAAAAAAGATTATCCTCTCTCCTAAATACAGTCATATGTACTTGTATCTTACTTTAGATGGCAATTTTTTGCTAGGTTCTTTAAATTCCGTCTCATGAGATCTGCTCTTACTGCTTTTTTTATGTGTGAAATTGACAAACTGGTCAGTTTAATAAATTCAGCTGTCACATTTTGCCCAGTCAAAATTGCTAAAAGCTGTAAATATACTGGCATGGGATTTTCAAGGCAGTCAGTGTTACATAGAAAGGAAGAAGGATTTAATGAGAGACTTTTTACAGGAGTAGCTTTCCAATTTTGGTTTTGTCACTTGTAATATGGTGGAGTATATTTAGATTTTTCTCAGTGCAGAAATGATGTATAGCTTTTCTATATCCACTTAAAGCACTGAAAGCTTTGCCTAAGTAGAAAACTTCTACTCTAAGGCGGCACTAAGAAATTCATTATGGTTTGTGTGTGCTATGGCAAGCTGTCAGGAATGGTGTGTGGAAAGGAAAACGGCATCTTGGTACTTATAGATTTCAGGAACGGCTCTTAGGACCTGCTTTTAGACCCATCAGTCACGCTACTTTTAAAATGAGCGCTAAACAATAATATGAATTAAGTGTTCTGCCGTGACGGTTATGTAACTCAAACACCAGCACTGTCAGCGAACTCAACGGGTGATAGTAAATCGGTGCTTAATCTTAGGAGAGGGTTTGTGAGAACAGACTTGGGGGCACGTGAAAGAACGAAATAACTGGTGATTTAAGTCTAGTCGGCGATTCACCTTTCATTTTCAAGATTGCCCTTCGTTCCTACGTTTGAATAATGCAGGGAGCAAAACTACACAAGCTGGAGAGTAGGAATCCCCCTTCATCTGCTGCTGTGTGTGCTGAGCCACTAGGGGCCTGTATAAACTGCTCTCGTACAGCACATACCGGTACATGGCATATGCTCACTCTTTCACCAGGCATTTTTCACACAGGTGCCTAATGGCAAAAGCAAAGTTGCCAGTTACTTATTCCTTACTAATAAATGAGACTGCAGTTACTTAGGAGACGTATACAAATTGTATATTATTTTGGGGTTCTTTGCCCTACTTCATCCATTTCACTCAGTCCTGTGTGGTGTCCAACATAGTTCTTTCCTCCCTGCTCTCCTGACTGCTGTGGCAGTTGGGGATGAACTTTGGTCGACTCAGGAGGTGCAAATTTTGGGCAAATTTCAGATTTCAGTGTCTCCCCACATTTCATATTTTCTGTAAGCTGAGAAAATCAGATTTGTTGCCTGTATGTTTCGTCTATTGGATTAGTAATGGTACTGTTCCATGCAAGTGTAGGGTTAAAAGATAAACTAAACAGGATTACTTCAAGGCAGGAACAGACATAGATTGATGGTGTATTTAAACTAGCTTTGTAAGTGTTATGTAAGTTTGAGCGTGTGGCAGCTCCAAGGCTTTGGCTGGAGCGTAGTCAGCATTTATGGGACCTGGGCTGAAGATGCACTATACATTTTTGAATGTCAGTTTCAGAAATTTAAAATCCACCAGCCATAGCATTCTTGATAGACATTAAGCAATAAGGTCAAGTATACTTACACTGTTCCATTGTTGATTTTCAGTTTTTCAAACTGACAATTTGTCAAAGAGCACAGCTGAAGTATTTGCATATTGGATTTCCTTCAAAATGAACTTCCGTTACTAAGCTCTCTGAAAATTCTCATTTAAAAGGATTTTCAAGCTGAATCACAGTTAGGTCATACAATCAAAATGCAGTTTCAGTATGGTATGTTAATTTTTTAATAAGCTGTCTTTAAAACAGCGGAGTTTTATATATCATGTGGTGTTGGGCCAGTTACAGCAAGAGGCTTTTTGTCATATTACCGACAACAGTTGTGCAAATATTGACTGAGTTTAATTTTCTGAAATGTGCGTGTGTGCATTTAGGTAAAGTTGTGATGAAATGTACTGAAATCCACTTTAAAGGGCTTCTCAAATGATAGATGTCTGTTCAAAACTGTAAGTCTTACTGAGTGTCAGTAAACCGAGGCGGTGTCTGTGAAATCCAGAGGATAGGCACTTCATTGGCACTTTGGTTATCAAGTGGAGTAATGTAGTTCAGGTCTACAAATCATTGTGTTTCATTTTTTTATGAGATCATGGTGATTTTTAACCTTTTGTTCTTTAAGGAGAAAAAGGTATAGGTATTTGCTGTTTTAAGTTTGGTGTCAAAGAATCACATAATGCTGTCCATTGTAACAGGGGCTTGCTTACATTGTAATTCTATTTAAAAACAGTTGGCATAACACAGTCAACATACAATATTTTTATGAAAACTCTAAATTTCACATACTCTGTGAGTTGTTTATCTGCTTAATCCTTGTTTTCTTTGGAAAAGGCCTTAAAAGAAGCTAATTAATGAATGTATGCTGGCAACTTGGCAGCCTAAAGCAAGAATCCGTGTTTAAAAATACTCCTTCTTATACTATCAGTGATTTACCAAGCAGAAGCAAAGAGGAAGCATTACTTCTCTTGGATCTACTGTGGTGAAAGCTGCAGTACAACTGGAGAAATATGATGATGTAGAAAAAGATTGCATGAGAGTGCTTTGCCTGTAAATTCCTTTCCAACAAGCTTCACTTCACTTGTTGTTTAAGCCGCCGTGCGTTAATAGAACCATATGTCTACTATTGCACAATTTTAACTTACATTTCATAAACTCAGATGGCTTTTGGTTGTTCATTGATAATATTTATTCAAACATTCCATGTTTGTGTCTTCCTATAGGAAGTGGATAGCTGAAATGCAGGGAAAATAGATACAAAATAATACAAATGGTTTGTTTGCAAAAAATTAGGTTAAATTGAATAAAGTATTATGTAAATACTTAAAGCATTGCTTTTTAAAAACATCATTATTATTCAGGTTCTTCCAATTCATTCATAAAAGTGACAGTTCACACTAAATACTCTGTCAGTTTATTTTTAACTACATCAGCAGGTATACATAGTCTGTACTTCCCTAAGATAAAAAGACTTATAGCTTTAAGTGTCTTATGCTTACATGCCGTCACAGCCTTCTCCATAAGCTTAGTAGCACAGTAACTAAAAAAAAAAGAAAAAAAAAAAAGGTGATTGATCTTGCAGTAGAGTTCCAACACAGACAGAGATTTTTGCAAAAAACCCCTCCCGTTTATACTTGTGTGTCTGATATCTGCCAGGGATTCTGTGTGTTCTTTCAAATACAAAGAATGTGCAGACAACTTCCTCCTTCTCAGCCAACTGAAAATGATGGAATTTTAGGCACTTTGATTTATTATACCAGAGGACATGCTCTAATATACTATCATGCCCTGTGCTGTGCTTCTTCATAGTTGAGTTTTTCAGTAATCTTCCAATTATTGGAGTCGCTCCGCTGGTACACAAATTAATTTCTTGTTTGCAGACAATCAAAATGGATGTCCTGGTTAGTGCCGGCCGAACTGCTCACATACTGTTATAGTCAGACAATGCGTACTTTTTCCCCAAGCAGTATATCAAATGCGGTATATGGAGTAATGCAAGCAAGTGTATTGCTGTTTCTTTTACTGTTTTTAGTGACTGGAAACTATGTATCTAAGTCAGGGTTCAGTAAGTGGTGTGTAAAATCTGGCTTCTTAGATGGCAGAATCAGCTGATTCTCATGAAGAATATGGTCAGTGCCAACCTGTCTGAAACAAATGTGGCTTAGGTTCTAAATTTGCAAATAGGTATACATTTCTCTCACAAATTTGCCCAATCCCATTTCGGTTTCAGTGTCTCACCTTGGCTTATTCCCTGGTTTTACCCAAAAGTCTGGCTTTTTTGTTACTTGCGTTGACACACTGAGAGGAAATTCAAATACATTCTGGTAACAATGTCATAGACTTTCTGACCTTTACAAAATAATTGTTTGCTAAGTTTGAACTCAGTAATTCTGCTTGCTTTACAATGCTGATTGAATTAAAAAATTCTTAACTGTGTTTTTGAACTGTCTGTAGGCTGTATTCTTTTGTAAAGCTTTCCCAAAGAAAGCTGAAATTTGTGTACGAGGAATAAAAAGACTGTCATTTCTACTATCTTCCTATTCTTTACTCTTTCTTTACTCTTTCTTTTCTTTTCTTTTCTTTTCTTTTCTTTTCTTTTCTTTTCTTTTCTTTTCTTTTCTTTTCTTTTCTTTTCTTTTCTTTTCTTTTCTTTTCTNTTTCTTTTCTTTTCTTTTCTTTTCTTTTCTTTTCTTTTCTTTTCTTTTTTTCTTTTCTTTTCTTCTCTCTTCTCTTTTCTTTTCTTTTCTTTTCTTTTCTTTTCCTTTCTTTTCTTTTTTCTTTTCTTTTCTTCTCTCTTCTCTTTTCTCTTTTCTCTTTTCTCTTTTTTTCTTTTCTCTTTTCTTTTTTCTTTTCTTTTCTCTTATCTTATTTTCTTCACATTTGTGCATGCTTTTGTAAAAGTGGAGCACATATTCTTTATTAAAGTTAGGGAACAATGATTTTTACTTTATTTTTCTGAAAAAGTAAGATAAAATTGATCTTATTAAAGTTCACAAAAATATGTAGAGATATTCTGTACTCTATATTTTCTTTCATCTCCTTTACACCACAGAAAGAAG
Organism: Oceanodroma leucorhoa; assembly: GCA_030449065.1. Taxonomy (NCBI): domain Eukaryota; kingdom Metazoa; phylum Chordata; class Aves; order Procellariiformes; genus Oceanodroma; species Oceanodroma leucorhoa. The sequence continues at coordinate 5,463,242 of JASVER010000052.1, forward strand.
GGGTTTATGAGACAGATGTGTGTCAAAATTTCTAGCATAGAGACGTGATTAATTTATCTGCGTAATTAAACTTCTGTGAATCACACTTTGAATTTTTTTTTCTTTTTACTTTTCTTAAAGGAAGGGGCTTTCTCCCTTTGTGGAATTTGCTGTAGGCAGGGAGGTCTTTTTTTAAAAGGCAGTTTATAAATGTAGGACCGGAGATTTCCTGCCTAGGTTTTCAGTGCTGTGAACATCAGGTGCAACATTTCTTTACCTCTTACGTTACATTTTATTAAAATCCTCTTTACAGGTGTACTGTATATTAATACCTGTAGGAATTTGACTATTTTTTATTAATAAGCAAACAACTATATTTTGTATGTAAGAAGCAGCAAATTTTTTTAAAAAAAAGTTCTCTGGTTACTAGATTAGAATTTTGTCTGCCTATGTGTAGATAAAAGTCATTAATTTGGTGTGACATACATGCAACGAGAGATTTCTAAAACACTGATCAGAAAGTAGGACAGGAGTTTTATTTATTTATTTTTGTTTGTTTGGGATGATAGTGCATCTTAGAAAGCTGCTTAACTGCTGCCCGGTGCAGCTGTCCTTCCCTGAAAGATTAGGTTTCAGGAGCAATGATGGATGTTGAATGCCTGTAGCCAGTTGTGGGGTTTGCTCTGAGGTCAGTGGTACTGATGGAGGATAGGGATTTACAGCCTTATGTCTCTACGCCAACATAACCAGTAGCATTTCTCAAGAAAAAAAGGTACGTTCAATGCTGAGCTTGTATTGCAGCATAGTTCAGAAAGCTATTCATACTGGTGAGAAGGAGTGAGTAGATTTGTGAATAGTAAGGACAAATTTAGTCATGAGTATGCCCTTTTGTTTCACAGAAACACCCAGAAATAGCTATAAAAAGTAAATACAATGATGTGACTTTATTTGGAACTTCTTACATACTATTTTAAGTATGTTAACAAATTTGGAATTTACACTGTTGACTGTTATTTCGATTGTTTCAGATATGCTTAAACTTTTTAACAGCTTCCCGAGCACAAACATACTCTACTTTTTCACCTAAAAATAGGGTGTGGTTTTTTTTCCATGGAGAAAATATATGTTAGTGGTTTTCAGCAAGCTTAACCAAGGCAGGGTTGATATTCATCAGTGGTGAAAGGGTAGATATTCACTGAGCGGAAAGGGTAAATGGTATTTAGTGTTACCTTGTTTAGTTTGCGTATCACAATATGTATTGCTGATAAAGATGGATAGTTTGGATAGCTCTGACGTGTGCTTTCAGAAGTGTTTGTTAAGATCAGACTTTCAGACTTTATTTATGGACTATCTACTTTCCCTGAGCTGTTGAAATTTGTTCCTGATGTATGGTGATGTGATTAATTTTTAAAAAGTGAATCTTGGTAGAGAAAGGTGCACACAAAACATGCTGTTTTATTGTTAAGCTTGCAAACCTTTTTTGAGTTGTTTGTATTAATTTGTACCTTAATGGTATAGGTGGATTTTTCTGTCAAGCCTTCAAAGAGCTGTCCTAATAGGCTCAAAGCCCTCAGTGGCTGGTGAGAAAGATCTCCTTTGACAGCAGCATTGTTTGGATCAGATCCATAGTTCCTTTGTGTCTTTGTTTAAATGATAGCAGTTTTTACCTCGGGTAATCCTAGTAGTGGTTAAATTCAAATATAGAGAAGAAAGCTTAATAAAACATCTGATGAATTGATTTATAGTATCTTGTAAATTAGGGAGTAAGAAGCATTTTGGTAACAAAAAATATGTATCCAGCAAGAATCACTTTAGAACAGTTTTGCATCAAAGAAATGGCATTTTTCCAAATGCCTATGTATTCTACTTATTGGCAGGATGCCATCAACTTTATTTGGAAAACTGTCTTTGCTTAAGTAATAAATATGCATTATTTAGCAATTTATTTTACTATAAATAACAGTTGGATTCTGTGATTAGTTGTTTGGGTTTTTTTTTCATTTTTAACCTATTTCAAGAAGAATGGAGTTTTGCAAATTATCATTAAGTGCATCAATGACCTGTTCTTGATTAACGGAATTTTCCAAACAGCGAAATTGTTTTGCTTACCTTGTTTGACGATTTGGATATTTTTTGATATTATTTTTGCTTGACATGAGAAGCCTTGAGTTTTTCTATTGTACATGGCATGTGAAAGAAAAAGTACAGCATTAACTTAAGGAAATATTTGTCTTAGTTGATGTTAATGATACTCTAATGCAATTTTTTTTTGTTAAAGAGAAGCGGATAATCAGTGTAAATCTTTGTTGTCACTAAGTCAAATATGCAGAATTTACACCTGTTTCCCATTTAACATTTTCAAAAGCTGCCTTAAATGGTCACGTGAAGTTTTCGCATACTGACTAGATGAAAATTTTAAATATATCAAGGTAGTAGATAATGAAGAGAGCATTGTACTTTCTAATGCTAACAGGTGGCAGTGAATGCCTGCAGGAGCAATCATACCTCTGTAAGAATGCTAGCATTCCTTTGGTTTAATTTTGCATGATTACAGTGACTCTGGAAAAAAAACGGAGTGTTAAGACTTTAGCAGTAGTATTTCAGTTAGCTTGGAAATTCCTAGACAGTTTTGATCTGAACGGAGTAAATACTGTATATAGGTAAAAAGGAAATGTTTATTCTCCAGCCGCTCAGCCGTATTTGATGGAACAGATATGTGTCCTTCTAGTCAATGTAATCCCTAAAAGGACACTTATTAGGACTGTATCCCTGGCTGATTTATTCATATGATTGCTTTATTAATCTAGTGCACAAGGGTAATCTTATTCCAAAGGTATTAGAAAGCATGAAAATATCTACTGGACTTCTTAGAGATGTGGATTTCTCTACCTTCGAGCAATTCTAATTTATAATCTCAATCAGTCTTTCTACTTTTTAGTGGGGAGTACATAACCTGTGAAGGATGCAGTGGCCTTAAAACTGTTGTTTCATCTTTGCTGATCTCTGCAGTAGTCCAGGTTAGAGAGAGAGATATTAATAAAAAAATGAAAATAGATTGTGAGTTATGTGTGGGTGTGATGGGATTTTTCTACCATGATGAATGAGTTACTAGAAATGCTTGTATAGTAACCAGTGCTTAATAAATGTATTCTCTTAATAGATAAATTCTTAAACTGTGTTACTGGTAGGCAAGGTGCATTTTCAGCTTTTTTGTTGTCATTGTTGTAAGGAGGTGAAGAGATTGCCATTTTGATGTGAAATTTTTGCTTTCCTAGATTAACTTTATATTGCAGATGCCATTCAGAAAATTAGGCAGAGATATTTTCTGCAGTTTGTACCTGGTGCTCAGATAATGGTGTTAATATCTATTTCATATTTAATGAGAAAGAACACTTGACAACACTGAAGAGCTTTGGGGTGCAAGGAAACCTGATTTCACCCACTTGAAAGAGTAAAGAGTGAAATTTTACAACCTCAGAAGTTTCCCACTAAAGCAAAACTGCCACAGGATCAATGCCAATTTAACTACTGTGACTGGGGATGCCCCTTCTCTGCCCCTTCTTTCTCCAAGTTGTTCTCCATCCTGGTTTTGCACTGCTGGGAACATCTCAGCTGGAGATCTGTCCTCTGTATGAAAAATGGCAGTTAGTAAATCAAGGAGAAATGTGTGCTCGTGAAGAAATAACAATGCCTACTTCATTCCAGCTCTTCCATACTGTACATCACTTTATCTTGAATGAGTCTTTAGATATCCTTTAAAGGTAACTCTCTGTAGCAGTTTTTCCTTCTTGTTGTTAGATCATATCTGATGTTGTGAACTCTCAAAAACTCTGAGAATGGCTCCCTAGGCTGTCCTTATTTCAGAATGTCACTTAAATTATGAATATTGGATGCTTTATTTGTTATGTTCTAGAAATCCCCTCTGAAACCTGTCACTGGGATCTCAAAGGCTTCATTTATGATTTTAAAACCTTCTGTTAAGTGTTATGGGCTTGTCCTTTTTGCATTGATCTCCAACTTCACTGAGTATGTATAGATATCTAGAAAGCAGTGTTTCAATACAGACTTTTCTGTCCATTGGTGCACTTAAGATGCCATGTGTATACTTGTACACCTGCTGCCTTCGCTGAGGTATTTGAAAAACTGAGCTATCTACTTTTTAAAAAGTTCTGTGCTTTCTTTTGTGTCCTGGATAGGATACAACATTGTCTTTTGTTTTTCTGTGAAATCTTTGCTTTCCCAATCACTTCTCATTTTTCACATCAGGAGGCTCTCCATATTAAAAGAAGGAACACAGTAAGATAAATAGACCTGCTTGACAGCTTCTTCTGGCTTGTTGTGTCTGGAGAACTGCATGAGTGTAACAACAAAGAAATATATCTCTCTGGTGCCATTTTGGTGTTCTGGTCTCTAGAGGCAGAGGCAGCAGATTAGATGTAACTGTGGGTGCTGGCTGTCTTTTCTCCAGGTACAGCCTTCCATTTAAGTCTTTGTGTTACTCAGTTGAATTCAGTTTCTGAACTCCCATCTCTGTCAGAGTGTCCATTTTTACTGAGACACAATCCTGATCATTTGTTCTCATACATGACTTACCTGGTAAAGGAGTTTCAAGTTCATAGTGCAGTGAGAAACTTCAGGAGTATAGGTTCCCAAGCTTTCAAGCTCACTTCAATGCCAGGTTCTCCAAGTAGAATCAGCGCTAGATATTTTTCTGCAGAACACAAAACTGCTGTGTTCATGTTTTGAAGCATTAAATTTCATTAACAGACACTCTACTTCAGAATGTGTTGCAGATCTTGTCAATGTTTTGTCTGCTTTCTGTTTGCAAATAGCTCAGATATTTGGCGGATTAACATTTTGATTTATCAATTCTTTGTTTCCTGATAAACCATTTCCTTTTTTTGCCTTCAAACTTGCTGAAAGGAAAAACGTATTCAGATTTTCTTGTCTGTAGTTCTCCTCTATGTTTTGCTATAATGCTGATAGTTTTTCTGTTTTTCTTAATGGTGTGTAGACTGGGAGAAGGACAGGAGGTCCATCTCAAATAATTCTTCCTTACCGTGTTCCCTTGAAGATACCAGAGTATTCCTTAAAAAACCCAGAGTCTTCCTTTGAAGGACTGTGAAAATATCTTTTACTTTCAGCAATTCCTTTTCAGATTTTGACTGTGAAAACAATAAGGCAATTTTCTGGTGTTTCTTAACCATCAGAAAATACTTAATGTATAAATACTTAAATATATAAATACTCAATGTATAAATACTTAAAATATACTTAACCTTAAGTATAGGTGAAACTTATCCTTCAAAAGTCTTGTGGCTTCCCTTTAAACTATAGATTTCTGGGGTATTTTATTAATTGTAAGGCATGCTTACATTAAAATTTAAAGCTGTGTGAGAGGGCTTAGCGTGTGACGGGTAATCAAATAACTGATGATTGAACTAGCATCAGTGGACTGAGTTGATATTTGATTGCTTAGATGACAAACAGGAATTACTTCATACTCTCAGATGGGCAGAATCTTAGATGTCAGCTGGAATAAATAATATTAAATCAGACATAATTCTAGATAGCTCTGCGGTCCTTTATTCAGTGTCTATATATGCGACTGATGGTGTATATAATGTATTCTTTTGCATTGTTACTTTTTACTTGAACTATCAAAAGTAGTTTTAGAGCTGCATTTTTAGGATGACTCAGAGGTATGAAGGAATTGTACACTTGGGCATCACAAACACACTGCCCAGATAAAGAGATTACAGAGATATGCAGAACTATAAAAACTAGTCCAGTCTGCTGTACTTTGCAAAAATAGCCTTACTGTTTGTGCCGTTATACAGAAGAGAATCCTTGTAGGCATCTTCTGCAGTTTACAGTCTAGAATTTAGTCCCTGGTTTGTGTCATTGCCTAATAGGGTATGAATAAAACAGAAAAAAAATCTGGTTGTAAAACACACTAATTCTCATTCTTCCCTCTTATCCTTTACTAATTATCTGGAAAGCTAAGGATAACTTTGAAGAAAAAAGTTCTTTATAGACATATAGGTAAAAATAACTATAGGTACGAAGAGTCACATAACCAGATCGCCTGAAATGACTTTAAAAATACAGAACATTCATGGCTGCTGCTGCTAATGTTAAACAGATCAAATCAGAGAGGAAATGTAAGTGGTTTTTTTAATGGTTAGGAAGAAAATTTTCTGTTGTAGATTAATGAGGGAGTGTTTTTAAATTGTGGAAGGACAATCCTTGTGTGTAAGCACTCCTTGGTAATAAGAACTGTGTGCTGCATATGGCGCTGTTTATTCATGCACATACTCCCATGATATCAAATGGATTTAATCGCACATCAAGTTAGCAGGAGCTCGTTCTTTGTCCTGTCATTCTATATAGTAAAAGCGTATAGTAGAAATATGAAAATGTGTATGAAAATGTAAGCAAGGACAAAAAGGATAAAGAAAAGTGCTTCGTTTAAGATAGAATTCAGTAGAGATGTTAGGCTCACCCGTGCCAATAACGATATATCTAGGTAACTTCACTACCATGTAACATCACTGAAATCTATGAGAATATATGTGGGTTTAAAAATAAGCATGTGTGTGGTTTAAAAACAAGTATGCACACTAATGTGATTTTTTTGATTTGGACACTTAAGTCTATGGAGCAGAAGGAAGTAAAAAAAGCTAATTTCTGCTTTACTCTATTTTTTGCCTTTTTCTTCAGAATGTTCAAATCAATATTATTAACACAGCTAAGAGATGGAATAGTTTACTGCTTTCCTTGGTTCATGGAAAGAATAAAAGTAATATATTACTACTTCTATTTGATACTGTTTGTTGTTCTTTTCAGTTTGCATACAGAGCAAGCAAAGCATCTCCAAACTACTGAAATGTGAAATAGACACAGGCTGTATTTCCATTTGTGTGCATTATGGAACACTGTCATTTAACTACAGGAAAAAATATTAATAAATAAGAGGTCCATAGCAAGACACAATCTGTTTTATAAGTATCACTTCAGTTCATGAACACACTTTTTAATCTTACATGATACAGGAACACTATTATAGGCATCACTCTGTCAGGAGTTTCTGTCTTTAACAAAACCACAACGCAGGGCTGAAATGCTGAACCTTGTCAAACCAAGAGATTCTTCTAATTGATTCATACTTGCTAATATTTTAGTGAAGATCTATTTCAGGATTTATCCAAATATCAGCTGAGATCTGTGCAAAGATTCGGAGGTACCAAGTACGCTAAACAATTTTTTGTTGCGTCTGCTCTAATCAGTTTTTTCTTTTGCATTTCATTGTCATACCTACTCATTTTTAAGATGAGTATAACAAAATACACCACTAGATTGTTAAAGGTGAAACTCTTAAAGACTTATGAGGGAAATATGAAGGTTTTAAAGAGAAAGTAATCTTATTACTGGTAGTGATTTCTCTTGTGGAGAAATTGCAGAGCAGAATTTCTAATGTGTTGTGTAGAGGATGAAGGGATTGGTAAAAAAAGTTCCTAATCTGGTAACTAAAGAAATTAGCATAAATAAGTTATATATTACAAGATAAATTAGTCTTTTTTTTCACTGGGCTTGTGCTGTTTATATTGTTTCATAGTTTGTGCCTTGTGGTTATTCACAATTATGTTGAATTGGTGATAGAGAAATAATTTAAGTAAAATATTTCAGCAACTTTTGTTTGCACTTAAAAAGAATTTTGCAAATATTAAAAACAGTGAACAAGTTGATATTTGGTGTAAGTCTGTGGAATTTGAATGTGGATAGTAGCTGGCATTTCATTGTAAATTGTGATGTTCAAGTAATTTGCTTTCTGTGGATTTGTATGTGACATTGCTATGTATCAGTGCCATACTCTTTGTTTAAAAAAGGGCTTTACATCCATTGTTCTTTAGCTTTAGTGTTACCTTCTCTTAGAGATTCCAGCCTTTTTCCTCAAAAAGCTCTTATTCTTCTTGTGATGCTGCTCTTCTGTGTTCACTTCTTTTTCTTTAGGCTGAGTGCCTTTCATACATTTTTATTAAGATAGATGAGCTGAAGACCAAAAGATTTCGGAAGTCGCATCTGTTCTTGGGAAAAGATCTAAGAGTATGAAGGTGTGTTTTCTCTAGGTAGTTAGAAGAGCCATTTTAAATCAGTATGATTTTAACAGCTAGATTTGGTGACATCGACTGACGTGTATAGCATGGGCTTGCTTTGGTTTTAAAATAGAATTTTATTAAATTACATTAACCACTTGGAGGTTAAGTCTTCCAATTTCCTCTTTGTCCCTTTAATTCAATGCAGTCTTCCATCCCTTATATAGTTTTGTAGAATTCAGTGCACAGGAATTTATCAATAGAGGAATAGACTTTCTAATACAGAGCAATCAGATGACTTTCGTACATGTGATAAAACCTAATATTAACAAATCATAGGTAGGGTGATATGAATCGTATGAGTCAAATAAAGGTAGAGCCAGGAGAGTATTTCTTGGAGTTATAACACTGAGCCCCAGATTTTTCCTGCTATGTGAGAATAAAAGCTGTCTTGGAATTAACGTTTTTGCCTTATTTTATAGGAGAGAGAACCTGTTACGTATAGAATCTATTATTTGTTGGCTTTGGGTTTTTTTTTTACATATTAGATTTTTTTAAAGCAATAGTTTTTGTAGCCAGTCTGTATCAATATTTTCTACCAGTAGTGTAACTAACTCACCATTTTGATATCCTTGTGGTATGTGCAGTTCTAACACACATGATTAGAAGGTCATCGTTCAACCTTGGAAGAAAGTACTAAATGGGAACCCTAATCATGGCTAGCATTCAATTTTGCTTAAAAAGTAAAAATGAAACAGAAACATAAACTAAAATATTGAAGGCCTAATTTTGTGTTCTGTTGACAGAACAGTGGGAATTGGAATACAGTAGTATACAGAACATTACATTTAAAACAATATGGACTCTTTATGGTCTTCTAATTTGACCATAAACTTCAGCAAGAACAGCCTTCTAGTAAAATATACATATATGGGATGAAAATCTTTGTGTTAATTTTCCATTTTATACACCTTTTAGCCTTTAGATTGTACAGGGTGCTATTCCTAAAAATATTTTACTATCACTCACGATCAACTTTCTTTTCATCTTGTACTTCATAGTCTGTTTTACCTGTAATTTTCACAATATGTTGATTGTTATTTGTGTAAAAAGCATGATAGCTTCAGCTGCCATTGGCCTTGTGTTTGACATCTTTTTTGTTGTTCTGCTTTTATGACTATAAAAATATGCTGTTCCCTGCAGTCAGATTTTGGCAAGGTCTAGAAGGATTTTTCTCAAAGCAGTTCTGTGTTCAGGTAAATTAAAGTCACTCTAAGAGCTTTGGGGATTACTGGATCAATGCACATCATTTTACATAACATTTTCATTGCTGGATACTGAAATATATTTGGGAGTTGTCTTACAAGGTACCAGCAGGACTTTGTTAAGTATGTGTATGTTAGTTTTTTAATTTTTATTCCCTAACTGCTGTTTGTATTCAGTGCACATTATAGCTCTCTGAAGACTGAAAATGCTTTTCATTATTGCCTTTTATCTGTCATGCCGTTTGAATGATTTTACTGGACACTAGTAAAGTAGGAAATTGATACAAGTAAATTACAACTTGTATCTATTTCTGCTGTCAGAAAAGCACTAAAGGAAAAATAGAATATGGCTTCTATAAAATGTAGTTATTTAGAAAGCAATTTTTGCCAAATTAGTATATGTAAATTGTCCTTTCTGTGTAACTTTCCCTGTAGGATTGAAATGTTTGCAACCATAGTTGACTCATAAAAATAATGTAGAATTGAGCCACATAGATTCATATTTTTAAATTGATAAATATTTTTCCATAGGAAGTGAAAACCATCATGATTACTACAAAACAGATGGGTTTCTTTTCTTTCTTTTTAGTCCTGAAGTCTCGTGCATGCATACGCACATACACACAGACAATGCACACACAAATAAATCATGAGAATTTCATGGTGGCTTGGGAGACTGCATGCATTAGATTTTGTTGCTGTTTCTGAACACCAGAAACTTTTGATATTTGGAGATTTTGTTGGGTTTTTATAAATCAATGGGATTTAGAAAATACTGACATTTCTTGAAGTCCTTTTCAAATGCGTCCTCATCTAGATTTACAAGGTTCTGCTGTAGGCTACTGATTATTCTAATTTTATCACCATTAGGTGATGAATGATGCTTTTTGTTATGGTTCTTATCCCTTACCGTTTTCCTTCCCTGCTTTCCTCACAGGTTTTAATACCAGTAATCATCTAGCTGGTCTTTTATCTGGTAGCATTAGGTCTGATCGGCACAATGTGTTGGTAACGGTATGTCATACCTTGTGTAAGAGAAGAGCCGACAAGGGAAGTGTTTGGCTGGTGCTGCTGTAACCCTTTCTGTGCATGCAGGCTGCCCACTGTACTACGCACAAAGTAGGTTATCGGTTTCTATATAGGTACTGGATTTGAGTAGTTTAGACGATATGATTTCTGTATTTAAATAGACTAACCAGATGAATTTTAGGCACTCCATCTGCACAGGGTAAGAAACCTGACAAATTTTTTCCTGCGGGAATAGGCAGTTGAGACTGTGTCTCAAAATTTCTTAACAGTTTCCATAGACGTGAATTAGTTTGGGGAAATATCCTGGAAAAACATACAATTTTTAATCTTTAGTTTCTTTATTGATCCAGTGTTACTGTAGGGGGTAGTCATTACTGACTGTGATTCAAATCTTTTTTGTTCTGAATTTGGACTGAACATTTTTGATGCTTAGATTACTTGTTTGAAGTTACAGGAATTAAAACTAGAATTCGTAATGACGCACTAATAGTTTTAAACAGAAATGTTCCCTGAATGATGTGACACTTAAGATTTCTCAAGAAAGTTTTTCTCATCTCCGAATTACATTGCTGGTGGGATAGAAATTTGGTAGCTTTGTGTTATCTTTGTTCTATCTTTTTCTTTCACCTTCTGTCTTCTTATATATGGATTTTTAACTAAAATTTTAAAAAAGAAAGCATTTGAGTGTTTCCATCATAAATATCAAATCATTATGTCTCTTTTTATTTAGTTATAAAGCAGATTTGTCTCAAGTGACACTGCTTTGTATTTATAACAAGGTAAAGTATAAATTTCCTTGCATTTTACACTGTAATCATGCAAAAATTTGAAATACATTCCAAACTGCTCTTGACCAGTTTGTTCTTTCACTAATTTTTTTTCTTTCTTGTTTTGACTAAAGCAAAATCTTATTGTGCAGAATACGTGATGAATGGATAAAGTACTATGATGCCAATTCAAGCTTAGTCCTTTTATGGTCATCCTAATTCCATTTGGTTGAGGAATGAACATAGAATGTAGGAAAACATCCTGAAAAGATGAATACTTTAGAGATTCTTTGCAAATGGCATGTGACAAATCTAAAACATAATTTCTCACCCCTGCTCCTGTTTAAGTGGTTATAAAACAGTGTGAGGATATGCTGCTTTACTGTTACAGCCAGCCTTCAGTCATTTGTATGGGTGTTAAAACAGGGTTCATTTGGATATAATAAATCTATATGTAGATCTGACACGAGCCAGTTATTGCACAGGTATAGTTGGTGTTGCATAGAATTCACAGGACTTGCCTTGTAAGCCTGACCAGCTGTATACCTTCAGCTCTCCTGGGAGGCTGCCAGTAATGTACCAAACTGAACATAGATTAACTAAGACAGAAATGTTTTCACTAGGAGCCATTAAAAGATGAGATAAGAAAATGTACAGTAATATTCAAGTTTGAACTCATGTTTACCAAAATCAAATTCTTACTTCTGTGTTGAGCTTTAGAGCCTTTTTTTATGATTTATAAGCTTTTTAAGTTTTTTAATGGGCAATAGGGCTATTTTTGTGAGGAATATATTTGTACCTTTACTATTTTGATAACAAGCTGTTCATGTGGCATTATTTGAATACATTACATAATAATTCATATTACATTCTGGACCTGAAATCTTTGAATAAATGTTGTTTTCACTTACAGAGTAATAGTAGGAAACTTGACATTACTATGTAATCTATTTTTAGTGTCTGACTTGCTGTCCTCCCATTGCTGATCTAGGACAATAGATTCTGTGTATTTCAAATCTTGCGGATTAATTAATCTATTGACTGTTTTTCTAAATTTTTTTAGTGGCAGATAAATGTAACTTCTCATACAAGGGATGTTGTGACAGTCCGAAACTGTGTTTAATTAGAGCTCAGTGTGGAGTTTAAGATGGCATCTGTTTTCATGAAGCGCAATTATTGCTGTTTGTGCTCTTTTTTTCTTCTGTGCCTTTAATAAGCATTAAATTCATTAGAATAAGTGAACAAGATTGCTCTAAATAAACAAAAAGATAAATACAGCAAAGATGGGTAACCTTTTAAACATTATAATCAAATACGCATTGCAATTTTAGCATGCTGTCTTTCACATGCAATCTGATAAAACACAAGGATATTTAGTGGTTGTTAATCTAAAATCTATGTATTGATTAATGCAACGCCACTGTGTAAAATGTAAGATTTACTGCAGGTTCTGTAGATGACTGGCGTTCTTGCATATTGATGGGCCGAGGTAGTTTTATTATAATCTGAGAGAGTAACATCTACTTGGTTTGGAAGCTTCATTTCCCATACCTGTTCTATGACTGACCTCTTCTGAGCCAGTGCCAAAAAGGTACCATACTGTTTTCTATAAAGTTATGATGTGTATATCTGACCACTTGAAGTCTGATGGAGACTATCAGTGTATCTTCCATAGTTCATTAAAAACACCACCAAATCTTCAGCAGCCTATGCTGACTTTGCTCTGGAGACCTACATGTTAAAGCCCCCATATCTCATTAACATTCCTAAAACATCTTGTTCTCATACAAAATTGGCTATAAATTAGGGAGAAAATTACAGTTTAAATGTGATTTAAAGAAAGTTAAGTGGGTGACTGAGGAGAGCCATAGCAGCAAAGGGCTGTATGTCAGCCATAAATCACAGCCTTGGGAAAAAGAAACCTAAAATTGTATATAAAGGGTGAGAAAAAGTAGATGAAAGGATTACCTAGGGAAGCTATTGTCGTACAAAAGGAAGAGCTGGTCCATTAATAGCCTGAAAAGAAAGAGACATTTTAAAATTAACTCTGAGCTAAAGTAGAACGGATATTTTGGGTGTTTATAGGTTCTACTTGAGATAAAAATCTCCTGCATACTATGCTAGAAAGTAAAAAGACTGCTTAGGTTGTAAACTTAAAGGCTAAGAAGTTAAGGTTTTGCAGCAGACCACACAGTCTCATTTCTGTCCTTTGTGCATTTGGTATGTGGACTAATTGAAGCAAGTCCTCTGGGAAAATATGTGATCCTGCATTTGATGTCTGTCCTTATCCAACTTTATTTAATTTCCAGTTGCTTGACTCTGAAACAGAATATAGCTTTAATGCAGTTTTCTCTGAAATATGTGATTTGATTTGGTTTCTTCAGGAAAAATGGCATGATAGCATGGCTATCTGACTTCAGAATTGCTGTGGGCCATCTTGCGACACCCTCCATGTATGCTTCTGCTGTTAAAATTGTTTGACTATATTTAGTAGCTAGCAGTGGGGAGCCCTTGCCATCCAACAGTGAGATTGGGTTTGTATGTTTCATAAGTGAGATCCAGAATCATTTCAGAGGAGCTTATCCTGGTTTATTGTCATCCAAGGCATTAGGAATGCTCTTGGCTGTGTAAAATTTCCAGGAAAAAAAACAAAAAAAGCCACCCCCATAAAACAGCACGTAGTGTTTAGTACTATTCTTCAAGGAAAGTTTGAAGGAAATAGCTTTGTTCTTGCCTTCATTTCTCTTGCTAAGGAATTCCCATGATAACTTATGTTGCTTCTGCCATTGCTCAGTAGGCGTAAAATATAGACTACTTGGGCTTTTTTTGGCCAGGTACCCTAATGTTCTCAAGTCATGTATGAGTGTTAAGGCAGTTGAAAAATTCTAATAGTTTGGAGCTCTGCTGCACTGAAGAGAAACCTCATGAAACAAATACGAGCTATTCTCTTCTGACAGTTTCAGTGGCGCTTGCTGCTTTTGCCCAGACAGGTTGCATGTGTCTCTCATGATGGAAAGTTTTAGATATTTTGCAATTGATGCCATTTGATAGTAAATGCAAGCATTGCTTTTTTCCTTAGATATTATCCCGAATTGACTTGATTAAAAAAAAAAAAGTCACGTTGAAGTAGTATTGTAGTGGTTTGTATTGTGTATTGTAATTTTGTCTTACTTCTTTAACTATGTTGACCTTTCTCAACCAAACTCATTTCAGAAATTAAATTCATGTAACCAAGTTTCACCACAAGTTTATGACATGGACCAGAGTCTATAAAGATCATAAACCTTTATATAACTCTCAACTAATGAAAGAATGCCGTGTTTGCCTCATGATGATCCTTCTACTATACTATTCCTAGCTTACTTGCCAGTTCTGTAATTATTTTATTGGAAATATTGTACTTGAATATTTGAAACAAATTACAATAATTTATCTGCTGTATCCAAAGTACTGTGCCTTTTCTCTTCTGGCCTTAGAATCTAAATAACAGTGACAGCCAGACCTTTTCAAATTTGCTCTGACCACAGTTTTTAATTAAAAATAAAAGTTTTGTCCTGTGAATCACTGACAGACTGTCTTAAAATGTAAATTCTTTGTGGGCTAAATTGGGCCTATGTGGGTTAGTAGGTAGGGACTGGGCAGTGTGAGCCTGTTCTGCTTCAAGAAGGAGTTAGGGATATAGCCAGTGAAATGAATTGTAACAGAAGTGCTGTGAAGCACAGTCTAGTGGAATTTGAAATCAGACAGTAAATACATGACAGCATTTTGATATTGACAATTCCCTCTGGGGGAGGGATACCTCTGTCTGTATAGTCCTTGCTGCACCACACAGGCATAAGAAATGGGCATTTCATAGAGCTACTACACTGTGGGGATGGTCATATTTTCTGCTAGACAGGCTAAAAAACTGAGAATTGAGTCTAGCTTTATGAACTGTCAGGGTTGGTGCTTTTGAAAACATACTGTCTTTTTTAGATTTTAAGAACAAAAACTTTTACTTTCAACAGTCTATGACTTTTCTGAATATACCATTGATAAACTATATAAGTAGTACCCAGAATGAAGCATAACTTCCAGAATGAAGCATAACTCCCAACGAACGTGGTATTTTTTTTGGACACATTCTGAATCCTAGTGATTTCTTTTTGCTGTTTATTATGTTGGAATGTAAAAGAGAGAGCAAAAAATCTTTGTAATTTTCTTTCCAGTAACGCTCTTCCAGGAGTTTTGCTTAACTATTTTCATATTGGTTTTGTTTTGATGTCCTTGTACTTTTATACTGTTGTTTTTCAGCTCATTCTAAATGAGGCTTATTCTTGGTTGTGGTGATCGCTATGCAACAGAAAACTTTCTGTTTCCTTTAGGAGACCTGATACCTTTGCAGTGCACTGTGCCTCTATCACACGGTGGATCCGTAATTGAACAATCCATCGTTTTGTTTTGCTCTTTTGTTGTAATATAACTGCTGTCTAAACTTACCAAAAGCGCAAAATGGATTTAATGTACTATTATTATTGCTGTTATTATTAACATCGTAAGTGCTGATTAAACATGCCTAAGGATATTGTACTAGACATTATGGGAATGTATAAATTTGCAAAAAGCTTCTATTCTGTGCAATTTTAGGCCTATTATTTTAAGTGGATCTCATTCAGATTCAGTTCGCTATGTCCTAATTGGACTAGTTTAACACAGTGTTCTCAATAAAATATATTGAGTAGATACTTCTAAAAATGAATGTAGTAATGAGAAATGTATCATAGGTACCTCATATATTACCTGTTAATTGTTTGGGCTATTGAAATTTAAATCATAATAATTTCTTCAGTTTTATTTGTGAGGAGATCCTGTAGGTGAAGATGCTTAAATTCTTAAAAGCTAAAGTAATAAATATTGTTAACCTTTAGGTTGTAATACTTCATAATTCTAAAGCCTTTGCAAGAAAACAAGTAACTCTAATTTCTTTTATGCTGTATGCACACACCATGCAATCCTTTTGTTGCTGCTTCTTTTCAATGAGTGAAGTGACCTCAGACTACTGCTTGTAGAGGTGGGAATGCAGCTATTCAGAATTTCCTAGGAGAAATTCCAAACACCCGTGAATATAGGGCTCTACAAAGAATAAGAGTTAATCTCAGTACTAATCAAAATACCTGGTTGTATTGTGAAGTTCTTTACAAAATTATATATATATATATATCTTCTTCTTTCTCACTGTACTTTTGCACAGTGCTGTGATTGCTTTTTACTAATACCGCCAATACCATTACTGTGTATGGATAAATATCCCAAATATGGCAAAAGACAGGATATTCTTAAGTCACTCAAAAAGTTTTCAGCTCTCTACCAATGTTATCAGTATTTTGTTTATAATAAAAAAAGAAATGATGAAGAATCGCAGTCGCTTTGTCTTACTTGCAAAGGCAAATAAGAAGGTGCTTAGCGAACCAAAAACTGGTCTGAAAAGTTCCATTGATTTTCGCAGTTGCTGAAGCAGCAGCATTGTGGCCTGTGAGGCTTTTCTGAGGATTCTTGTGTTTTACACCTTTTGATTTTTGCTGGAGGGTTAAATTTTACCTCAGAAATCCCAATCCTGCAAAGCATAGTTGCTTTATTTTTAATGCTGCTACTTAAAGTTACTTGGATATGCAAGCATTCTTAGATTTTGCCTCTTACTGTTGTCCAAATCTCTTTCCAACACTCATCTAATGATTTCATCTATGTAACTGCCTATAAGGCTAGACCACTGTCGTGGTTTAGCCCCAGCCAGCAACTAAACACCACGCAGCCGCTCGCTCACCCCCCCACTCCGGTAGGATGGGGGAGAGAATCGGGAGGTCACACGGAGGAAAACCCGCGGGCTGAGATAAAAACAGTTTAATAGTGGAAATAAAACAAAGTAGAACAGTAATAACAGCAATGATAACAGCAACAATAACAGAACATACAAAGCAGGAGATGCACAATGGAACTGCTCACCGACTGCGGGTCCCGAAAAACCGTGCATCCTGAGCGCGAGAGCCCTCCCCCCGTTTTATACTGAGCATGATGTCACATGGTATAGAATACCCCGGTCAGCCACCCCGGCTATGCTCCCGCCATACCAGCTTCTGAAAAGTCCCCGGTGCAAGCACCACCCAGCAACAACCAAAGCATCAATGGGCCACCAACGTTCCTTTCATTACCAAACCCAAAACAGCACCCCCTCCAGCTACTGGGAAGAAAATTAACTCTGTCCCAGATGGAACCAGGACAATCTATAAAGGTATCATTTTCATTGACTTGTTCCCCATTTTAAAAAAGGCTTAGTGACAATCAGGCCTAGTGTTTGAGAATACTGCTTCTGTGTTTTTCTCAATATAGCACAGACATTTTAAAAACACTAAATACTTCTCCGTGTTAGTCTCTATGACCATGATATTGCAATGTCTGAAGCATTTTTATTGAAAGAAAAAGATGTTAAACTAATATTCACATAGGTATGAAAGAAGCTGTCTTTTGTGTATTAAAGATTGGCTGGCCATGTATGGGTAAACCAGTGTTTTTATGTGACATTATTGCTATCTTCTGATAGTTGCAGATATGGGAAACAGACCTGTTGAAAAATTCTGGACCACTTTCTTCTTTCAATACTTCAGTTTTCTCATCTGTAAAGTGGGGATACAATTCAAAAGGGCGTGCCTTTGCAGTAGATGAGACCTGCAGATTTAAGTTGTTGCTTGTGAACAGTACAATGTATAATAAATTCTGTTAACGGGAGTTCTAGCAAGTGTCAGAGCTTTTGCCTTCGAAGATGTAAGAACACTCCCAGAAAAATTCCTATAGTCTATCTGAGCCACGCTTAAATATAATAAACATAACTGGATATTATTTTGCGTGCAAAAGGAAATTAAAAAAAAAACAGGAAAAGAGGAGGGTGCAAGGTCATTCCTAGCTCAACTTCTAGATGCTTTTGTTACTGTACATTTCAATCTTGCTTTAGAGTTAATAGCATTTTTCTCTTGTGCAGGAGCATGTTCGTTAATAGTTGTAATGTTTGAAGGCTCCACAGAGAAAGTCAATTAACCGTATGCAAAACATGACAGCATAGGTCTAATAAAAATAATTTCCTGAAATTTGTGTAAGTATACTGAAGCTCTTTTAAAGTGCATTTTAGGAAGTTTTAGAACAACCTCGTTGGGATTATATTCTTGATCCAATATGCAAGTTAGGTTCCCACTATAATATTAGCATACAGGTAACAGTATAATGACATAACACTGACATACAGTGTAATGTCATCTTTTTGAGGCTAGTATGGGTGAGGCATGGGTGATGTCCATGTTTTCTGAAAGCTGGGAACTTACCTGTGTTCTTTTTCTAGCAATTAAATTATTTGACTTTGCATGCATGATGTACTTGTTAATAACAAATTTCTCATCTGTTCCCTATCTGAAGTAAGAAAGAACTATAATTTCAGTAAGTTCCACATTTTGGTAGGTAGTAGTATGAGGTCAATGATAAAGCAGGTCATGCATTTTCTTATTTAAATGTTCAATACTTAAAACTGTTCTAGGACCTGCAACATTAGAGTATGTCCCATGAGAGATGCTTGTGGACAAAGGGCACATGAATTGTTCAAAGATGTTACGTGGGCAGTAAGTGTCATCTACAAAAACATGTATATGTGATATCCATGTAGCAGAAGATTGTAGAACCATGTGATAAGTTAAATTTACAGCGGACCTTTGACCAGGTACCTTTACAATTAGTCTTTTCCTTCATGAAGTTACTCTAATAATCATCCATGCCACTGAGCAGCCTCAAACAAAAAGCATCACTAAAGTACTAGGCATTTTATACTCATTATAGATTATTTGAATTGTTTGCCAGAAGTATGTAAATATTTTGATTGACATTAGAATGTGTTGCTGAGGGGAAAGAGACAAGATTCAGGGAGTTATCTATCTAATTATAGACAGAATGGAGTTATGTAGAGAATATTCAGCCTTCATATATTATTATATCATTTGATAGCAGAGGACTGTTTTGTTTTGGTTAGGTTTTTTTTAATTCTTTATTCCATAAGAAGTCCTGTTGTTTTCTGTTCCCTGGTATTCTGAGGCATTTCAATGGCAATTTCTGTAGAAGCTATAGGAGGATTTATGGTGGCATTTTAGGCTTTTCCAAGGTGTTACCATACCCCCGATATCTGCTGTTGCTAGCAGAATTTCAAGAAAACTGAATATATTTTACCTTTCTTTACTGCCTCCTCTGCATATGTAAATATGTATATATGAGTATATGAAGATTCTCATTCACTTTTCTAATTATTATTTAAGATACAGTAATTATATAAAAGAGTACATGGACAGAAATGAATAAATGCCCCTGCATCCTTCTAGCAGTGGGGAAATATTTTCTTTATACATCGTGATAATTTAGTTTTGGCATAATTTTTGAAATTTCTTATGCTAGTTAAGGTTACAGAAACTAAGTGCTAATGAGTAGCATGTTGAAATCTAAAATAGAGGCAAAAGAAACAGAAGGATGGAAGGTTTCTTAGTATCCTGTCATTGACATTTGTGACCAGCTGTGGACTTGGAGAAATCTAGTGATACAGCCATCTTCTGGGTTATTTTTTTCCTCCATGGTGCTACTTTAAAAATATAATGTCATAAGATCTCCTTCATTATTGGATTTTGAGAATGACTGTGTAAGTCTGAATGTTTTAAATAGTTCTAGGCTTCTGAGTAAGACCTGAAGAAGTTGCTTGAGACTTCATAATGTGGTTACAGACACAAGCAGACCCTTTTTATTTATAATTAATTGTACTTCCATCACAGTAATTATATTTTGTTTGCCTTATATATTAATTATGTTTTAATATCATGGACAAGACACAGAATTTAAAATGTACATTTATTTCCTGGAGAATATACATGCATGAGAAAATGACCAAATATATTATGAAAGCTTAGATGTCTTATAGCAGAAAACATAAAATGTGCATGCTTTTTCTGATGACAGTGTTATGATAACAATCTGATTATTCTCAGGAATGAGATTTTGATCTCTTACATTATTACTCAAGAGGCTAAATATGGAGCTGTGCCACCTCCATTCTCTCTTGTGCTGTTTAGCAGAGTCTCAGTGAACATCTTCATTTTTCATATTCATCAGGATTCAGGTTATACATTAACTGCTCTCTTTTGAAGTGCTGTCTGAAAGGGTCTATCTCATAATCTTTTGTATTAAAGTTTGACTTAATTTAAGGGCTGCAACTTTAGTACATACTGCAAAATGTGATAGAGCACAATGCTGAATTACTGCGGTAAAGATATCCTTTATACAAGAGCGCTTTTGGTCTCCTTTGAATCAACAGTATCATACTAAACCTTCCAGTGATCAAAGTAGTTACTTAAGAAGTATGCACTGGTTTTGTAGAGTTAGGATATGTTTTTAGTGAGCTCAGTTTGAAAATTTATTGGTTTTGTGAAAAGGAACTGAATTGAAAATTTGCACTAGATTAATGACATTTGATATATAACAAAGGAATCGATCATTGTGACAGAAATAATTTTCACATGTGTTTTTTATATTGTTTCATGGTTTTGAAAAATAACTGGCCTTGTACTCCTGATGAAAGAGATCAAATGTTGTCAGCAATTACTCATACAAATACTGCACAAGATTCCACAGAATAATGAAATGAGAGCAGTAGAAATGAGTGATGGGAATACTTTCTTTTTTGTTTTTTTATGAGCAGATAGATAATTTTAACTCAAAGTGGGAGATTAGAGTTTTGAATTTTCAGACTTCCACTTGTTTATACAGTTTGTTCTCAGAATAATATTAATACAGAATATAAGTTACATTTCCTCATATTATAAAGAAGTCAGAATAAAATTTTTTACTTTTTATTCTAATACTTAAGTACTAGGCTAGTTTCTTTTTATAATAGTTAATTTAAAAAAAATAAGGTAATAGTCTTAAAAAGACTGCTATTGTTCATCAAAACTCTTAATTAAAAAGAAGTAAATCAGTTCTCAGCAATTTCCTATGCTGATATGCGTACAGTCTCTATTTAAAATATGAATCTAGGCAAGAGATCTGTCCCCTTCTTAGATGTGGCATTTTCTGTTTGCAAGGATTGTTTCTGAAGCCTTAAAAATAATGATTTGTAACAACTCAGATGACCAGAAATTGAAGATAAAAATTCAGACTGTAGTCTCTTAGGCAAAGTTCCACATGATTGTAGTGACATAAAAACATTCCTGCAGTCTAGCAGTATTTTTATAATAGTACAGAATATCTAGGATAAGTATAAACATAATAATTGTTCAAGTAGAAACGAGTAGCTTAGCATTTTCTTCATCCTATGAATAAATGAGCAGAAAGGTTCAGGAGCTAAGCAGTAATTGTTCGTCCAGCTAGGTAAAACTTAGTTAAACTTTACATGTGGAACATAGATATGACAAACTAATCAGTAGAAGATCTGGTAAATATTGAAACACCAATGTCTACTTATATTTCCATTTATCTATATTGTGATATGCTATGAACAGTGAGTGTTTCTGTAAAGCTCCTATACATTCACAGTCAGCAGGTGCTTTGGTGATGTAAAACAGTGCTGTATCAGTTAACATATATAGTTAATGTGAAAGTTTTTAGCAGTAACGGAGAAGAAATTTTACCTTAAATTACCTTTACTGCTGACAGCTTTCACTGATTGTGCTAATATGCTGTAAAGTAAGTTGTTACACATCTTGTAACCAAGATGGAAGATGACAACCACATTTTACCTTTTTTTCCGTAACTTAGTATAAAATGAGTAAAACAACTTATCTTGGTGGAGGACTGATCAGCTTCCCAGGTCAAGCTTTAGAAACTTAAAAATGTAAGTGTGAAAATCAGGCAGAAAATGCCCTATGACCATATGCTGGCTAGATGGAAAAAAAAAAAATACACCATCTTTTTATCAAGAAGACAAATGCATTTTAACACAACATGTAGTAGATAAAAGTTGGAAGCATTATGAACTGGTCATAAAACTGTTGTTTGTGCTATCTTTCCTGAAAAAGAGGAGGATGGGTTTGAAAAATGTCAAGTGCAATGTTTACCTGCATTGTTTAAGTACACAGGGGACAAAGGGAGGATTAGGGGAAACGTGGGCCTGCTGCTGAATGGGGCAGGGGCCCTGGTGACACAGAGCATAGAAAAGGCTGAGGTACTGAATGCCTTCTTCACCTCAGTCTTTGCCAGTAAGACCAGCCTTCAGGAATTCCAGGCCCCAGAGATCAGGTGGAAAGTCTGGAGTAAGGACTTCTCGTGTTAGAGAATAGTTAAACAAACTGTACGTACATAAGTCCATGGGCCCTGTTGTACCCACAGGTGCTGAGGGAGCTGGCTGATGTCATTGGTAGGCTACTCCTAATAGTTTCCAAATGATCACGGTGATTGAGAAAGGTGCCTGAAGACTATAGGAAAGCAAATGTCACTCCTATCCTTAGAAAGGGCAGGAAGGAGGACCAAGGACACTACAGGCCACTCAGACCTCACCTTGATCCCTGGGAAGGTGATGAAGCAACTAATGCAGAGGATCATTTCCAGGCATGTGAACAAGAAGAAGGTGACCAGAAGTAGTCAGCATGGATTCACCACGGGGAAGTCATGCTTGGCCAGCCTCATAACTTTCTACCATGAAATGACAGGCTTGGCAGATGAGGGGAGAGCAGTGGATATTGTCTGCCTTGACTGCAGGAAGGCTTTTGACACTGTCTCTGAAAAGATCCTCGTAGAGAAGCTGAAGAAGTGTGGGCTGGATGAGCAGACAGTGAGGTGGATTGAAAACTGGCTAAAGGGCTGGGGTCAGAGGGTAACAATTAGTGGCATAAAGCCCAGTTGGAGGCCAGTGACTAGCAGTGTACCCCAGGCTCAGTAGAGGGTCCAGTCATGTTTAATATCTTCGTTAATGATCTGGATGTTGGGGCAGAGTGTGCCCTCAGCAAGTTTGCTGATGGCACAAAACTGGGAGGAGCAGCTGATATGCCAGAGGGTTGTGCTGACATTCAGAGGGACTTCAACAGGTGGGAGAAAAGGGCCAACATTCAAAAAAGGGAATTGCAGAGTCTGATACCTGGGGAAGAATAACCCCATGTACCATTACATGCTGGAGGCTGACCGGCTGGAAAGCAGCTTTGCTGAGAAGGCCTTGGGGAACCCAGTGGACACCAAGCTGAACATAGCCAGCAATGTGCCCTTGCTGCAAAAAAGGCTAACAGCATCCTGAGTTGCATTAGGAGGAGTTCTGGAGCAGGTCAAGGGAGGTGATCCCTTCCATCTACTCAGCACTGGTGAGGCCACATATGGAGTAGTCAGTCCAATTCAGGGCTCCTCAGTACAAAAGAGACATGGATATACTGGAGAGAACCCAGCAAAGGGCCACTAAGATGGTGAAGGGGCTGGAGCATCTCTCATATGAGAAAAGGCTGAGAGAGCTGGGACTGTTTAGCCTGGAGAAGAGAAGGCTCAGGATGATCTTACCGATGTATATAAGTACCTGAAGAGAGGGTTGCAAAGGCGATGGAGCCAGGCTCTTTTCAGTGGTGCCCAGTGACAGGACCAGAAGCAATGGGCACAACCTGAAACACATTTGTTAGCCATTAGTTGGTGACATATTTCTTCCCACTTTGGAGTCACAGATGAATAAGGAAGACAATTTTTTTCATTTTAAATGATGAAATAATGTGTTTCTTATTTTCTTTGGAAATATGATTGGATTCAGTTGCATTAATTCCGGAGGAGCAGCTTTACACTGTGTTCTTTTTCATAAAAAAGCAACTGTTTCATCTCTATCAGCTGTTTAAAGAGTTTTCATTTTTACAAGAAGCTTTAGAAATCACATTAAAGTATTTTGTTGTTTTATAGTCATTTGATTAGTTTCTTATGTTCCTTTTCAGTGCTACTTATCACATATTTTCTGGTGGTTCATTAAAATATTCACACTTCTACACAGTTCATGACAAGCATGTATATGGCATTTTCTGTCAGCTCTTCACAATCAGCTTGAATTATTAACTATCCAGCATATATGAAATAAATTTCCCTGTTTTTTGTTCTGTGGTCCAACACCTATGAAATTGGGAGAGATTATCTCTGATTAAAATGTTTTTTTTTCAAATACTTAACAGTCTTCTTTCAAGTGCTTCAGTTAATTAAGAATCTGGTTTCTAGTTTGCAACCATGGCATCTTTGGTTTTGGATTAACTTGAGAACCAAAATATTTGTCAGATAGCTGGGATTTGAAAGTAATTTGTAGCCTCTGCATCTTGTCATATGCTTCATTCCGTAGTTATACATGGCATTGCTTTCAAGCATGTTGGTTGATATGATGTCTTGGGTCATGGAAATATGCAAGAAAAGCATTATGCACTCAAAAGCACTATCTGTTGGCATAGAGTCTTCACTTAGAGAAGAGTTTTCAGAAATGAGATTACAGTTGTCATTTGGTTTGGAAAGGAGTATAACTGTTCCTGAAAGTTGATTTGTGATGTGAACAAATGATAATAACTTTGGGAATAGAAATAATATATATTAAAATCAAGGTAGTTTCTTTACTTCCTCAGCTCCTTTTGCAATAGAGAACTCACGGATGTTTAATGCTTCCACATCATATATAACATCGCTTTCAATTTTGATTAAATCTTTGCTTTCGTTTGCTTTTTGTAGAAACCCTTTGTATATACAAAGACCTTATGAACAGAATTTTTCTTTTTGTTCCTTTGAATCAGCAGTGCTTTCGCTGAAGTGTCCATCCTCATAATTCACTCACACAGTCTCACTGTCAGTAACAAAGTCCAACTGTGTTGATGAAATGCATCACTGTAGATAATTTAGCTGCAGGTTTTTTTTTTTTTCTCTCATGGAAGAAAGGAGAAGATGTAAGCAGTATTTGCATTGCAATACAGTTGTATACTTATATTGATGTGATCTTGTGTGATACTAGAAAGCAGACTCCGTACGGGTCTTCATTTCTAGCAAAGCTAATTTACTGCTAGGCGTGTCATATATGTTCTGATATCTGCCTTGTCATACTCAGCTAAATGGGATTGAGAGCCTGTTATTTCCAAAATGCTAGTTCACTTATTTTTTTTGTAAAAAAGAATATTCACTTCTACCATGAGTTATTTCTTTGAACTTTCATGGAAAATCTCTTGGCTTCAATAAACAATGATTCAAAAATTACATTTTACAATGATAGTTTTTTAATTTCTGAAGAGTGCACAGTTTTGGGTTGGTTGGTTGGTTTTGTTTGGGTATTGTCTGTTCTCCGCCTCCACCCCACTCCACACATGCCCTCTCCCCCGAAGCTTTATTGGACTTCATAATGGAAGTGGGTTGACGATTGACCCTGGCCAGCAGCTAAGCATCAAACAGCTGGTCTCTCACTCCTCTACCCCTCCAGTGATCTGGGGGAAAGAGTAGAAAGAGTGAAAGTGAGAAAACTTGTGTGTCAAGATAAAGACAGTTTAATAAGTGAAGGGAATAGGAAAAAAACAAAAAAAACAAAACAAGTTACGCAAAGGCAATTACTCACCACTTTCCACAAGTATACCGATGCCCAGCCAGTCTTTGAGCAATGGCTACCTGCCCCCCAAACCCCCTCTCCTCAATTTTTATTGCTGAGTATGACTTTCTGTGGCATGGAGTATCCCTTTAGTCAGTTGGGGTCAGCTGTCCCTGCTGAGTTCCAGCTTCTTGGCCATCCTGGCCTACTTGCTGCAGGGCAGAGTGGGGAAAAGAGAAAGTCGTGATGCTGTGTAAGTGTGGCTCAGCAACAGCCAAACCTCAAGTGTGTTATCAACACTGTTTTAGTCACAGGTCCAAATCACAGCACTATAAGGTCTGCTGTGAAGAAATTAACTCTATCTCTCCATCCCAGGCACACCCAGTACAATAACGAATGAACCTAACCTTAAATTAAGACATTATTTTTGTAGAGCAGGAGATTTCAAATTTAGAACAATGGGGAGCTGTGATTCAGACACATATTCTTAATCCTAGCAGGACTTCTGTCTTGCATTGGTATATCTTAGCTTGTTTGACTGAAAAGCTGAACTTCCATCTTTTCTGCTGCTTGTCAATCAATATTCCTTTGGAAACTGAAGCAGGAAATGCTGGCTTAATTCTCCTCCAACTACACAATTGATTTTCACAGATATGTCATTATTCTTGTGATTGTCCCTGCAGTCAGCAGGTCAAGGGAATAAAGACATTCTGGTAGGAGAGAGAGAGACAAAATGGGCCAATTTGGCCATCCAAGCAACAGCTATTGTCATGTTTTGGGGTAAATTTTACTCTAACTACAAAAATATAACATGGTTCTTCTGCTTTGTCAATGATAAAAAAAAAAAACAAAAAAAAAACCAACCAAAAAACAAAAGCAAACTTCCCAATAAATGGGAAGATAGTTCAGTAAAAGAAACATACATTCTGACATAGTTTGGTGAAAGAAACATTGCCTCTGAGATTCAGGACAGTCATTCAAAACTGGGATTAGTTGATAACTCCGAGGATACCTAGGAGCAAAGGGTCAGAAAGGAGACAATTTGTGTATGTGACAATATTTTATCAATGTACTGTTTTGCAAATGTTTTTTCTTGGTGTCTGATGCATGTACACTTGTATGTGTGCTTGTAGAGCTGACAGTCCTGAAGATGGGGAAACCTCTAGGAGGAAGAGAATTCATCCCTACACTTTGTTTTTTCAGTTCAACCTTTGCCTCGCAGATAATAGAATTTTAGCATGGCACTTCCAGGTGGATTTTTGCCTGAAAAGGACAAACAGAAGAAAGTGTTAACAAATGTAGTGAACCAACTTAACTGCTGGTATGAACAACAAATAAATAACTGAGCAAACTTGTAGCCACATGCTACTTTATCCATGTAAATGTCAGCTGTAGTTTAGATAAATTAGAAGAGATTGTGAAGCGCGTAGGCTAAACAAGTATCTGAAATGTTAGCTGTGATATCCAGACCTGTTATAGAAGTCTTTATTGTAACAGAAGACTTGAGGTTTTGGGAAAATTTGGCATTAAAAAAAGAAGATTCAGGCAGTCAGCTAGCAGATTTTGCCTCTTCTAACAAAAAATGTCTAATCTAATCCATAAAGAAAAAGGCCCCAAAAGAAAAGCTTCTCTGACTTTTGTGTCAGAAGACATAGAAACTCTGAAAAAGTTTCACTGACAATATTTGTGAGTGTGTTTTATCTCAGTACTGTAAATAATGAAGCACAATACTCCATTTTATGGAGGTTTTCACAAGTATAAGAGGTTATTCCAGAGTTGTTGCTTTTTTACATCATCATAGGGATAATTTTTGCAAAAATATCGTAGGATGCAGTCAGTTTAGGTTTTAGGCATTATCAACTGAATAAAGGCAAATAGAATACTTGAGTGGACTATTTCTGCCATATCAAAAGAATTTGTCTTAATTATTACAGGTAAGTTTTTGACAAACATGTTTCCAAAGCACGTAATTTTAAAAAAGAACAAAATGAAAGCTAGATTAGAGAAATAACGTTCCATCTGCTTTTGTTGTGCACAAAACCAAGTGAAGAATAATGTAACATTAATTTTGGTTCTGTGGGTCATAGGGGGATTGGACCCAGTCCTCATATTTCTTGGAGGATTTTGCTGCAAGCGATTAAGGAACATAGAACTAAACCTCTAGAGAGAGCGCAGTCCTCAGAGGTTTTAGATTAATTAAGCTCATTAGAACACAGTTGTTGGGACAGTGTTTCCCAACAAAGTGTAGCTGCTTGCTTAGCTGCTGGAGCAGATGACCATTAAGAACACGGTTTTGTGTTTGTCAGCTGTTTTGCTGACAGATCAAATGCTGTGCAATCTGAAAAGAATTAAAGTTCCAAACCATAAATAATTGCTGTCTACACAGACTTGAAAGCAAAAAGAGCTGATGCTATTCCTGCCTGCCACTCATGTATACGAAGTCATCAGATGAGATTGCAATTTCATGAAAGTGTTCCTTGCTCTAAAAGGTCTTGCTCTTTGCATGGTTATGCTTATTTGAAATATTTAAACATAATACATTTTGAAAGTTTTTCTCAGTATTTTTTAAATTATTGATGACATCTACAAATATTGGCTAGATAATCTAGAGAACACTTTTACCCTTCCATTCCAAACAACAACCAAATTATTTCTGGGTCTCAGAGACCATTAGATGTTCTCCTATTCAGAAACTGTGATCTGCAGATACTCTTCTTTCCTCTCTCCAGTCTCATACATGTCTTTTATGCTGTCATCAGAGTATTTTTATGTGTATATTTGATTCTGTATGATTCTTAAATCCCTCTTCTGAAAATCAAATGTGAACTGTTTCACATGTATTCAAGATATTTAATTGTAAATTTTAATGGCCAACTATTCGTAAGAAACAATATTTAAGTTTTGATGGAAAAGGCTTTTCTCCACTTTTTTCTTCTCTTCTATTTGTGTCAGGAGCAGGAAATTGGTAAAAAGGCATGAAGAAAAAGCTAGATATTTATAACATTACTGAGTGTAGTCCAGGGCTAGGTGAATTTATTTTAATTGACAAAACAATTTCTGTTTCATCTGAAGTACAAACATCATCAAAATCAGCACATATTTCTGCATATTTCTTTGCAACAGAAAGGTTGACCGAATGTGAAATAGCAAAGTAAAAGCGTTTGAGTGCCAGCCAGTTTACAGTCTGAAAGGTGTTGTTAAGTCAAAGACCACCGCAAGGCAAGGAGAAGCAGAATGGGAAAGGGAATAATTACAAGGAAACCAGTATTTGTGTAAAGGAAAGAGGCCTGCTTGTTTTCCAGGAGAAACCTAGTCCCGTAATGGGAGTTACGGAAAAAAAGCTGTTGACTAAGGGACTGGGGCGTACACTGAGTAATTCAGCTATTGGTAGACTTTATTTGGAGATCAGAGTTATCTTGAGTGTATGAGGTTAGATAATTTTTCTTTCTTTAAAGTAATAAAAGCTTTCATAGTATGGGCTCTAATTTAACCATAATTTTGTAAACTTTTGAGCAAAGGACCCTACCTTTATTCCTTTTACACCATTTGTAAATTACCATGTTATTTATAAAACTAGATAAATACATTTTAAGTTGTAAAAATATAGTTGAATTCAAAGCCTCATCTTTTTACTTCTAGACTGTCCTAGAGTTGGTAAGCAAAGTACTCTGAACTGCGGGGGGTCACTGAGGCTCAAGCTGTCAGTTTCTGATGTAGAGCTGAGGCATTAGTGTAAAGTGCAGAATCTGAGCTCCATCCTGCCGACAGGAAAAGGAGGCATGACCCCAGGATTGCTTTCTTGGGGTTTGGGAGACTCTGGAGCTGTAATAATGTAAAACATGTTTGGAATTCCAGATGTTCTGCACAGCACCCTTAGCAATAGAATTAGTAGGTTCATCCTCCTTAAAATTTCAACCGCACATTTGATAACCTGTTTCAAAGTTAGAAACAGCAAACTATAATTTATAGGTTTCATGTATAAACATGGAAGTCACTGCAAACCATCTACAGATTACAAAGTCTGTTGACTTTTGCTTTAATTGAGTCTTTGTGGAGAAGAGCAACATATTATCAAACCTACTT
This sequence comes from Oceanodroma leucorhoa, assembly GCA_030449065.1. NCBI lineage: Eukaryota > Metazoa > Chordata > Aves > Procellariiformes > Oceanodroma > Oceanodroma leucorhoa. Next base: position 5,493,009 of record JASVER010000052.1, read on the forward strand.
TTAAAATTGCTTTATAACTGATGAACCTCAGTTTTCTGGTGTTCCCTGAAAAAAAATACTAAAAAACTTCTGAAACAAAGTAACCCCCAGATTTTTATAAATTTTAAATGATCCAGGACATTCCTTGTATTTATAAATATTGCTGAAGAGTGGGAATATTTTCCTTGTACTGGTGTTTTGCCCTTTTTTTTTTTTTTTGACATTTCAGAAATGAAATACAAAGACTAAATCAGTAGTTTTAGAAGTTTTTCAGAAAATGTCCTAGTGTGAAGAACCTTAACCTGCTGGGAGCAGGGCATTGATTTGGTGTGTGGGTGAATCCACTTCAGGTTCGTGCTTCATTTGAATCAGAGCAGGAGCATGAAACTCAATCTTTTATATCTCAAAAGAAATGAAATTACACTAATTTCAAAAAATTAACTAATTAAGTTAATTTTAAAAAAATAATTAAATTTTTGTTGTTAAAAACCGACAAAGAATTTAGGATGTGCCTAAAGTCTCTCTGTTTTGGTATGCTACTCATGGTGATAACTGTTAAAGCTTTTTGGATTGGGTGAAAGGAATAGAAAGGGAAATCCTGGAGAAATAGTGTAAAGGCAGTTTGTTCTTTAAGAGACCTGAACTGAAGTAGTTCCATAGTATGTTTTGAGTCAAACTAGGACTAGACAACTAGATGGGATTAGCAGTTTAAAGGAGGCAGAAATTCTTGTCTGTCTTTAACAAATCCTCTCGTTTAATATGCAGTAGACTGTATAGCAACATAAAATCTGCAATTTAGCATTAGTCTTGCATGAGTTTTAATGATCATTCAGGAATGCCACAGACACAAAACTCATCTCTGATGTAGATACTGACATCCAGATTGTGCTGCCCATAATATCTTTTGTACACCAGGTGGGAAGTTATGGGAAATTTGCCATGTTTTAAGTTGGAAATCCATTTTCATTAAGTGCCCTTTTAATTTATGTAATGGTAGTAGTCGCTGTGAGCTTTTTGCAGAATCAATAGTTTAAGGATATGAGGGGGTAGATGTAAAATTCCTCAGTAAGTGTAATTTTTTAAGCTGAAATTTTTTGATGAAAGTTGTATTCTGGAGGAATGAAGTTTACAAAGATGATGGGATATGATACAACCTTGTTTTAATGGTTGGGAGGAGGAAACAGGAGAAAAAATGTATAGCTCATGACCCAGTGAATTTGGGGACAACATTCTGTATAAATTATGCCCTCTCAGATTACATGAAAATTTAAGACAGTGAACTGTAGCAGTAGGCAGTAAACCCTTGGAAGACACTGATTTACACCTTAAAGCTGTGTATTTAAGAGGCAAGATGTGATACATTTGTTTGTAAACTATTTCCTTCTTTTACCTATCTTAATAGCTTAATGACTGTCGTGTTAATTTAGTTTGAGTTCTGCTTTTTATATGAGTTTGCCAACAGAAGTTGACATAAAAGCCTTTGTGAGCAGGCTTGATTGGTTCTGTTTCTATAGCAACATGGCTGAATAGAAGAATGATTTCCTTTAGGAACCTTTCCTAAAAGCTGTTTTGTACCCTATAATGATATCTCTAGATTGCCATCACTTGTCAGAGGTGAACAGAGATCACATCAAGGGTCAACTTTGTTCCTTGTGTTTATAGATTATCCTCTGCAATCAAAAGACTGCATTGCTCTTCTTTTTCTTTGTGGTGCTGAACCAATTCCATTCTCCACTATACACTGATGATAGGAAACTCAGCAAGACCTTTATTTTTCGAAACATAACAAATAAACTAGGATTAGACCAACTATTGTACTGTATTAAAAGTGTCTCCTGCAGCTACTTTGAGTTCCTCATTTTTCTCTTCGGCTATATATCCGTTTGTAAATAATTTACTTTATGCATGTTATTGTCTGGGAAAGCCTGAAGTATTAAATAGCAAATTGAACAGTTCAGGATAGTGCTCTGATTAAGAGAGAGAGACATCTTGTTTAGTATTCTTGATCTTGGTAAACCTTAAGGCTTAGTATACAAATATCCTTTGTTAAAAGGTGAATGTCAGCTCCATTACTAGTGCAGTTTTGAACCGAAAACATGTATCAAGTTATCTAAGTACCATGTTGGGGAAGTTTCTAGTCAAAGATAGTCAAATAGTTTTTACATAGTAACATATAAAACCACAGTAGTAAAGCTTGCTAATTGTAATTAATAATGATGAATATGTATATAATTTCTCATGTTTCCTATCCATGTAGGTTTTAAATAAAGATAATGAAAGACTTTTTTTTTGTACTTTAACTTATATGAAGGATAATGCCTGTTAATAAATAATGTGTGTTTGTGAAACAAAGTACCTTTCTATCTTTCTCAAACCCTAATTTTAATAAATGTTTTCTGAGAGAGAATTTTATTCTCATAGTAAAAGTGGTTTAAAAGTTTCCTTCCTCTGTATAATGGTAGGAGCGCCTTTGTAATTTTCAATCAGGTTTCTTAAATGAAGCTAGCAAAATTGCTCTTTGTATCCATATCCTCCTCTACCCCACATTGGTAACTTTTGATCCTGTTAGCCATTTTTATTCTTAGTGATGCAAGTCTTAAAGGTATTTAGGTTCTGTGTCAGTAGAGGACAGAGACCAATATCTGTGCCCTGCAGGGGAAAAGGCAGCTATTCTGTTAGACATCAGACAATCCACAAGGAAGGAAACTTCTTACTAATGAAAGGCATGGGAATTTTGGCTTTATGATTTCTCTTCCTTTCAGAACTACTGGCTTATTTGCTTGGGGAGAATACTATTTCTTTTTGCTAACTGTGTCTATTTTTATTGTTTAAGTAACTTTTATTTGAAAACTGATATACTTAACTAAGAGATTTTTAATTGTTTAATTGAGAAATTTAATTGAGAAATCTAACACTTTCAAAAGCTGTTAGATTATGTTTTAAAGTCTCTTTTAGGGATATTTTCTAAAAATCATGGTAAACACTAAAAAGTCTTGATACTTCAAAGAACAGAAGACTTAAATGCTTATGCTAACTGTGCTTTGGGAATTTCATGGGGAAATTCCTTTGTTGAGAAATAGGCTTAGGGCAAGCTGTAAAGTGTATTAAAAAGGCTAATAAATGACGACTGTGGTCCTTGTGGTGGTATCACTGTCTCTGTACAGATAATTAGAAGAAAATCGAAGGAACCAACGATAGTTTTAGTGGAACTAATTGTTACCAAGATACTCAAGGAGATCTAGAGCCTGTCAAAAAGAAATACAGGCGAGAGGTAGTGGTCAACAAATATAAAAGAAAGATCTGATTAAACAGGCAGTCAGACCAAACGAAATGATTCTGTATAATCTTAAATATAAATAATTCTTCGTCCCTGCTTTCTTTCCTCCATCCCTCCTGCCCTCACAAGGCCTTTTACATTTGGGAAGAAATCATGTCAGGCTTTGTTTTTTTCCCTTGTATTTTGTCAGGTTATCTTTTTCTTTTGTATGTTGTCCTTGCACCTGTGTTATCTTAAGCATCTGTGAGTGTATTCTACTGTAGTTACAAATAATGTGATTTTTAATAGTGTGATACCCTACCAGATACTGGAAAGATCTGAATAGGTGCCTTCGCAATATCTGTTTATTTTAAAAAGCAGTTGTCATAAAGACAAATGTTTGTTGTAGACGTCCTGAAACGGTAGAAAATTTGTGTTATTAGATAGCTCCATTTTACTCACCATAGGGCAAGTGAATGTTTTTTCATTGCAGTGCGTTCCTTTCTTTTTTCCTCCTGTCACATCTATAGCATCAATTAAAAATGTATACTTTCACTGGAAAATTTTATGGTAGTGTGCTTAAATGGAATATGGATATACCTGCACAGAAAGAATAGAATCTGCACACTTATTAATCAGATCATTGTACAAATAACATTACACCAATAAACACCTACTGCGTGGCAGAAAGACATAGGTTTATCATATTCAATTGAGCAATATTGGAGCGCAGAGCACGATTAAATTCGTTGACATTCTCACCATAAAGCTGTCATTGCAGCACTAATAGGGGGTGATAGTTCTACAAGTGCATGTCAAATCTGTGCTTATCTGTTTTGACATCTGTTGATGGAAACTCTCTTTTTCTATTTGAGCTGGACAATAACCTTGATATTCCTCGTGAACAGTAAAGGCCCACAACTGTTGTTTTAAGAAGGATGTCTTAGCTTGTGACTTACACCTGTCATATCAAATTAGCAGATTACAACTGATAATAAAACAAACATTGGCACATTTTAAATAGATCCTCTTACAACATTAAATCTTTAGTTGTTCCGCTCACTGACTACACCTTTCTATCTGGTTGAATTTCATGAATGTAGAAGAATAAATCTATTAGAATTTATTTGGTGAGAATAATGTTGTTCCTTTCTCACCCACCTTCTTTCCTATTTCTGCCATCTCCCTCCTCAAAATAATCCTTCAGTAAAAGCACTTTTCCATTAAGTAGAAGTGAGCTTATAAAGTAGTTATGGGAAAAGAATGTTTTGAAACATGACAAGCTTCCTTTCTTTTCTTTAGAAAAGACAGACAAACTTCTTTAGGAACAAAGTGTGGCACCAGCCTGAGGTATAAACCAGAAATACTTCCTTTTGCTCCAGTATCCATTGTTGACAATGCTACATAACTTGCCAATAGCAAAAATACATTTAGAAGTATATTAATATGATAACATCTAATTTTTCAGTTGAAATAACTACAGGTTTCTAAGCCCAAACTGCACACCTACAGGAAGTTATTACTTTGGTTTTATGTCAGTATTATATTGTACATCTATTGTAATGTCATGACAAAAAAGTCAGTATGAATTAATGCATTTATATGGTAATTTTTTGATGATTTGGGCTAAGTGACTTGCATTTTTTTTTTCTGACATCACTTGGCAAGCTATTCCTTTGAAATAAATTAGCGTATAGCAAAAAATAGGACTGGAGCATTTAGCAAAACAGATTCTTCCTTTTCAGCAGTAAGATGGACCACATGAAGTAGGCTGTGGATTGAATACAATTGGTAAAATTAAGGCCTGTGGCAAACGGAAAACTATTTCTGTAGCATCCATCAGATCAAACAGTGATTTTACAGGCACCATAATCCAAAAAAATTGTCCTTTCAGGGCAACCTCAAGTTCATTTACAATCTCCAAATATAATTACTCATTTAGAACATAGTAGTACTTTCTAAATAGTAGTGTAATTCTTCCCTAATTTGTAGTTGCTTTGTTTGTTTGATTATAGTGATTATGATGTTCATTAGTAGCAACTGGTTAGGTGCTGTGGTTCATATCATCAAACAAACTGCAGTGTAAATGTGCAGAGACAAAATTTTAATCTTGAAAAATCTCTTTAGTGTCAGCAGATATTCTTTTAACAAAAACGTTTTTCTCATTTTAGTTGCAGTTTGATGTTATGACAGAATTATGGTATTATTTCCATTTGATACAGAGTCTCTATTAAAGTACACTTATTCTGCAGTTGTAGAAAAATGTAGTGTAAAATAAATACAGTGACTTGGTTAGCACTTTTTAATTTTAACAAAGTGAGTTATGCCATTTTTTCCAGTAGAATTCCAAATGCCTGTTTACAAGATGCCTGTTATCAAATGACTTAACACTCTGAAAAAGAAATGTGAAGTTAATGATTGCAGAAGAATAGTTTTGGTATCTGTTCAATAATTTATAATCCTTAAAATTTTGTATGTGGTCCTATAAAATTAAAATTTTAAGAGCTTTTTTCCCCAAAAATTTTGGGTTCATTAGCTATCTCAAAGGAAATTCAAGATTTCAGGTGAGTGAGTCAAAATAACGTATTTAAAGTACTCGATGTTAGGATGGGGACTACCTCTAATTTAAACTGCTAGTAATATCCTGATGCTAGCTATGCTATATAACTTTGTTTTAACGCTTTATGGAGTTTTACTTGGATAAAYTTCTTTTTCTTGATTTAAGCCCATTCATTTGATGATATTTTTAAATTTCAACCAAATACAATTCAACCAATGACAATTAAGTTGAATTTGCATTATAGAAATATAGAAATATAAATTCATATTTCATACTAAAATTTATTGTTAGTGGTGCTTTCCAAGTACCATGTGACAGCACTAAGTGATCCTAAAGATGGATAGAGCAGAATGGATCTATAAATAGCTAAACCTGAAATAGGTTACTGAGGGAGAAAAAAAAAAGAAGTTTTATGACTCTTCAGAAACACTGAAAAGCTGAGGATTTCTTGTGCTTTGATAATCCATGTTTACACAATATGTAATATATTTCTTATATTCTCTGCTATTTTGGCATCTTCAGTACACTGAGAACCTGTTTTTGAACCAATTTCAACTTAATTAGAAGAAACAGGTATGCTGAAGTAGAAAGGAGAAAAATGAGTAATTGTTTACAAGAACTGTGAAGAGACATGAATACAGAGAAATCTTTCTTTTAAAACCTTTGAATTTGATTTTATCAAACAGTAAAATTACTGTATGATTTTTATGATAGTCTTCTATTGGGTATCAAAGTATAAGAGCTAAATGGCTTTTTTGAATAGTATAATTAGATTATTAGGTATGTCAGGAAAACAACTGTTGCAAATGAAAAGCCATAACCTACAAATAAAAAGAAAAAATACTGAAAGGATAACTAAATGAAGAAGCTTTGGTTCTGTGGAGCTTGCAGAGGAAATGAGAGGGACAGATTGTCTCTTCCAATCCTTGCCCTTATCCCAAGCTAGTTTACCCCCTGTTCCAATACCAACCTTAATTTCCATATTAACAGGAACCTACTTGGTCGTCAGCGTTGCCACAGCTATCCTATCTTGCTCCCACCTCAGTCCTTCTTGCCTGCATTTCCTTGTCCTTTGTGGGTTTTATGTTCCAGTAAGAAAATCAATTATTGAGACTTTTTCAACACACAACTTCAGGGGTAATAGGCTAATATTAGTCTGGAGACACCTACCCAGGTTATCGCAAAATACAAGCTGTTTTCACATTTCCCAACTAATCCTTATCCTGGAGTATTAGACTTCACTGCACCCAGCAGAGGACATAACATTAGGATTAAGAGAAAGCCATACCTGAGCCAGAATAAATGATAAACTGTTCTTGCCTTCCTGCATCACTTTTATTCCTAAGCTAGCGAGTTTTACTGGATTCAGCAACACAAGAAACTTCCTCCAGGCCTGTAACTTGACTCTAGGCTAAGGTCCTAAGTTCTTATCTGTGAGAGATCTGAACATGAATGTTTGACCTCTGCTAACTTTTTCAGTATGCTTTATTTATCAGCAAATACACCTTTTCGAGCCCTGATCTTCCAGAACTTGATCCAGCCCCAGCTGGTTTTCTTAATTCCTGTTTTGTAAAATTAGAATAATGTGATTGCCTATGACATCAGTGTATGATGCATAATACATTATTGCTTGTGAATTGGTACCACATGGCAGTGTTGAATACTCGTGAGGAAGTTAGTAATTCAGGTAACTAGGAAAGAATTTGAGTGGTGTGTAGTAAATGAAGCATGAATTCTTGACATAAATACAGGGGTAACATGAAATCTCGAATACCTGCTCATTCCATGAATATAATCACTGCTCTGTATAGATTGAATTAGGCATCATGGGGGTCATAGTTAATGTAATTTGGGAATGTATATTAATGCATATGCCTCAGAACTGAATTAAGAGTCCATTAATGATAGGCCTTAATTTTTCCTTTTGTGATCTGTTGAGGGATGATTTTGCCACTTACATTTTCTTTAAAGTGTGAGTTTAGCTCATATGTTATATTTTACATCTAGTATTGGTCTAGATAAATAGAGGTAGATTAGGTAGAGGAATTTTGAGAACTACAGATTTTAAATGAAAATTTTAAAAGACCATCTTTTTTTCTCTTGGGAAAATTAAGAAAGGTGCAAAATTGAAACGAAGTCTTTATTAAGATATGTAACAGCCTGAAAAAGTATAGCTATAATGTTAATTGAGCTGCACTCAGGGAAAATGGGATTACGTTGAGAAAGGTCTGGGCACAAATTACTGTATTCTGAATTATATGAAGTCTAGTCAATATGAAGGAAAAGTTCTATGTTGTCTTGTATTGTGGCCTGAAGTATAGTGAGACTTTCACTTTACTTGGTCAGAAGGTAAAAGGGGAAACAGAAGTACCTGTGTTCAGCTCTGTAGAATGCCTGCTGCACTGCAGTGCAGTGCTTTTGTAAGTCCTGACAGTATCATCCTGTTAAAAATGCCCTTAATGTTATCCAGATACAAAGAGAATTCGGTGGACTAGATTTATGAAAGAAAATCTTGTCATATTTTCAGACCAATGCAATGCTAATGTTAACATTAGGATGGTATACTGTAGGAAAGAAAATACCATGGGCTCTTTGTTTTGTTTTGTTTTGTTTAGTTTTGCCTTTTTTTTTTTTTGTTTGGAACTACTTTAATTTGTGCTGTTCTGATTTTTTATACCTTTAAACTTCAAAGACTTGCTCTTGTTGGCATTGAGAAGAGCTACAAAACTAAAACGGTTTACTCTACTACAAACAAAGACAATCTAATACAAATTCTCCATAACAATACAAGAACTGTGCAGTAAAAGAACAGAGCACAAATTTGAGCTGGTTGCTTTTAAAATGTGAGTATAAATTTGTGATTAAGAGATTGGTCTGCTGAGGAGGAACCACTGCTGACCCCTTCAGTTATACAAAACCAAGGGTAAATACTTGGCCATTATTAAAGCTGTCAGAAGAACAAAGTCTGGATTTCTAAAGAAGACAGGAGTAAGGACAGCACACTACTTGTGCATTCCTCCAGCCAACACCCTGAACTTAAAGCTGCAATCATCTGATGATGTTAACTAAGCACAGTCATAATATTGTTGTTTGCATTATATTTTTCTAGTCCCTTTCTATTCTTGCATCTGGTATCATAAATTATGTGACTTACACTTTTTCCTTTGAGGAGACAGTATCAACCTATTAGATCACAGGATTAGAAGCTTTTACTTACTGGTTTGCCTAGACATAATTTGCTAACGGTTTTATGAAAAATTATTTGCTGTCACTGTTTCCTCGTGTATCTAATTAATAGGGAATGATTGTGTCGCCACTTCTGGTGTAATTTCTTAACTAAGTTAGGTAGTCAATAACTGGAATGTATTCAGGCCAATTGATTGCCTGCAGGGGTATAACCGTGCAGATGCCAAATTTCATTTGGCACAAGTATTTTCATTGTTAGATCTTCATAGGTTCAGATCTCTGAATTGGTTGTCCTACTCTTGGTGTGAGTGTTATGCTACTAATCATTAATTTTCTGTGGCCAGTGGCTCAGGAAGAACGATTCCTGAGAGTATACTGGACGCAGTTTTTAATGTCTTTTAGTAAATTCTTCATTCTACATTATTTTTGTTTATCTCCTCTTAAATGCCCTCTTGCTCTATCCTGTCATGGTGGGAAGGCTGTCCTGTGTTTTTTACTAAAAAAGCAGGGAAGAATGGTTCATGCAAAAGGGAAATCGCTGCCTTTATTAAGTAAGAACTACTGATAATCAAAGGACTAAACCAGGACAAGAATAAAAAGTGCGTTATCAGGAGAGTACTGCCTTTTTGATAGCTTTGTTCATCATCTTTGACTTCTGTTCTCCTGTGCCTGTTCAGAGGATCTTCATAAGCTTTTCTGTTCCTTTCTTTGTGTCTCTGTTGTGATTTAGATCAGCTTCAGCTTTTATTTTTTGGGGGGGTGGAAGCATGGTTGCTGTGAACAGCATGTATTTTTCTGTTACTTTAATATATTGCTTTGGAGGATAACATTTATATGTGTGACAGCTTACAAGTGCATTGCGGAATAACATTTAACAATATTTGGAATATTTTAGTATGCATCATGTGGTTTCTCCCATCTAGAAATCATTGAAGGGATTATCTGCATTGAATCACCATCATTATATACATCACTATTTGTGTAGCAGGTTCAGAACACCTCAGTATAGTGCAAAAGTTTTCTGAGTCATTTAATTTTGACAGTTTAATTTTTATGACTTTTGATATTGTTGCATGTTTATTTATGGCTTTGTTTTGTTTGACATGTATCACAGAGTGGTCGGTTTACATGGCGTGGGAGGACATTGCACAGCCATAGTGATGAATATGTATTTGAAATGCCTGTACATTTTGGTGAATCATATTTTCTGCATTTTTGCTTTTGACTATCAAGTTAAGAAAGTGGGAAAAAAATCTCAGAAGTAGTTTCTCCATTTCAGCTGAGTTGTGTGTTAGAGGGAGAGTCCTATCACATTTTTTCTAGAACAACCTTAAGTAAATGCTATTTGACAGCTTCAGTCTCTGCACGGAAGGGAAGTTTCCCATGTGGAATGAGAAAGGGAGAGGGCAGGGAATCCACCACATAGCACAGGAAAACAGCAAGCGATTAGGACGCTTGGCAATGAGTTACTTTGCATGTAAAGGTGTTCTGCCTGAATTTATATAGGCTCAGTGAATCATCCTTAACTTTAACTGGTAGTTGTATGACACATCTGGCACTGAATGAATGAAGAGGCCAGGACATTGGTAGATTAATGGAAATGGAAGAAATGGAAGGCAGCTCATCTGTCACAGAGATGTTTCTTTTTTTAGACAAAGTGGGGTTAACTTGAGGCCATGAATCTCACGTATGGGACACTTCCTACTTGCTTGTCAAATAAAAACATCTGTAGCACTCAGTGTTCTTAGTTAAAGAAAAACAAAGTGAAACCGAAATATGTCACTTGTCACTACCAAATTGTAAATTTGGTAAGTTTCAGCTAGATAGATCAGCTCTTGTGTCATTAGCCGTACTAATCTGGGAAAATAATAGTACATCCAGACTCCTAATCCAGATGTGCATCTGGGTTGAGACTATGTTGCACATCTAGCCCTGAGCACCTGCTGGTCTCTCTCCACAGTGGAAACCTGGATCTGCAAGCTGGGTGACCTTTCCTCTATTCTTCATTCAGTCTTTAGGACCCTGCTGCTATCAAATTAAGTTTATGCTGTTTATTCCAAGTTTGGAACTGTAAACTCGGTTGATTTTTGAGACTTTTGATGATACAGATATTAGAAAGGAAAATTCGTGCCCAGTGTGCACTGTTTGCCATCGAGATGTTTTCTAAAGATTTTCAGCTTTGATGGGTGAGTTGTTGGTGTTAGCTTTTGGGTTGGCTTACCCTCTTCAAAAAGGGCCAGAACTATATATGCTTAGAGAGGAATAGTGGAAGTTTTGCCATGTTAAAGAAACATCAGCTGAAATAAATGTTGCTCTGATCAGAGAACCTCTTTGGTATTTACTCTGGTTTGTTTTCTCATCCTTATCGTCAGTCTGTGAATTCTCTACACTTTTCTTCTCTATTCCTATATTACAATTCTCCATGACTTTTCAGTACAGATTTCATTTCTCGCTTTTCCGAACCTGGCAACTTCCTATTTAGCAGGTTGCATTGCTCTTGATTTTTGTGTATTTTTGTGTGTGTTTTTTGGATCTTCTACCATTGTCTGTACACCCTGAAGATGGTGTCTGTTTTCCTGAGCTTTGCTATTCGGTGTAGTGGGGAAGAATTTTTAAGATGAGCTGCTTTAAGATTTTCAGGGCTGTAGCTGAGTCAGGGACTGAAGGAGCTCTATTCTGGTACCTAAAAGTGTACCCTTAAAACACCTGTTGGGGAATGTGTGCCTTTTACTAGGAGAAATAAGGCTGAAAAATAGTAATTCAGTTGATGTAGGAAAAATGTGTAGTGCTGATATTTGTAGTCATGACTACTGTCACGTTAAAGACAGTGTGGTTTAGTCACCAGAATATTCCCATTTCTCTCCACTCCTTTTTTTCTTTTTCTTTTTCTTTTTTTTTGTTCTGTCAAGTTTTCCAGGATGTTTGGTGATGATTAGCAGCTAACTCACAAAAGGCAAAGGCTGAAAATGTTAAAGAAACATAAAATCATGGTAGACAAAGTTAAGGTTGTTGTTAAAGCCTCTTCCAGGAGGCCTTCTGCTTGCTCATTTTTGATCTTTTCATACAGGCCTGACTGTGTAAAACACAGAAGCAGTTTAAAGCACTGGATCCCTGGGACTATTTGTGTGCTTAAGCTGGATCAGGTCCATAAGCATCTATTGGATTTCATCCTTTTTCTCTCTAGCACGCCAGTCTCACCACAGTGTTGGCATAGCTTTTGTTGACCCTTCCATCAATTTTCTCCCCTTCCAGAAAACACAGATCTCTGAGATTTGCTTTAATCTCCAGTTCCTTACTTCCAAACATATGAGGCCATAGCCCTGCACACGAGTCATATGAATCTCTTCCTGTGCTTTCATTGAGCTCTTGAACTTTTATGCATAGACAAGGTTGGGTTTTTTTTTGTTTTGGTCATTCACCTCCCCAAAAGACTTGCTCTACATATTAGTTTTGGAAAAACAAAGGTTTAGAGTCAGTGATATATACTATTGAAACAGTACAGAGTTGGAATTAAGTTGTATTCTTAAAGGCATGAAATGTATTTTCTTTGAAGAAGGGTAAATTAGCTGACATGCTGAAAAACAGCTCTGTGAGACTGATAGGCTATTTCAAAGGAGGCAGTAACCCTAACAATAGCAACTTGCATTATAGTCTGCTTTGTCTGGGGGAAAAAAAAGAAAAAAGGTATTAACTATGTTGGTCTTGATCCTCATTGTCTTGTGATTGTTTTCCATGCCACCTTTTTCTGTTTGTCTAGAATATTTTCAAATATGCAAATTTGAGGGATTTCCTGTATATCGTTTAGAAAGCCTCTTCCCCTGATGACACGTTCTATTTCCAGAATGCTCTCCTGATAATCACTCAATTTCTTCTGTTTCTTGCATCTCAGTTTTCTTATGCCCTTCAAATGTTTGCAGACTGTACATCTTCTTTTAATTGTCACTTAGCCAATGTATAAGCAGTATGCCAATATTTAGCTTTGTCATCTTCCTCCATAAATTTGTCCTTACAGAGCTGCTCATGAAGCTTCTGCTTTTATTTTACTGACTGCTAATTCGCCTGCTTATTTTTAGTATTGAATCTAAAGGTGTATTTCTTGTGAAATTTTACTGGGATCTTATCATCAAATGTATGTATATTTTCATATATTGTTTTATGCTACTTCTTTCTTTGCCTATACAAACAAAATTGTATTGTTTTAATTTATTGCCATAATGTCTATTAAACTATATGTACACTCTCTAAATGGCATGTGATCTTTCTCTATGCGTTCAGCAACAACATTATTAGGGTGTTCTGGCTTGGATTGATTTCATATAATTTTTTCCTTTATGCATTTGGTTTCAATTGTGTGGATAAATGTATTAGTTCCTTTTTATCTGTTGTTCTGGCGTTTTTATTTTCTTATTTTTTCTGCCATTCTGGTGAACTGTTGTGAATTTTCATACAGACATAAGCACCTTATCTTTTGGAGTCTCTGAATATAAGACATGCAGCTAGTGTGGAAAAACTGTGTAGACATATCTCAATTTAAATTTTGTAGTATTTTCTGAACAATATACTTTATTAGTAGCAGTTTATAGTGAAGTATATGAACATAAAGGGATTTTACAGCTAGGTAGACCTCAATGACTCAGTATCTGGTTTGTTTTTAATATGTCTACTTAGCAATTACATACCAGATAGCTTCTATTAATTTAATTTTCTTAAAGGAATCATGAATATAAGTTAAATAAAGAACACCTAGGGAAAAATCAATTATAATAGGCATTGGAATCACTTGCCATTAAACAAAAAGTTGCTGTATTTTTGCATAGTTCAAATACTTTTGCATTAAGTGTAACCTGATTCAAGATAGTTAATGTGATTTGTTAGGTAGCAACTTTTAAGAGGGGATGGCATTTGAAAAAAAAAAAAAAGTACGCTGCTAATTTCCTAATCTCATTTTGGGAAACTGTCCTCAATTTCGGGTCATCCATTCCATTTCACTAAAATATCAACAAGTTTTCATAGCTATCCAGCTGGAATTTTGTAAATTAACATATTTGTTATGTTCTATTGGAACGACATTTGATTAGTGCATTTTATTGACACTGAAAACAGGCTGTGTGCCTGCTTCTCAAATTTTGTCTTGCAAGCAACTGAATGCCCTTTACAGTTTTCAAATGCTAAAAAAATAAAAAATAATCTCCTACAAATGTATTTAAAGAAATAGTGCTTACAAAACAGAAAGAACTTCAGTAGTTTCTTTGCTGCTAGAGAAACATCTTTTAGTAGGTAAATAAACACAAGACAAATAAATCTCAGTTAATCTCAGTTATTAAAAAACAGAGATTGGTTCAATAGAAAGATAAAGGTTCTGCCAACTTTTCACTTTTAAGCACCTGTGAGAAAGCTCTCAAGGGTATATGGTATAAATTTGGGTTCTGTCACAAGCATGATTTTAAATATTTCATGAGTTCTGCTTCAAATGCTTCTGCAACTTCAGTGTTTATAAGTAGATTTCAAGCTAATTTTTATAAATTTGTTACCATTTATCACTTTGCCTGCATTTAAAAAAGCAAAATTGTTCTCAAAATGCAGAGAGTTTTAAAACAAATGTCTCTTAGTGAATCATTTGTAAATCATGCTTGCTATTGTTTCTAATGAACTTTGCAGAGCTTTGAACTGGATTGTTTCTCTTTGTAACCTTAAAATGACTCCTTTTTCTTTCAGAACTTGATAGTGCGGAAGGTTGTCTCTGAACTGTGAACACCAGACATAACAGTACATAGAAATCTTGTAAGACAGCTTGTCAGACTGTAAGGCAGTCTGGTGCTTGTGAGTGTTCCTCTACTGAAGCTGGCAGTATTCTACTGTACAACCACCTGTGACTACCAGGACTGGTGACACCACACCTGGGGTACTGAGTTCAGTTCTGAGCTCCCCAGTACAAGGGAGACATGGACATACTGGAAAGAGTCCAGAGAAGGGCCACCTCTTCTACAAGGAAAGGCTGAAAGACCTGTGACTGTTTAGCCTGGAGCTTGGGGGATCTTCTCCATGTGTACAAATATCCGATGGGAGGGTGTAAAGAAAATGGGGCCAGGCTCTTTTCAGTGGTGTCCAGTGACAGAACAATAGGTAATTGTCACCATTGCTCTGCTTACACCCATTGTCTACTGTCCTGTCATGGGACATCAAGTGAAATAAGTGGAGGTTCCGTCTGAACATCAGGAAACACTTTTTTACTGTGAGGGTGACTGAGCACTGCTTGCAGGTTGGCCAGGGAGGTAGTGAAGTCTCCATCCTTGGAGATATTCAAAAGCCATCTGAACATGGTTCTGGGCAATCAACTCTAAGTGGCCCTACTTGAGCAGGTGTGCTGACTTCCAGAGATCCTTTCCAACCTCAACCATTTTGTGATTCTGTGGTTAATGACACAGAATTAAAATGTACAATTGATAACATCGATACATGATTTGGCTACCTTTTCCCAGTCTCTTACAACCAACGAAAATAGTAGCGATAAACACAGATGATTAGTAAAATCAGGCTTTTTGCTAAAAGTCTGGGTAAATTCAGTCGATCAAGTAGTAAATAACATGCTCTTGCCATTCCTATATTCATCTTGCGAAAGAGTAATCAAGGTATGTAAGCGCTCTCAGATCTACTTCAAATTGGCATCAATAAAAACTGTGGCAGCTTATGCTGCAGGATAACAAACTAGGAAATAGCATCACAGCAATATTGTTGTGTTCTCATTAAACCTTAGTGGGGTGGCTGTTTTCAAAACTGATGATTACAGTATTCTGTAATAGTTAAAATTATACCTGTGTTGCTTTGTTTGGGGTTGGGTATTTTCAAATTTTATACATTCTCTGTGTCACAAAAAAAAACCCAAAACATATTTAAAGTGAGAGCTGAAGCCTGTCCACTCGACTCCAAGAGCTGGACATTCTAAAGAGAACCTGAACATTGCAAAACTTATAAAAATACGTGTCTAAGAAGAAGTTAATGTGATGCCTGAAAGAAGTATTCCTAAAGTCATAGGACACACAATCTCTGATATGTCAGAAGTACATTATTTGCTATAAAAAACAAGCATATAAATGAATTTGTATCTTCCATTCTCAGAAGACAGACAGGTATAAAATCTAGGGCTGAGTAGACGTGAGGAATCACCTCCTTTGACCAGCTGGCAGCATTCCTCCTAGTGCAGCCCAGGGTACTGTTAGCTGCCTTTATGGGAAGGGTTAAGGATAAGGGTCGTTAATATCAGAATTAACTGTTGGATTGATAGATTTGAGACTTCAGCAGTCTGTTGAGAAACTTTCTGGTTGTTCTATGTTTTGAATGGCTTGATGCATTTATTAAAAAAATAAAAATATAAGGAAGAAATAAGATAATTTACCTGATAAATATAGCTATTTGCATTTTTCTAGCTTAATGTTAAGTAATTTCAGGCACCATTTCAAAATTCTTACTGCTTCACCAGTACTGTTGATGAGGTACAGATCATGCCACATTATTTACCAGAATGACAGTGTTCCTTCTTTCACTCTTGTGGGTTTTTTTTTTCTTTTTCTCTTTTTTTTTTTCTCTGAAAATCATAATTTTGGTGAATGATGATTATTCTGCTCCTTTTGTTTGCAGTAGGAGTTCTAACAGTTCTTTAGCGAACTGCTTCACAAGGAGCCTAGCTGTTAAGGATTGTCTCTTTTATTAGCGCTCAGAAGATGGACCTGGCAGGGTGCAGCATGTTTGTACAAGATTCCAGCTGTTACAAAGGTTCTCTCATGGTCTGCAGTCATTTGAAATGTGCTGTAGATCTGACCTGAAACTGATGGTCAGTCTGTGGGTGTAGGCTGCAGAAAATACATAGTATTAGTAGCAGAATATAGGGAGCTTGAAAAAGGCGATTTATGCATAATACCTTACTAGCATTCACTAAAGAACTTGAAATATGTGTAGAAGACGTAGCCTTTCTGGAAGGTCAAATTAGTCCTCTAATCCTTTATTCGCCACATCTCTGTAATGGCGGTGTTGTCAAAATTAGTGTAAGAATAAGAGGGCAGAGATATTAAAACATCAAGTAATGTGTCTCAAAGCAGTAATTCTCAAATTTGTTATATATTAAGGCAATTTTAATGTAACTGTCAAAGAAATAGACAAAAATGGGGGGGAGGGGAAGTAACATGTGAGGACACAATGTCCTTTTATGAGTCTTGCAGCTTGCTAGGTCACTCCACTGAGGTATTCTCACTAGGCATTGTTTAACAAGTTTACTGAACTATTGAATAAGAAAATCAAACAACACAGACCTGAAAATACTTGCCCTAGGCATGTCCAGAGAGTGCAACTGAGAAGAAAACTGGTGTTAGGACATACTTACATTTAAGAAATTTGTCTTAACAGTATTCAGGAATCTAGTGAGAGAGGCTTGATTTGAATTGAGTCATTACCCAGTTAAAAATAACCTTTCCAGGTCATGTCATTTTGTTTGCTGCAGTGAAATAAGTTTATTTCAGCAGAATGAAGCCGTTATTAGCTTGGCAGAGTCCACTTGTCAGAATTTTATGGAGCAGAACACCGTTTGGCTGGAAATTCAATAAATACTGTAATGTGAGAGGAGTTAAACTCCAAGGGCTCAAGGGGCACAGTGTGGGGAATTTGTCACTAATGCATTGTTTGGCACTTCTGTTGAGAAAATATAAGGATATATGAAGAATGATCATTAAAAATCAGGCAGACATCTCTCTCATGATACATGGTGATATTAAATATACGGATTGAATATAATTTTTCAATATTGAAGCAGAATAGCAGTATTTTAAAAAGTAAATAAATGGTTTCCACTTACTTCTATTTTTACCTACTTCATTTCTCCTATATGCATTTCTTCTAACATTGGGATTAGTAGGGGGATTGTTTAGCGTGGTTGGAGGAAATCTACAATTAAATGTAATCCAACTATTATTGATTAAATCAGCATGGGAAAATTTGCTCTGTGCTGTGTATTTGTCTGAAATGTGGGAGGCTGGTGTTCTGTCTCCAGTGGGAAAGGAGTAGGCAAACTAATTGTTCTCCCTGCAAGGTGAAACTATGCAATTCAGTCATGTGATAATTTTAGAGGCAGGGATGAGGTAGTCAGCAAAAACTGGTTGGGGTGCCCTCCAGCTATCCAGACTTTCTGCTTGTGCTTGGAACACTATAATTTAAAATAACTTTTTAAAGTATTGCCTGTTCGAACAAAAAGATTACCTCTGGGAATAAGTGGTGGAGTCATTTTAGGTTTCCAGTCCTATATGGTAATAAACAAGGAGCTAATTAACCATTGAATATATGGTGGAATATTGATTATATGAAGTCATTCTGTCAAGACTGGATGTTTCTATAAAAAAATGTACAGCTGAAATAGGACTTACTATCTTGATACTGAAATATTAGTTGAAATACCATGCTTGTACTATGTAGAAATCAGGTGAAGCTATTTTAGTAATTCTGCCAACTGTTAAAATCTGATAATTTCTAGAAGGTGAAGAATTCCTGTGAGGGAGTTAAATGGTGCACCACAGCAGGGAAAAGTTATTAACATATTCTAAATGATATTAACTCTCTTTTCCTGAATTTGTTCTTTCTCAGCTTTTCAGTCTGTTTTCCTTTGTCATCCAAAAATCGTGCTGTTCATGTATTCATTTCCAACCACAGTCACGCTAATGTGAAGGTGCAGAGCGAGCCCTAAACCTTTTACAGACAGTGGGAAATGGTTTGCTTGTGTGCAGGAGAGTGCCAAAGATGTCTATATACCTTTAGAAAGTCTTAAAATTGATGTGCCAAAGATGTCTATATACTTTCAGAGAGAGTTAAAATGTTATCTGTATCATCAGTTCATAACCGTTCCTCCCAGTGTAATATGACTAAATCCAAAGAATATACTGTGGTTCATTTGATCGAAGTACTATCTTCAATATTATACGTGGATAATGTTAGCATCCTTCTTTGTATCACTTGTGGAAAAAAAATGGGAGCAGCATTTGAAAAAAATACAGTGTTTTCGTATTTGTTGCCTAATTTTTCATTATATTTTCTTTTTTTCTTTAGTATGCTTGTGCTCTTTTTTGTTCCAAATGGTTGTGCTCTGCATCTTTTTTCAGTCTTAATAGAATTATCTTGTCTTTACTGCTCTTACTTGTGTGATTCAGAAGTAGGTGTGTTGCGGTTGATACATCCATATGTAGTATTCAAACAACTATCCTGAAGGTGACAGTAACTGGGCACACAAATCTAGTCTCAGATAAGCGTTAGAGCATAATCTCTGAACTTCATTTTGCTTAGGGTAGGATAATTGTCTCTCATTTGGAAGTAAGCATTGTCACATTTACCTTGGAAATAAGAGTATGCCTTGAAGTATCTTATTCATTTAATTGTACCTGAGAGCTACACTTGTCTTAAAGCGTGTGTCTAAACGTTGAGACTAGTGATTCGTACTTTTTAATTACAGCCCTTTATTTCAATAAAATAGTTTGGCAAAAGGCTTTCCATGTACTCAAAACCTCTAAAAAAAATTATGAAATTATTTTTRTAAAATAGAAAGCAAACAAAATATCCAAGTTCATTGCATTTGGTTAGTAGCTGTAACTGTAGTTGGACACAGAAGAGATCATTCACAAATTAGTAATTCCCGGAAGGCTTTTTAGCTGGGCAAGATGTGTACACTTATGGTATATGGACATAGATTACCAAAAGAATCTGTTCTGTGATATCCTGAAGCAGCAATAAAAAAGCATACCAGAATAATTGACATAGTTTACTGGCATTTCACAGTTTATATGCTGTCACATCTATATTAGTTTCTGGCAGCTGTGCATACTGGTGAATAAAGATACTTTGTTTTTATTTTTTGTTCATTCACTTAGTGCACTTAGTGTTATATTGAAGTTTTGTGGTTTTTTGATTAATACTAAAATTAGAATTTTTAAATTATAATTTTTAAAGTCATATTACTTCAGGAAATTTTAACAAATGAAGTTAAGCAGACAGAGGTTTTACAAAGAAAGCATGAATTATATACACCATAGTATTGAGAAATTATGACATTATGTGGGGCTGGTTTTTATTGAACTTTACAGAATACTTCCTCTTGGATTTGGAATGAATTTTTCTTTGATTATGTTACTCTTCCCAGCTTCTTCAGCACTAGCAGATATTGTACTTAGATCCAAAGGGCAGCCAAAGGTTTACATTTTGAATGACTTGATCCCTTGGCCTCACATACTACAGTTTTTAAAAGAAATAAAAGGATATTTCACCTCTCAAAGGGAAAAAAAAAATATTTTCTTGCTATGCTAATCACCCGAGCCAATTATGTGCTGAGATGATCTGGATATTTCCCAGGCAATATTGAAACTTTCACTCGTTATCAGTATTATAGTAGATTTATGCTTTTAGAAAGAAAATGATATTAAAATTTGATCAAACACAGGTGTTTCCAGTTGTGGTTTGCAATGTTCTCACCAAACATTCTAGTTTGAGATTTTTGGCTATATCTAAGTGGAGGGACATGGTTTGAGTCCTCTTTACATTTATGTCTGCAAGAGCCACCTGCTTGATCTTTTTGTCAGTAACAGAACTGTTTGGCATGCGGTCATCTGGGACACCTCTGTTTTGTCTGGAACTGGAACAAAAAATAACCAGTGATTGCATATACCCACCCCTAAGTTGGACAGTTGTTTTCACAGATTTATATGTTACATTAAAAACATGCCCAGAATTATTATGTCTCAGACGTGTTTTTTAAAATCTGTAGTTAAATCTGAAATTCAGAGGAGGATTAGTGGATGCAGAAAAGAGTGACTACGAGAGTATGCAGGACACTCAGACTGATACAGTCCAAATACATGGTGGGCCTGGGTATGTCAGAGTGGTGTTTTTTTCTCAACATGGTTAATTGTAGACTAAGAAGTACAGAATAAAGCCCCAGACATATCCACGAAGCATAGATGGTAATAGTGCTTGGAGGTACTTCTGCACAAGGAAATTTAAATGATTATGTGTTGCAGGCAACAAAGTAGTTTTGAGTTGGGGAATTTCTTAGAATTTAGTTAATTGCCAATTGACTATAGTATTGAGAAATAAAGATAAGCAATAAAACAAACACTTAGAGAAATGCACCTCAGCTCCCCTCCGGACATCTCCCTTGTACCCCCCTTTTTTGTCCGCCAGTCCCCTCTCCTCAGATTACAGCCTGTGCCTTTGGTGAAGTGACAGGTGGCACAGGAGGTTGGGGTCAGTGCCTAGCAGTTTCTTTTCTTGTTTTGTCCTCCTTGTTTTTTGCTCAGCTGCTCCAGCGTGAGCTCCTCCACAGGCTGCAGTCCCCTTGAAGGGGTACCTCCCTCCTGTGTGTGTGTCTGTCCCAGCTTGAGCAGGTCTTAGCTGCAGCCCTGCTCAGGTATCTCCTTGCTCCAGTCCTGCTTGGGCATCAGTTTGCTGTAGTCCAGCTCAGGCTTCTCCTCTTGTGTGTCCTTTTTCTCCAGCGACCCTTCTGCCCTGGTCTCTCTCCCCTCTGCTCCGGCATCATGTCTGCCCCAACTTGAGCCTCTCCTCTTTTCTTCGTTGTCTCTCTTTCCCCTGGCAGTTACTGCCCTTTCTTAAATATGCTTTTGCAGAGGCACGACAACCTCCTCTGGTTGGTTCGGTTTTGGCACAGAGTGAGTGGGTTTTATGTGTGGTGGAGCTGGCTGGAACCGGCTGCGACCAGCCCAGGGCGGCAGCTGCCCTCCTGCGGCTGTGCCGCCCCCTCCCCCGGCCAGGCCAGCTACGCCCAGTGCAGCGTGAGGCCTGCACTCCCTTCCCAGTTCAGGATGGTAGGACATCTGTCATCCGTCGAGGTCAGCGTTTGGTGAGCGTTATACGCTCTTCAACAGAGAGCTTATTTCATCTTGTTGAAAAGGAAGAGACATAAACTAGACAAACGCCATCATGAACGGTTTGTGCGCATATTAAGACCAGCTCAGGACTTGTGGTTTTCATTGCGTGTGCGTGAAAAGCAGTGCCTTACTTGCTTGTTGCTTACGATCCCAAAGGAAAGGCTGCAATAATAGCTTCTTTAAGTTTCTTTTCCGAAGGTTAGGAAGGGCTCATCTTCCTTTGGAAATCACTGCCGTAGGTGTTTTGTTCCCCAAACGGCAGTATTTCCAGTATAACTGCAGAGGATGAGATCTTACAGTTTCATTTCTTCAGCCCTCAGTAGCTTTTCTTTTTCTCAGATAGTTACTAAGTGTAGAAGTGGATCTCACTGTAGCAGTAGTTAAAAGGAATACGGAGAATATGGATGTTAATATTTAGCTTCATTTGAAGGCAACGCCCTAATAGATGCACTGCTCCAAATGTGCACTGCTGGCTCGGAAGGATGCTGAAAAGTTTACGTATGGTTCATTGTTTGTGACAACCTTCTTTGTATAGGCTGAAGGAGAGGTATGCTTGACAAAGTAGCCTCTATTACTTGGGCTGTGGAATATTAAAGGAACAATTGCAAATATGATAGAGTCCTGATGCGCTCTGGAATGACTTACACTGACCAACATTGTATCAGGTAATGAGCAACCAGGAATTTAGATGTTCTTATGCCTTAAACACTCATTATCAGTCTCATACAACAGTAAAAACTCTGACATTAATGATAATTAAATATTTCAGGTATTTTAACAATTGCTCTTTGAATTTATATTCCTGACATTTTTGCTATTCTGTTGTGTGAACTGACACCGCTATTGCTTCATGCATTCATCACTGTGCACTAGCTTACTGTCTTGCTCTAAGTAGATGTCGAACTGAAAAAAGCACAGTTCACATTTTTCAACCCAATAACTTACTTAAATAAACAACTGTGCCTCTGAATAAGCTGATCTGTTGTTTGTTTGGTTTATTTTAATTAATTATTTTGGCATCTATTTCCTGGGGCCTCTTTTCTTACAGTTTTTCAGCCATATTTGAGGAAGAACTCTTACTTAAATCATGCAAACTTAATCATCTGGTGTCACTTAAGTTTCAGATGAACACTGTTCTTAGCTAGTCATTGAAGCATAACGTAATCTGAAGAAGCAAACCTTTAGGAAGTTTATATATTTCTATTTTACAAGGGTTCTAGATATATGTTATGTCTCCATATATATATAGGGAAGTGTGTATATATTTATGGACGCCATGGTTTGAACCTGTGAGTGGTAACATAATTGATTGTCTATGGTAATACTTTTTTTCCAAACTGCCTTCAGAAGATTCAACGATAGGATTTGTAGATTCTCATGGGTCTTGGGACCACCAGGCATTGCTATAGTCATTTGGAAATTCTCTCCCTAGCCAGAAGAACCAGCTGTTTGAAGTCAAAGATAAAGCAAATAAGAGTGAATCCTTCTATTTACACAGAAGTTGCTCTTTTTTACTGACACTAAATAATAAGTTGTTCTCACAGTTCATGATACAAATCTCACCTTAAAGTGCATCCTGTGAGCCAGCAACAATTAACCACCTTTCTGTCTATCAGGAACTTCCTGCTTATCACTGCAAACGTAGTATGCAAGCTTCTGCTTTACATCTCTGAAGACACAGTATTGGGTGGGAGTGTTGATCTGCTTGAGAGTAGGAAGGCTGTACAGAGGGATCTGGACACGCTGCATCAATAGGCCAAGGCCAACTGTATGAGGTTTAACAAGACCAAGTGCCGGGTTCTGCACTTTGGTCACAACAACCCCATGCAACGCTACAGGCTTGGGGAAGAGTGGCTGGAAAGCTGTCCAGTGGAAAAGGCCCTGGGGGTGCTGGTTGACAGCTGGCTGAACATGAGCCAGCAGTGTGCCCAGGTGGCCAAGAAGGCCAACAGCATCCTGGCCTGTGTCAGAAATAGTGTGGCCAGCAGGAGTAGGGAGGTGATTGTGCCCCTGTACTCGGCACTGGTGAGGCCGCACCTCGAACACTCAGTTTTGGGCCCCTCAGTACAAGAAGGACACTGAGGTGCTGGAGCATGTCCAGAGAAGGGCAATGAAGCTGGTGAAGGGTCTGGAGCACAAGTCTTATGAGGAACGGCTGAGGGAACTGGGATTGTTGTTTAGTCTGGAGAAGAGGAGGCTGAGGGGAGACCTTATCGCTCTCCACAACTACCTGAAAGGAGGCTGTAGTGAGGTGGGTGTTGGTCTCTTCTCCCAAGTAACTAGCGAAAGGACGAGAGGAAATGGTCTCAAGTTGCACCAGGGGAGGTTTAGATTGGCTATTAGGAAAAATTTCTTCATGGAAAGGGTAGTCAAGCATTGGACCAGGCTGCCCAGGGAAGTGGTGGAGTCACCATCMCTGGAGGCGTTCAAAAAACATGTAGATGTGGCGCTTTGGGACATGGTTTAGTGGACATGGGTGCTGGGTTGACGGTTGGACTCGATGATCTTAAGGGTCTTTTCCAACCTTAATGATTCTATGAATCTATGATTCTATTTTTCTGTGTCCCTCATATTTATCTACTGCTAGAATCAGTAAGTTTAAGGAAGGCATATTCTGAATGCAGAATTATAGGATTTTACGTGGATTGTGAAGACTAATTACATCATTGCATTGGTTAGGGCAAGCACCTTTGAGCTTTGTATTGTGTCAGTGCATACTTAGATATAAATGCCAAAAAGATTTCTAAACATGATCACAACAGAAATGGAGATGATAAGTCCAAACTTAGGGGGATGAAACATGCAGACTGAAAGCATACAGGCTTTTCAAACATGGCAGCACACAGAAAAAATTGTGATTTTAGAAACCTGTTGTCGTGGTTTAGCCCCAGCCAGCAACTAAACACCACGCAGCCGCTCACTCATCCCCCCACTCCGGTAGGATGGGGGAGAGAATCGGGAGGGCACACGGAGGAAAACCCGCGGGTTGAGATAAAAACAGTTTWATAATGGAAATAAAACAAAGTAGAACAGTGATAATAACAATGATAACAACAATAACAGAATATACAAAACAGGCGATACACAACGCAACTGCTCACCCCCACTTGTTCCGGACCAACTGCCTGAACCGACCGAACCGTGCGCTCCCCCCCAAAGGAACCGGCCCCAGTTTTTAAGCTGGGCATGATGTCACATGGTATAGAATACCCCATTGGCCAGCTGGGTCAACCACCCCGGCTATGCTCCCCCCCCAGGTCCCCCTGCACCTCGAAGGGCAGGGGAGGCTGTTGGTGCAAGCACCACCCAGCAACAACCAAAGCATCAATGGGCCATCAACATTCCTTTCACCGCCAAACCCAAAACACAGCACCCCCTCCAGCTACAGGGAAGAGAGTTAACTCTGTCCCAGCCGGAACCAGGACACCTGTCAGATGGTACGTATTAAATCACATTAAAATAAAGCAGCGTATTTTGTTTTGAAAAGGACAACCAAGTTCCATGTTTGAAAATCTAAAAACGTTTTTCTCATATTTTGTTCTCTGAAAGATTTATTAGCTGCTGCAAAGTAAGCAATGTTGTGTTGAAGAACCAGGACTGATATTTGTAAAATATATGCCTGTTCATATGTGTTTGTGGGTTGTCCTTTTAAACCATTAATGCATATACAAAAGATTTCCTTGGTTGCACAGTGATTAGACTGTTAGAGTGCTGCTAAGGGAACAAAATGTTTCGACACCCATTGAACTTTATGGCACCAATACTTTTACTTAAATGAATGGGAATGCTCTTGCTCTTAAATTTCAGTAGGTGATGTGTTAGATTGTGGCTGAAATAATTCAGCTGGTTTGCAGTCAAAAGGAAGCTTTCATTGATTTTGAATGGTACTCAGTTTGTACCTCCAAATCCAGGCTATGTGTGTATGTGTGTTTGTTCTCTTACATTCAGGATGAGATGGACGAAGAATATTTGAGAACGTTTAAAATTGTTTGGAACATAAAGTACTGGAATGGTATATGAGGATTGACTGAAGGTGTGGCTACCAGTAGGAGCATTAGTGAAGGATCTTGATTCTGCTCTTTCACCATTAGGTCTTGGTGATTTGCAGCCATTCATGTTATTATGTTTCTTGGCCTTCTAGTCTAGATATTAGTTTGGCTTGTTCTGCACCAATTTGAATGAGCATTATGTGAGCATGCAGGGAGGAGACTGTATGGTTGTCAAATCTATAAAATGCAACGACTTAGACTATTTTCAATAAGTAAAAACGTTTGCACATCTGAACACTAATGAGAAAAAATTTTCTCTSTATGGCAAAGGGGAAAAAGTAATAAAATAGGGAGGGCTGTAAATGAAATGTAACAGTCTTAATACTGTGATGCAACTGTTCTTAAACAGATATTCAATATTATCAGGGTCTGTAGATCATTATTCTTCTTTTATCAGTTATGTAAACTATGTCATAGAAGATTAAGAAAATACTGTTTTGGAAATAATAGGATTTGTATTATTGTGCAAAGTTTTGGAATGCAACTAAAAAGGGAGAAATGCCAGCCACCTGCAGGAGTAACTTTTAGAAGTCTAGGTACCTCATGTCTTCCTGAGGACCCCCAACTTTTTACTGCCTAATTAAGAATTGAATGATACAGGTGTTTCTGTGTGTGTGTGTGTGGTGTTTGTTGTTTTTTTAAAATTTTTATTTTTATTTTTTTCAGAAGATAATATTAACGTTACTGCCACTATTTCTGTATGGGATGACCTTGTATAGCCTCATGATTTGGAACTAGCAAGGTGATTCAGAAATACCTGTTTTGACTCAGCCTTACATTTGCTATAATTCTGAGAAACTCGCAGTGGTAAGAGGAGACCTCTTGACCTGTGTATAGTTTCCTGGTTGAAAAGCCAAGATTTTACACTATTTTCTAGCTCACCATACTCTACTAGCAGGAAAAAACCCTTTCATTGAGTCTCACCGGTTTCTTTTTCAACTGGTTTCTTTTTGTGGAAAATACATTCTGAAACCAGTGTAGTGCTTTTTACTCAGTGGGCTTACTTCTAACTTTCATTCCATTAGAGTAAGTCTGACACTCTTCTTCACACCTGATGACTGATTCATCATGTTTTCCCCAATCACGTTGGACTTCTTGTTATGCATAGCTACAAAGTTTAATTGCATACTTTCTTTAAAAAAAAATCAAACTAAATGTTAAAATTATTGCCAAATCACAGTGGTAGCTGTTCACATGCAGTTTGCCTGTATTTAGATGAGTGTGAAAGTTAAGACAATATCAATTCTGTGTTACAAATAGTTACACGTAGTCAATTAATTACCCATTAGGTTTAGGCCTTTTTCCGAGTAAAGTAGGATCAAGATGTCTTAGTCGTATTTGTCAGAGGAATAAATCAACGATTTCTATCAAACAGTTATCAAACAATGCTGAACATCATAGGATACAAAATAGAGTAGCAAATGGCTAGAACAAGTCAAGGAATGCACATATCAGCTTTAAGCAATTTTTCTTCCAAGAGAAATAAGAGGTGACATGCTTGTTTTATGTTGACTTCTTTGTACAAGTGCGAATGAGACACTGATGTCCTGATCATTTCTTTTAGGATTTACATAATTGTTCTGTAGCTGTCAGAAAGCAAGAAAGTTCGAATGTTTTAGACATGTAGATTGGTGCTGGTAATGTACTTTTAATATAAGAACACTGTGCTTGGGCTTGACACACCATACATCTCACACAGCATTAAGGAGAATTATTTTAAAGGTCTGCGCATATATGATGTGTTCCATCTGTCCTTGGAGAAGGGGCTAAAGATGTTACCTTTGCTTTTATTGTCACTTTCCAGTGCCTAGAAAATTAATCCCTAGCATCACTTACTTCTGTTCCAGTTCTTCATAATACCTTTCTGTTTAAAAAGTAATGAAGATCTAGTCTGCTAAGTTTCTTTGCTAAATAGTTTTCTGACTTGGTAGCTGACAATGCTGCAGGTTCTGAGAGGAGCAAAGAAAGGAATATTTTTTTGCTTAACCACCTTATAAGTGAGTGTGTGTGATCCAGGTTTTCTCATAGGGGGAACTGTGATGTATAAGACACACTTCTGTTATCTATGGTTAGGATTATGGCATGAAAATGTTCTGTAATAAGAAAGATCTGTTGCACAGTGAATCAAGAGATTTTTAATTTTAGTATCAAAGTTGGAGGGAATGAAGGCAAAACCAAACAGGAGATTAAAAATCTTTTCACGCTATACCAAAGTGATATGTAGTTTGTCTGAAATTGTACTTCACCGTAGGAAAATCTCTGGCCCTCTTAAAAAAGAGATTATTTATCTAGTAGTAGCCAAGCCAGAAAATCATACTTACAGAAAACTCATAAATCCTTCTTAAAAAATCAGCCTCCTGTGTCAAAGATAAATTTTACATGTTCATGTGAATATTACAAATTTCCCATTGAAAGCTAATCTTACCAGAGATGTTGAAATATAAGGACCGGTAAGAGATGCCAGGATTGAAAGACAAACATTCCACTTGGAGGCTACTGATGAAGATTATTTCTGTGCTCCTAAAAGGTATTACTTTTGTTGCCTTCTTGTGTTGGGCAAGTATTCCACATTCATCAGGAAATGCCACAATTCACTGTTGAATTTGACAACACACATCTGAATTTTTTTTTTTGAATGGTGCCATTCTGCTTGTCCAGCTATGTCAAAGGTTTATATATACCTTCCTTCATCCTCTTTTCTCCAATAATTTCAATGTTTGTGGTCAACTGTGTCATAACTATGTGTCAGTAATAGATTTTTTAGTTCATTAGCACTTCTGAAGCAATTTTATTTGTGCAAAACTGGAAAGTTGAAGCCATTTACACTTCAGGTGAGAATAAACATCATTTGACACCAGACAGACTATTTCAGTTTAATTTTGATGTTTACTTTAGCCTTCTAACTTTAAATACATTTTTGGACATGTATCATGGTTTAACCCTAGCCAGCAACTAAACACCACGCAGCCCCTTGCTCACCCCCACCCTCCGGTAGGATGGGGGAGAGAATCGGGAGGGCACATGTAGGAAAACTCGCAGATTGAGGTAAAAACAAGTTAATAATTGAAATAAAACAAAGTAGATCAGTAATAATAGTAACAATAACAACAACAATAATAGAATATACAAAGCAGGCGATGCACAATACAACTGCTCACCACCTGCCAACTGACGCCTAGCCTGTCCCGAGCCACCAGAGACCCCACTTCCCCTCCTAGTTTATATACTGAGCATGACATCACATGGTATAGAATACCCCATTGGCCAGCTGGGTCAACCGCCCTGGCTATGCTCCCACCTTCAGCTTCCCATGCACCTGGCAGAGCATGGGAGGCCGAAAAGTCCCTGGTGCAAGCACCACTCAACAGCAACCAAAACATCAATGGGCCATCAAGTTCCTCTCAAACCAAACCCAAAACACAGCACCCCCCAGCTACTAGAAAGAAAGTTAACTCTGTCCCAGCCGAAACCAGGACGATATCCACCCCTTTTTCTACACCATCTACGTCATGCCCACGTTTCACATTTTCCAATACATTCCAACTAATCATCACCACTTTTCCTGTCTTTTGATATATACACACAGATATCATTCCCTTAGTGCATGGGCCATCCCTCTGAAATGTCCATTGAGTTCATTTAGTCCATGACTTTGGTCTCCATCTGTCATAACAGTCTTTCAGGGCAGGAGAGATGTGTTGAAGCCAGTTCTGGTTCCATTATCACTGCGCTCATCCAATTCTATCATTGTTGCACTTTGCTCAGTTTCATCAGAGTTCATTCTTCATTAATCTGGGAGACTTCTATTGCAATACTGTTGATATGACATATAGCAACCATAGAAGTGATGACATATATAGCATTATATAGCAATTAACATCGTACAATTCAGTTCATTGGCTATTTTCACCCAAAATCAAATCCCCTTGAGGTACACATCAGACTTCCCCATCCTTTCGCATTACCCACCAATTGCACCCAGGTCCTTGAGCAAAAGCAATCCCACAAATGGGTTCTCCCTTGTCCGAGGCGGGAGTAACCCAGACTGTCTTCCCCAGCATATTCCTTATGTGCACTGCAGGGACTTTATCCCCCTCTACAGTACGTGAGGGTTTTGATTGGGCAGAGCCAGCTCGAGTGACAGATCCCCTAGTGTTGACTAACCAGGTGGTTTTTGCTAAATGTGTGTCCCAATGCTTGAATGTCCCACCGCCCAGTGCTCTCTGTGTGGTCTTTAACAGTCCATTGTATCGCTCGATTTTCCCAGAGGCTGGTGCATGATAGGGGATGTGATACACCCACTCAATGCCACGCTCTTTGGCCCAGGTGTCTATGAGGGTGTTTCGGAAGTGAGTTTCGTTGTCTGACTCAGTTCTTTCTGGGGTGCCATGTCGCCATAGGACTTGCTTTTCAAGGCCCAGGATGGTGTTCCGGGCAGTGGCATGGGGCACAGGACATGTTTCCAGCCACCCACTGGTTGCTTCCACCATGGTGAGCACATGGCGCTTGCCTTGGCGGGTCTTTGGGAGTGTGATATAGTCAATCTGCCAGGCCTCCCCATATTTATGTTTAAACCATCATCCTCCATACCAGAGAGGCTTTACTCGATTGGTTGCTTGATGGCAGCGCATGTTTCACATTCATGGATAACCTGTGCAATAGTGTCCATTGTCAAGTGCACCCCTTGATCACGAGCCCATCTATACGTTGCATCTCTTCCTTGATGGTCTGAGGTGTCATGGGCCCACCAAGCTAGAAATAATTCACCCTTATGTTGCCAGTCCAGATCCACCTGAGCCACTTCAATCTCAGCAGCCCGATCCACCTGCTGGTTGTTTTGATGTTCTTCAGTGGCCTAATTCTTGGGTACATGAGCATCTACATGACGTACTTTTACAACCAGGTTCTCCACCCAGGCAGCAATATCTTGCCACACTTCAGTGGCCCAGATGGGTTTACCTCTGCGCTGCCAGTTGTTCTGCTTCCATTGCTGCAGCCATCCCCACAGAGCATTTGCCACCATCCATGAGTCTGTATAAAGTATTGGCCATTTTTCTTGTTCAGCAGTACCCAAAGCCAGCTGGATGGCTTTCACCTCTGCAAACTGACTTGATTCACCTTCTCCTTCAGCACTTTCTGCAACTTCTCTGATAGGACTCCATACAGCAGCCTTCCACCTCCGATGCTTTCCCACAAGACAACAGGACCCATCAGGGAACAGGGCATATTGCTTCTCATTTTCTGGTAGTTTATTATACAGTGGGGCCTCTTTGGCATGCATCACCTCCTCCTCTGGAGACATTCCAAAATCTTTGCCTTCTGGCCAGTTCGTGATCACTTCCAAGATTCCTGGGCGACTGGGGTTTCCTGTTCGGGCCCGCTGTGTGATCAGCACGACCCACTTACTCCACATAGCATCAGTTGCATGATGTGTAGAGGGGACCCTCCCTTTGAACATCCAGCCCACCACCGGCAGTCGGGGTGCCAGGAGGAGCTGTGCTTCAGTACCAACCACTTCTGAAACAGCTCAAACCCCTTCATACGCTGCCAATATCTCTTTCTCAGTTGGAGTATAGCGGGCCTCGGATCCTCTGTATCCCGGATCCCAAAACCCTAAGGGTCGATCTCGAGTCTCCCCTGGTGCTTTCTGCCAGAGGCTCCAGGTAGGGCCATTCTCCCCAGCTGCAGTGTAGAGCACATTTTTTTACATCTTGTCCTGCCCGGAATGGCCGTAGGGCTACTGCCTGAACTATCTCCCGTTTAATTTGTTCAAAGGCTTGTCATTGCTCAGGGCGCGCTTTGAGATTGTTCTTCTTCCTGGTCACTTGATAGAGAGGGTTTACAATCAGGCTGTAATCTGGAATATGCATTCTCCAAAACCCCACAATGCCTAAGGTGGCTTGTGTTTCCTTTTTGCTAGTCGGTGGAGACATGGCTGTTATTTTCTTGATCACATCCATTGGGATCTGATGACATCCACCTTGTCATTTTATTCCTAAAAACTGCATCTCCTGTGCAGGTCCCTTGACCTTACTTTGTTTCATGGCAAAACTGGCTTTCAGAAGGATTTGGACTATTTTCTCCCCTTTCTCGAAAACAACTTCTGCTGTGTTGCCCCACACAATGATATTATCAATGTACTGCAGGTGTTCTGGAGCTTCACCCTATTCCAGTGTGCTGTGAATCAGTCCATGGAAAATGGTGGGTCTGTGTTTCCACCCCTGGGGCAGTCAATTCCAGGTGTACTGGACGGCCGTCCAAGTGAAAGCAAACTGTGGCCTGCACTCTGCTGCCAAAGGGATTGGGAAGAACGCGTTAGCGATATCAGTTGTGGCCTACCACTTGGCTGCCTTTGACTCCAGTTCATATTGAAGTTCTAGCATGTCCGGCATGGCAGCACTCAGCGGCAGCATGACTTCATTCAGGCCTCTAGGGTCAAGGCAGATTTTCCATCCCTCTTCCTCATGTCATCTCTGTGGTCACGCAGGTACAACCACAGGGTGCCTCGGGGTGCGTATCTACAGTATCTTCTCTCTTGAGTGGAGGAATGCCTACTCCGAATGGCTGAGATACTGGCCCGTGCAGGTGGGGAGTAGGACATATCCTCTTTGAGTTGCTGGAACTCCTGAGACAGTTTCTCTACCGCAGAGATGCAGGCCCGTAGGGAAAAAGAGAGACTTTCTTTGTATTGCCGGAGTTGGCCAGCCTGTTCATCCACCGTTTGCTCCTCTCCATCTTTCCAGGTCATTACCGCCAATGAGTTGGCATGCGATGTTGGTGTGCTCCGTACAAACCTCCGCTACATGGGTCAGGTGCATTTGACTTCATCTGGGTCTTTGGGTAACTCCTCGTTGTTCAGGTCATCATAGATCACTTGCAGCACGGCCAATTCCCTCAGGTACTGGATACCTCTCTCAGTGGTGGTCCACTTGCCTGGGTGAATTGTAACATCTTCCTTGGAGGGAAACCTTTCCTTCACGTCTGACAGGAGTCGCCTCCAGAGGCTGAGGACTTGTGCCCCTTGTCCAATCGCCTTGTCAATGCCCCCTTCCCTAGAAAGGGATCCCAGCTGCTTGGCTTCCCTCCCCTCTAATTCCAGGCTGCTGGGCCCGTTATCCCAGCACCGGAGCAGCGGGCGACAATGTGCTCGCCTGGGCGGCGGCTGGAATCTTTCCGCACATCTCACAGCTCCCCCAGAGACAGGGATTGGGTGGTCACCGCCTCATGTACAGGCTCTGCCTCCTCCTCCTCCTGCTCTCCTGATGGCCCTGGTTCATCTTCATCCCTTACTACACGGGCTGATTTTCTTGTGCATTTTCCCTTGTGTGTAGGGGCGACTGACACCGGCAGGGGCGGGTTCTCTGTCGCAGGGGGCGGGGGGTCCGCCCTGCCTGCCGTGGGGGTGGGGGGGCTGCAGGGCCTGCCGCGGGGGCTGGGGTGGCTGCAGGACCGGTTGTTCTGTCATCAGATCCAGGGACCTTCCCCTCCCCTGAGGGTTCTGAACAGTGTCAGACAGGGCTCTGTGGGCATGGGCCAGGCCCCCAGCAAGTGGCAGTGATTTGTGTCTCCCTGGAATTGCCAGGGTGACAGCACACTTTTTATAAATATTCCACTAACTTTTCAGGATTCTGCACTTGTGAAGTTCCAAAACACTGGGGGTGCCCACTGCCCTAGGCATTTGCCCATGCTCTCCCACTCACCCTGCCACTCATAACTATCCAGCCTCGGGGCAGATCTCTGGATGATGTTCTTAAATTACGTATTAACCTTGGACAAAACCGAAACGATATTCCCCAGCAATAGCAATAGATGTATCTTAACTACCCAGGGGTGCTCAAGGTACTGACAAGTGATTTTAATGAAGGAGACAACATCATAGAGGAAGGTAGTGAAGGTGCCTTTCTCTATCCCCTCATAAAAAACCTCTCAGAGGAAGAGGCATAATTGCTAATTGCCTCCTGTGGTGATACCTGAAGTACAGTAACGGCTTCCATACAAAACCAAAAAGCTGAGTCAACCACCCCGGCTATGCTCCC
>JASVER010000052.1:5527002-5539674 GCA_030449065.1 Oceanodroma leucorhoa
AGGTCCCCCGGCACCTGGCAGAGCATGGGAGGCTGAAAAGTCCTGGTGCAAGCATGACCCAGCAACAGCCAAAGCATCAATGGGCCATCAAGATTCCTCTCATACCAAACCCAAAACACAGCACCCCCCAGCTGCTAGAAAGAAAGTTAACTCTATCCCAGCTGAAACCAGGACAACGTGTTAAATAAAAATTGAAAAAACTGTAATTAAGAAAATGTCAAGATAAAACTTTTTCATTTTTGAAAAGGATATTGGTATTCCGTTCTCCCAATCTGAGACTAACAGTGGCATTAAATTGTGAACTGTTCTGAATCTACTGGAAGGATTTTTTTGGGGGAGCGGGCATCAGACTTACTCTTTCTTTGCTATAAACTAAATAAAGCCTTTTAAGTTTGCAAGGATAGCACTGTTCCTTTCTGTTTTACAGAGGGAGGAGAGAATCAGAGAAACTAGCTAGTTATCAGCCTCAAATATTGACTTAGAACTAAATTAAGCAAAGCTCATTTTTAACTTTCAACTTTTATAAATGATTGGGTACTATAGTAAAAATACATATATGAAAGACCTCGCCATATTGTCTGAGATGACTACATGAACTATCTCAAAAGGCCGCATTGTGATTATGTGGCAAAATACGAGAATACATAAGACATTTTACTCTCAGTCTTATTTTTCTGAGTGATAGATAGAAGCCTGCTGTCTCAAACCACTTCCTTCTTAGTTTTCCAACAAAATTAGTCTTGGTTTTGATTTTTAGTTCTGAGTTGAATACAGTTGAGATTGTTCTGGTCTTGAGATGTTTGGTCTGAGATTTTTTAAGGAAGTGTGTTTACTAAGTGGTTAGCAATACTTCAATGCTGACATTGTTAAAATCATTTGGAGCAGACCTTTCTACTCATGTAATTCACCTTTTGTCATTTTAGTGTGCTCAAATTTATACTTTTATGGAAGAGTTTCATGTTTGTGGCTAGTGCTTGCTGCTATGAGCAAAAGCATTCTTTCCTAGGTTTCTCCTAAGTGTTTACTTTTAGGATTTGGGCTTTCTTTTTTTTTTTGAATTTTCATAGGAAGAGCCAAGACTGACATCAGGTATATGAAGGGGAGAGATTTATTTCTGAAGTACTCTTTAATGCTTTGTCTAAGCTTGAAGATCAGCAAGTAAAGATCCTGGTCTACAACAAATTTGGAAAACTTAGAGTGTCTTGCTAGCTCATTTTTATGAGAAAGTTCTTCAGTATATTCTCTGCGTTCAGCTATTCGTGCTTACTGCTAATCCAGGTTTTGACACTAATGTATATGTTAACTCTTTTCTGAGATCAGGAAAAACTCTTGTAGTAAATTGTGGCATATGATTAAGTGATATATTAAAAGAAATAGAAAACAAAGCCTATAAGAATCTGCCTTCTGCTTGTGAAAGGACTTGGCAACAGAAGGTAAAGAATCAAATCTGTAATGGGTGCAAACAAATGGCATGAATTGCAAATTCAGTTCGGTAACTATAGATGAAATTTTTAGAATTTACTATCAAGTCAATATGAAAACATGGTTTTAAGAAATGGTTTGTATTGAAATTTGTTTTCTGACACCCATTATATTGTGAGATTCTTTTTAAACATCTGTTCTAAAATAGAGTGGCTTTTATAGTATCAAAGAGTAGTGGAAGTATATATGATTTAATATGGACTAAAAGACTACTTTGTATTGGGGTTTTGGGGGAACATGTTTTTTCTGTAGTTGCAAAACAAATAACGGAAGTTGGCCAGCCGGCTTAATTTCATGCTTTAATTTTAGAATATAGCCTTATTCACTGGATTTGGCATTCAGAATTTTCTTATCTATATTCTTCAGAATAAGGGATAAACTGAAGCCACTTTGTAATAACTATTGAAAGCTTCCGTGATTTAACCAATCCTGGAGATCATGTTTTATGATAAACAAAGTGTTGTTCTAAAATAGACAATCAGCAGAACACAGTCTTTCAATCCATTTCATTTTATTGTTTATGAATTGTAGATTGCTAGTTTTGTTTGCTACAAAAACATGAGCTTGTATGTATTTGCCACAGTTTGGGTTTTATTCTTCCTAATTTTTCTGAGTGCTGTGCAGGCTATTATTTTTTAAAAATTATGAACAAAATATATGTTTAAAAATAAGTAAGTTCCATGAGTAGCCATTGAGTTTTGCAAATAATGATGCTCAGTGCTTCACATTCTATTCTTCACATTCTTTTTCATTATATCACGCGGTCATTAAACTGGTGATTTCCATGCTAGTTTTTTTATGTTACCATCAGAATACTGACAAAATGCAATATTACTTCAAGTTTTAATTATTTCAATTCTTCCATCCTTGTCATTACAGTATGTGTTTGGATTTTGGGGAGCAAGAATGCTACTTTTCTGTTTTGGCCTTTAATATTAATATAATGAAAGCAAGAATAAAAGAAACTCTTAAATCAAGAGACCGCCTTTCCTTAGGTTCTATGATTTATGATTGTTAGACTGAACCTGTGTTCTTCACAGCCTAGTTTATTTCCAAGGCATTGATACTAACCCCAGATTATTCCTGCTGCAATGTTATGGATTTGGCAAATAATAAAACTAGGAAAATGCCCAAATGTATGAAAATTTATCTGTCTGTTGTCCTAAACAGCAGAGATCTGTTACCAATTTTGTTACTATTTTAAAGTATTCAATATAAATTATTATAATTAATATTAGAGTATTATTAATTTAATATTAATATTTTAGAAGATATTGGTAAAAGAGAATTTTACAAAGTTGAATGAGCAGTCTTTTGGATTTTACAGGTAATGATATTACTTCATGCTCTCTATATTCAATGTGTCCTTTTTTAATTTAGAAATACTTTGCAATTTTGTCTTTAATTCTTATAAAGGACTTCTTAGCTTGTTTTATATTTGTGCCAGTTTAGATGTTAGGAATGAATTTCTACTTCTTACAGACCTGTGTTGTCCAAGATCCATTATCTGAATCATTACCTATACAGAATGAGAGAGAGGTGTAAACTTCAGCTACCATTCCAGACATTTCAAATGAGACTTATGTCTCTTTTTTTTTAACAAATGGTAGTAATACCTATTTCTTACAATATCTTCCACTGATAAAGTTAAAATTAAGCAAGTTTTTCCTCCTCCCAATTAGAAGGGGAATGTTTACATGACCTTAGGTCACTTGTATGGTTTTGGAGGCTTTTCCTGGTTTAGTTGCAAAGGGAATAGGTATTAAGAAAGGGAATGTGTCTAAGCATTTTTTTCACAGGGTAGGGAACTTACGTGCTTTTACATTGACCTTTAGGAAGAAGCACACAAAAAATTAGGAAGGATCATAAGCATTAAATGAGCTGGGAGTAGGGCCTTTACCACATGGAGGGCTACCGGATTCCTACGCAACATATTTAATAATTATCCTAAAAATGCTAATGTAAAACTATAAGGTGCATATGTATTTAGTTCTTTTTTATATTGTAAATATATAAAAGATAAATAATAAATTTATTTAGTTATTTGCTATATATATAATGTGTATGTAATTTTTTTATCTTATATGTATTTAATATATAAAAAAGAAATAATGACACATACATCTTATAGTTTTACAATAGCATTTTTAGGATTATTGTTAAATATAATGTAATAAACATATATGTTTATATACACATCACTTCAATTTCTTGTATATCCTGTCTCCTCTCATGTCACAGTCTGCTGATAAAAATTCAGCAGACCATTTAGGTTCTTTGGAATGACAACATAGTAGAAGCACTCTGGAGAATCCTCCAGAAAGAACTGCTAACAGAAGTAGGCACAACGGGTAAGAGGTAATATTTACTAGATTCAGCCCACTGCAGTTTTCCTTGTTTGAAAGACATGTAATGTATCTTTTAAATTTTGCTTTATGTCTGCCTTTTTCATCATGTCAGGCTTGGGCAGTGGATATTGTAAACTGCAGATAATTTCTCTGAGAGTGAGCTCTGGCAGCAGGGCAACTGCATCCTATTCTGTCATTCACACTTTAAGTAAGCTGAATAATAAAACAGTGATTTTACTGTGACTAATTGACCTGAAAGGTTTTGACCCTGAAACAAATGCCTTTTCTGTAGCTTTTTTTAATTTTATTCTGATGATTTAAGGATGTATAAGTAAATATATCTACATATCTATATAAATATATCTATATAAGTAAATGTATCTACATGTAAAAATACAGCCTCACCACATAAATACTCTAGGCATCAACAGAAATTCTGATTTAGTGTCTGACTCAAAAGAGACATGCTGAAATCACTTTAAGGAAAAGATAAAGTTGCCTTTTCAGTTCCCTGTTCATTAGAAGAGCTGATGATTGAATTTGTGTGCCTGCACAATGACAGGAGAAAGTCTTGCTAATAGATCTATTTTTTTCATATTAAAAGGTCTGCAAAAATGTCAGGAAAAAAAAGCATGAGTTAATCAAATAGGTTCTGATGTCAAAAGTATGACTGATAATTAGTCAGTCTGATAATTCCTGCTTCCTGCAGTATAGATGTGTTTTGTATAGGTGTGGTTGAAGACTGACATCCCAGAGTGGACATGCAAGTGCTTTCAGGTGGGAGAAATCAGAATTCTCTTACAGATCCATTTTCAAAGGAAGTGACTGTAGTGTTTTAGTACTTAGTAGGATGTCCCCATGCCTCTGTCTGCTTAAAGGTGGTGGCTTTTTTTAATGTGAAGAGCTGCAAACATCACCTAGGATCTAGAGAACTCGCCTCCTGTGAGGCAGTGGAGGAATCAGTCCATTTACCTCAGTTTTACTTAAACAGTATGGTTTGTTTTGATGTTTACTGGCCTTGCTGTGACTAAGTGGAATACGGGTTGTCTTAGATTCAGTTAGGATCAGGGTCCAGTATTGTATCTATGATGAGTAAGGAAAGAATCCCTTTTCAGGGGAGTACTTACGTACGTAGTGTTTGCTCATGATTTGTTTCATTGCAGATCTATTAATAAGCCATAATTCACATCACTTCCACTGATTAACTGCAAAGTGGTGGCACAGGAGTAGACACCATTGTATGTGTGTGCAGTTGGATATTGCTACAGAAAAGCAACATAGCTGTTCTGTATGCTGGTATTTTACTCTCTAACATAGACATTACTTCCAACATAATTTCACAGTCCTCCATTCCCTCTTTTCTGTACTATGTTTTTAAATGTGCCTAATTTCCAAGGGACTGCAGTGTTTAAGGCCTCTTGGCCTGTGAGGAAAAGGTAGGAACCACTGAGGGTGACAGCAATGATTGTGTAGTTAAAAGACTACTTAAGAGAAAAAATATGAAGCAGGACAGTGTGTCAGCAGATTTTTTTTTTAACTGTACCTCTGCAATAAAACAGTTGTAGGACACTGAAATTATGATAGAATTGTTGAAGTAATTTAAATAATATTTAAAGAACTGAGAATGTGAATAGTAATACCATATATCAACAATTTCTATGTGAGAGTCAGGATTGTAGGAATTACTGTAATCAGTTTGATCACGATGTGCTGCTGCAAATTTTCTATAATGAGTTTGTGAATGAAATTTCACATTTGTAAATTTATTCCAATGGCAATTCTGCGCAGTGGTCTGGATTACCATTATACAAATTGATTTTGAGTGTGAGGATTGGATATCAGCATAAGATATTTTTTTTTCCTCGAGGAACTTCAGGAAACCTTTCCTCCACCTACTGGGAGAGGCTTAGAAAAAAGCAGGTAGCAGAACATTTGTTTGAACTTATTTGAGAAAGGCTTGCATTTCAGTTAGCATTTATCTGTTCCTGGATACTAAGTTCAATTCCAAATCAGAATGCTGTTTGGACTATCAAATAGATGTGCTTAGTTGAGATCTCAACTGCAGAAATAAAGGCAGCTTTATAGATAAAAATGAACAAATTGATTACACTAGTACATTCCAATACATTCCTGAATCCACAGACAAGGCATAGAGTGAACTCTGCATAGATAAATTTAAGCCATCCTCCAAAATTCATTGTAAGGTTTGGTACTTCAATAAATGAGCATACATCTTTGTCCTAAACCCCAAGCAGTCTCTGGCACAAAGATTGGTGGAAGTTTGGACTGGAAGCTTGAGCCTTTCATTACACCATTTCAAATAAAATTGTTTGATGTGGAATTGTCTGTGTGGTAGTACAGTAGTTGTGACACGACTAAATGAATGTATCTGGACTTCTTACATTGTGGACTTTTTAGATATGCTAAAAAGAAAAAAAAAAATGCCATGAAAAAAGAAGAGGTGAATTAGCTAAAGTGTAGAAATAGTGATTTGAATTTATTTGATGGTTAAAGGAGCTGACTTGCAAAAAAGAAAAGTAATGCTTGAAGAAATTTTTTTATTTTTGGTTCCAGAGTTTTAAAAAATGAAGAGGCTATAGTCACATGATTTGTGGAGGTAGTCCTGGTTTCCACAGTGCTAATAACTAGAAAATGACTTGTGTGATGGAAAATTTCTAACGTAGGGTAAGATAACAGTGTGCACACTGTGGACATCAAAAA
This sequence comes from Oceanodroma leucorhoa, assembly GCA_030449065.1. Classification (NCBI taxonomy): domain Eukaryota; kingdom Metazoa; phylum Chordata; class Aves; order Procellariiformes; genus Oceanodroma; species Oceanodroma leucorhoa. The sequence continues at coordinate 5,533,554 of JASVER010000052.1, forward strand.
GCATGATAGACTTATCTACAGGTGCCTGAACAAGATCACTCTTTTGTATTTTATGTTCTGTTTAAGACACAAAGCACATCTACCTTTTTCTTCCCCTTGTCTTTTAACCTGTGACCTGCATGTGTCTGTTTATACAAGCATCTTTAACCTTGTGCTGGCAGTAGTGATGGATCTATTATATGACAGAGAGTAGGACTGAGGAATTCTGGTTCTGTTTATCAAGGGTTTAGGGATTGCTTGGAATGCATCCTTCCATTTTTTCACTTAATGCAATTGTTTCTGTTATTCTAATTTAAAAATAAATAAATAAATACATAGTTCTCCTGTCAGTAGTGTACCTTCTAGCACCTGAGGTGAGGAAGCAATACAAACTAACACATCATCTCAACAGCTGAATAAGTTTCTTCAGTAGAAAACCTCTTTTAAAATTGATGGCGTGCTGCAGCATGCAGAGTACTAAGGAAAGGAAATATTCATAGTTTTTCTCCTGACTTCTGACCCTTGAAATTAAAAGCACTTTCCCCTCAGTTGCTATTAACCATCAGGAAAAATGAGTCGCTTTTCTTGGCAGAAATTGGTTTTAACAACATTAAGATGGTGCAGCTGTCTTGAAAATACAATAATATACATAAAAGAGCCTGAAACATTAGACCAAACTTAGACATGCCCCCAAAATTTTTTTGCCCTTTTTACCTATGCTATTAAAGTTATGCAGAAAACCAGTATTGTGTAGCTTTCTTTATACTTTTTTTTCCCTTTACACTGAAGAAGTACAGTTGGAAAGTGTTTTGAAAAAGTTTTCTGTTGACTAACAAGGTCCCTAAGTCATTCGCAACTGTATACTTCAAATGAGGCTTTTCAAAATATTGAAAAATTGGTTACAGCTGGCTGCACACCCTGACAGTTGAAAATAAAACTCCCATACCAGTCATAACTAGAAATTCAATTTTGCTTATGCACAGTGAGAGCAACAAAACATAGTTTCTTTCCAAAGAGGCGACAGTGCAGTCAGAACTTCTACAACTGCCTTTCATGCACTGATAATTAAAAAAAATCAAAACAAAATCCCTAACTGGAAAATACACACTCCCTTTATAATTACCTATTTCAAAGCTGTAATTGAGCATTTCATTATAAAGATGCTAATCAATCCAGAACAATACTCCTGGGACAGCACACACGTCCAGAGACATAATGGTTATAATAGAAAAACTGCAGAAACTTTACCGGGTTATGATTAGTTGCTCAAGCATTTCTGTTATGAAAGATGAAACTCCCACAAGGTGTACTGCAGTGTTCCATGTAGAACTTCAGGCTCATCTTCTAGGATTTAGATATATTGAAAAAATAGATACTTTGTCATCAGTATAAATAAGCAGAATGCATTAATTTAAAAATAAATAAGCTTTCCTACGTCTAGGCAGATTCTTAGGTGAAACAAATGACTGTGAGTAAAGGAAGCCAAAAGAGGAATTGTCTTTCTAGATTGTCTTTTTTTTTAAAAAAAAAATTTGTAAAGTGTCATTATTTGCAGCTCCCTCTGAAGTTTTCTGTTGAGATTTTATCTCTGTGGGACAGAGCTAACGCTCCAGCAGGAATGGTTGAGTACTGGGTAACCACTGGCATTTACAGCCCTCTTTCGTAGTGTAATCTGCACAGCGTTGGAGTTTCCTCAAAAGACTGGTAGCCACAGCATTGTGGCTGTTGAGACAGTGCTTCATGTGGAATTTGGGTATCTCTGTCGCGTGGGTGGTATCTTTCTGGAGAGGGAGCACAGTAACTTTTATCTGCCTCTGTTTGGGAAGCAGTGTTTTGGTGACATGGAAGCCGATAGTGCTAATACAGAGAATTCCATAAAATTACACAGCACGTTTCCTCCAAGTATCATAAATCATTTTATTTCATGTTCTAATGAGAGAATTAATGTAAGATGAGTCTTTGAAAGTTTTGAAGTATTTTAATGGGACTGTCTGAAGGCTTAAAGTAACTGTATACTTCCTTACGGGATACTGGCTTTTGTGATCACAGCATATGGTATTTTGTAATTTGTTATCTGGTACAAAGCACCAGAGTAAAATTCTAAAATGTTTTTTGATAGACACCTACATGAACTCTTAAGATTTCATTAGTTATAGCTAAATAGAAAGAAATGTGTAGTTGAAGGTTAGGCTCTTTCTTTAGTTTGAATGTCATAGCAGTATGTTTACAGTCTACTACTTTCCAGCTAAAAATGAAAAAGTAGAAAGCAGAGGGAAAAAGCAGAAATCCTGGAAGTCTTTGCGTATGAGGCATGTGTCTGAAAGGCAGATAGGTGGTCTTTTCTACCTTTTGATACAAATTTGAACTCTGTCAGTCTGTCCTTTTTGTGATTGTGTGTGTGTGCACGTGTATATGTTCTTAAACCTTCTTGCTGTGCAGATGTTGTGCTTCGCTGGTCAATAAATGCATTGCTTTGTCTTATATCTGTATCTTTTTATTCATTCTGATGCTCAGATTATCAAAGACTCTGAAACTCTGAATGACAGAGAGCTCTAATCTAAACCACCATCTTTTGTGTTTTCTCAGCTATGTATTTTTTATAAAAGGTGACAAGCATAATTAGGATAATAACCTCCCTTTTATGTCCTATCTTCAGTCCAGTTTCTGTTTTATGCCTTTTGACCATTCATTTAGAAGACAATCAATGATGCCTGCAGTTTGGTTATTGCACCAATTTAATCTTTTGTAATATTTTTTTCTCTGATTTGTCTTGCTAATTTAAGAAGGAAGTTGTAACCGATTGCCTGTTCAGAAACTGTGTCATGTTCATAACTAGTGAGAGAGGTGATTGAGTATATATATAAACCAATAGTATGTAGGAAGTTCTTTAACAGGAGGAAACTACTCCAGTATATGGGGAGGAAAACAATTGTTGCTAAATATGGCACCACCTGTATAATATTGTTGTGGACATGTATACCGTGTCCATGTCACAATGTGCTATTGGTATCTATGTTACAGCAATATTTCCATAGCTGTGTACAGTACCCTTTACGAAAATAGCATTCATTTTAGTGAGTAGCACATATTCTCACTTTCTTACTGAGAACTGACTAAAAGAGGCTACGAAAAAAGCTGAGGATTACACACTGTCAATATGCAATTGACAATTATGTTAGAAAGTATCACCTTGTTGCTAAGGCCAGCATGTTTAGAGAGTAAAGTCACAGTTCTTCTTTAATATTAGCCCAAAAAGACGAGTGTTAGGGAAGCTGTCACAGGATTTAGATTTGAAAAGTACTTTCTGAAATGTTTCCTGAGAAGGACATAAAAACAGTGAAGAATATATGGAATATACATAATGCATTCTAGTTCTATTCTAGCACTCTATAGCAAAGTTGCAAGAGGATGAACCACAGGTCTAACAGGGATTTCTTTTTATTATCACATTCTTGTAGCTAAGAAATTTGAGTGCCAAGTTGCCTGGACAAAGCAATGTGAATGAAAGCTCTGGGTATAGAAGCTGCACCACTTCAAAGCACAGAGAAAATCTTAACCTCAAAAATGAGAAATGACTGCACATGTACTGATTAATGCTTTGCACAAGCTAGATTGTTAGATTGTTAAAACATTAATAGATTTTATGATGGAAATCTTTTATTGTTGTTCTCAGTTTGCTTTCACCAAATCAAATACAAGAGGCTGGGGGGATATAACCTTTCTGCTTCTCACTTTCATTTGAAGGGGGTTGAGGTATAGATTCTATGAAGCACCTGAGGTGCTACCTGAAGCGGCCATTCTAAGCCACCTATTTCTACTGATTACAGATAAAGCTATAGTTTTTAATGTGATCTGTAAAGAAAAATACATTTTGAACCATGCTGGCTGGCCCTGTTGATTGGTTTTACGATTTTATTTGGTATCAAAACTGGCTTGTCAACATTAGGGCATTAGTCTGTTATCTAGAAGTATTCCAAGTGGCACTTTCCTTAATAAGGAAGCTTCTAACAATAAAATATCTGTAGGCTTTTGTTGACCTTTAACTCTTTTTTAGAGTTCATAACATTACTTTTACTTTTTCTTTGAGTGTAATAAAAAATATTTTGTGGTACAAAGATATTTTGTAGTTCTTGTCTTCTTTTTTCCAAAAGAGGAACTGTGGATGACTGTGTGCCGTTATGCCATGTCTTAGTATGGGAAATGCATACTGCTTTTATTGCTTCAGGAAGTTTTTGTGCTTTATTATCAAATCATTTTATAATGCCAACTACTTTTGAAAAATAACCATTTCAGCTCTCCATCTCTTCCTCTAATACGATTGTATTGCCATCAGCAATGTTATAATAGTGCAGTTAGGCTAAACTAGCTGCAGCTGGATTACTGTCCTGTGTGTACTGCAAATTCACTGTCTCAGTCAGTCATGCTTCAATCTGATTAGGCAACAAGTATATTGGATAGTACTGAAACAAAACTATAAAGTGAAAAGGAAAAAGAAAAGCCATAAAGGAAGAAATTGCAGAGTAATATAATAGAGAAGAGATGCCTTGCAATGTTGAAGTCAGATTTGACCTGCTAGCTCCAGACTTGCAAATACATTTCTAGCTTTATTTTAGTATCAGCAGTACCCAGTATGCTTCAGCCATGCATGATCCTAAAGGTGAGGCCCAGCCTGAATGTTTCACAATTTCCATGCTGAAAAGACACAGAAGAGGCAAAATTCTTCTGAAACAGAGGTGGCTCTTCAGATATAAGCAATGTTGGCAAGYCTATGTCATGTGTATAGCAGTAAAGCTGTAGGATCATTCTCATTGCTAGGTTGTCCAAACAACTAGCTCTGGGAGGAAGCAAGCCACTAAAAAGATTCTGACTCTGACAGTAACTGTGGTCCCAGAATTCATCTGCTCATTGTGCAGTCTAGCTGTTCTCCTTAGGAGTGGTGCTTTTCTGTCGGAATGCTGGGAAAATCTGCTTGAAAGGTGGTTTTGGAGTCCCTTTTCCTGGGAGTGTCTGATGAGTATATGGTATATGGCCCAATGGCTTTATGGACATTTTGGTATGTCGCTCACATGCTTATAGGCTTAGCCTATCCTAAAAAGTGGTGGCCGCACAGCTCCAGTGTTGTTCAGGTAATACAATAGACAGCAAAAGAAGACTTTAACAAACTATCTATGGCAAATAGCCTAGTACAAATGATTTGCTTTTTCATTTTTTGTTCTTTGGAGACAAAAGGCAAAGGCAAAAATCAGTCTGTAAATGGTTTTGCATAAAAATAGACATTGTAATTGTTCTTAAACCAGACTTTGGAGGTAAACAATTCATAGAATCCTAGAATCATTTAGGTTGGAAGAGACTAAGATCATCGAGTCCAACCGTAAACCTAACACCTACCAGCCAAGACCCCCAATAAACCATGTCTCTAAGCACCACATCTACACATCTTTTAGATACCTCCAGGGACGGTGAATCAACCACTTCCCTGGGCAGCCTGTTCCAGTGCGTGACAACCCTTTCGGTGAAGAAATTTTTCCTAATATCCAATCTAAACCTACCCTGGCGCAACTTGAGGCCATTTCTTCTTATTGTATCCCTTGTTACTTGGGAGAAGAGACCAACACCCACCTCGCTACAGCCTCCTTTCAGGTAGTTGTAGAGAGTGATAAGGTCTCCCCTCAGCCTCCTCTTCTCCAGGCTAAACAACCCCACTTCCCTCAGCCGCTCCTTGTAAGACTTGTTCTCCAGACCCTTCACCAGCTTTGTTGCCCTTCTCTGGACACGCTCCAGCACCTCAGTGTCCTTCTTGTAGTGAGGGGCCCAAAACTGAGCACAGTATTCGAGGTGCGGCCTCACCAGTGCTGAGTACAGGGCTGTTGATAAAAGTTACTTTTCCTGTTTTCTAGGCTAGTGTTTACATTTTCTAAATGCAGGAAAATAGATATTCTACAAACCTTATTGTGGATTTCACCCTGTTTCTCTTCTGTGGTGGGAGAAAGAGTATAATAACACATATTAGCCAAGATATTTGTTTTAGCTCCTTTTCTTTAGCTGCTGCTTCTTTTCCCTTCCTTCCTTCCTTCCTTTCTCCTCTCCTCTCCTCTCCTCTCCTCTCCTCTCCTCTCCTCTCCTCTCCTCTCCTCTCCTCTCC
>JASVER010000052.1:5539919-5746243 GCA_030449065.1 Oceanodroma leucorhoa
CCCTTCCCTTCCCTTCCCTTCCCTTCCCTTCCCTTCCTTTTTATCTTTTTTTTTTCCATTTCTTTTTCTTTCAACAAGAGTCTGAGCCGAGTTTGCTTTCTTTAATTTCTCGTATGGGCAAAGTCAGAGCTGGACTATTTCAGGGTAACTATAAGGAAGTAATTTACAGGGTTCTTGGGTGACAGGAGTCAAGGCTGGAGTATTGGCAGAGTTGGTGTTTTTCAGGCAAGAAGTCAGTTTAGCAGAAGATGTTTCATTTGTCCGTTGTTATCTGTGGCTTTGTAGCATGGTTTAAATTCTTAATATAGATTCTCAACAATGTATTGCTTTAATATGCATTGAGAGATAATATTGTATGGTTTTCTCCTCTAGCAAGACTACTTTCATCTCAGCAATTCAGCCGTTACCATTCAATCTGTTATTTGGGAGGTACAGAGTTAAGAATGCAGAATGCTCTAGTGAATTGTTTCTGCGCCATGAGTAAGAAAAGCTCTTACAATCTGCAGAAATTACTAAGGTGGTAGAAGTTTGTAAGCATTGAGATATGTGACAACTTACAAATTGGTATTTTAGTTCATGATTTAGAATGTGAATGAAGCTGTATAAAGATCAGGCTGGGCAGGGTTTTCAGTGTATGGTTTAAGATTAGATATGAACATCAGTATTTCTGTAAGTAAAAAAAAAAATGCACTTTTTAACAACTTTCTACATGAGAAAACAACCCTGTGATGTGATTTTTAATGTACTTTGCTGTCACTGAATTTGTTTTTTCATTATTAATTTATTCACTAAATTACTTTCATTTATCTATTATTTCCTTTATTTCTTCGTTTATTGAAAATCCATTTTCTCTTTTGCATGGTGACAGAAGAACCCTTACTAAAGCCCAAAAGAGAATTACAATGTAGAATCAGATTGAATATATGAAGTTGTTTAATATAAGCAAAATTCCACCTATCACTGCAACTTAGTATAGTGATGTAGTTCAAAGGCCTGCTTGAGGTCAGAAACCTGCTGTCCCAGGGTGGATGCTCACTCCTGTTGGAATAATGGTAATAGAGAAAGGTATGATAGAGAAAGCATTAAAGTGTATCGTTATCCAGGGACTGATGAGACTAAGCTTTGGAACACTCAACATAGCTGTCTTTTAAATTTCCTTAATCATGTGTTTGCATTTCGGCTTTTTTAAGAATAAAACCAGAATGAAGCACAGAACTTCTCCAGCAGGTCAACGATGTAATCTTCTTTCATGTCTAGTCAATAAAAGAGCAAGCTAAACATAGAATTTCTGACAGTTTCCCTCATTGCTTTGGAAAATACATTTAATTCCCTTTAAAAAACATTGTTGTACCCAGAGGTATTTCTGAATTGATTTTGTTTAAACAGCTTATAAGCATTAATTTTATGAATTTTCCTATTCCTTCTAGTAATGATTCAGCTGTCAGTCAGGTTTTTGCAGCCAAGATTTGTCCCCCCAAGGAGGGATCCTGGTTGATATGCAAAGATGTGAAGTATTGGCACTTCTTCTTTGACTTCGTTCTAGTAATGTTTCAAATGTGTTTTTTGTATCTCTTCACTTGCATATGTATGGTATCAGAAATCTGTGGCTAGGGAATGGATGTAGTTTAGGATTGTGGGTGTGATGGATGAAGTGTAGAAACAGAATGTCAACACAGTCTTCTGTTTCAATCTTTGCCTGCCACTTGTTCTTAGAGAAACACTGTTTTTTTAAAGATGTAAGGTGTATCCAGTTGTTTTCCCACAAGTCCTTGTGGCAGACCAGAGATGGTCATGAACTAAAATCCTATCTCTGAACAGTTTCAAACTTTAGAAAAGTTGAACTAGAAATCCTGTTTGTGTAATAGCACAAATGACCTCTCATATCTTCACATTTCTGTATTCCAAAATTTTGTAAGTTACTGTTTTTTTTCCATGTGACTCCCTACTTCTCCTATGACTTCTTTTTTTATCCGTGTTCAAGTCTCTTCCAAGACCTCCTCCCTGCTGTGCTGTTTCTGTCTTGAGTTATCGAGCATTTACATGCACATGCAGGCATGGAAAAGCAAGCAGATAAATAAAAATAGTATTTACTTTTTTTTTGTGTGTACTAAGATTTGCCTCCAGGTTAGCATTTTCTATAACTTTAACTGTCTTGGAGCAGGGACGATCTCCTCCTGAGTACTATGTTAGCACCTAAAGGATTATTTTTGGTACTAAAGTAAACAGACTGCAGGGAAGTAGTTCAGTGTTCAGATGTTTTGTTCACCCAGTTGATCCTTTTGAGGATAATTGGTACATGTGCCCATGCCCAGGTGCTATCATCTGCCATGCCCCAGCTGAGGAGAATTCTTTTGTGTCTCTGCATTGAACACTTTGAGGGCTGGACATCTCCACTTTTACTGATCTTATTGATAGATACCACCAATCAGGGAAAATCTATCCTCTTACCTACATATATGCTAATGATAGATATATAACCTAGTTCCACCCTTTGGTTTTCACTTTTGTATTAATAATTTGTTTGTCTGGGGAAAGAGACCAAAACAGCTATTGGGGAAGAAACTATTCATAGGTAGCTCTTTTAGACTTGTTGTAAGAGTAATTTTTGATTATTTAATACAGCAGTTAAGCAGTACTTATCCTAAAATAAAAACAGCTTTTATTAAAGCTTCACAAAGATAATTTTTTTCGAATTACTGTTGATCTCTCTGTAGCTATTGTGATCAGTTTTCTACCAAGGAGAAGCCGCATCTTTCTGCACTGGTGCAGTGTGAATGCTGTAACGGGCTGCTAAGAGAGTACCTCATTCTGGATTCATTCAGCGAGACAAATGTTGGCTCTCTGGGGAAGAGGCTAGTATAACCTGGTGCTGCAAATGCTGTTTCTCTGGTACCACGCTCCAGATGTAACAAACCATTGTCAGGAGGAAATAGAAAAGGGAAGAAACTACTTCATTTAAGAATTAATAATGCACTAGATGAATATTTTACTTTGAAATTATGAAGGTGGCTTGATTTGGAGGTTAATATTTGTTTGATAATTGCATTTAGTCCTTGTAAGGAATTGCATCTCCATGTTAGTTTTCATAAATAAGCCAAGTATAGACCCACATACCACATGATTATCAATCTCAAGGTTGGTACAATTGTCAGTAGCAGGGTCTCTGGCTGAAGCTACGGTTTTTTGTAGGTAAAGCTGAGGCAGACTTGCGTGGAGAACTTTGATAGCATCTGATTGTCTCTTGGCTTGTTTCTCTCTAGTGTTAACAGCCCATCATCTGCATGCAGCCACTGACAGTATATCTTCAAGTCACTTGAAAGAAGAAGGACCCACCCGCCATCTATATTCAAGTGCTTCTGTTTACTTGACTTGAAATACTATAAGTTAGCTATGGAGGCATAAGCAGGTGAAGAGAGAAAACAACAGGCAAAGGATCTCCTGGAAACCTTAGTGTGTTTATCAGGTTAGCTAAAGCCATAACATTCAGAAGCAGCTAAGAAAGGAAGTACCGAAAGCTTTGGTTTTCATGACCTGAGTGACAATAAATATCACCTTCAAAGCAGAGACAATGAGTGCAGTATTCCTAAGTGCTTGTATGTGCATTTAGAGTGAGAGAATTGAATGGGGTTTTTAATTAAAAAAAAAAAAAAAAAAAAGCTCCTTTTTCATCTCAACCTTTTCTTTGGCAGGTTTTGTGATCCATCCCTTCATTTGCAGACACCTTGTAGAGGGTAAATGCATACTCACATATCAGGATCATGAGATTTTTTTAAATTCCCCTTTTTTCCCCAAGCAGATAATAATATTTTTTCTATTAGATACCACATTTAATATTTTGGCGGGAGTGTTTGGGATGTGTGAAAATAATCTCCAGTGCCCTGGTGAAAAGCAGTTGTGTAAAACAAACGCCTTTGTGGTCAACTTTTTTTTCCCTCCTCTGCTCCCCTTATCAATTATCAGTGTTGTTTCGTCTCCATTTCCTCCCCTGCTAAAGGGATCAGTTTGTGGTTCAGACACAAATCTTAGTACCCATCACATTTCTGCCATTCACCTTCACACGTCGGTTGGTGTGTTCGCGTGCCAATAAAAAGATAAAGTTTTGTCCACCAGTGAGCTGCCTGTGGAGATAGTTCAGTGCTTCCTTGTAACTCCTGCAGTCTAGAAGAAGCAAAATCACCTCTTCTTTGAAAGTACATTTCATACGCCTCCATCTTTGTGATAGCATTGGAATCATAACGTAGCAGTTGGCTCTAATACGCTTGCACAGACGCAAATTGGGTCCGACAGGACTGATGTCTCATGGACTTTGCTGTCATTTGAAATGCTGACATGAAGATGGTAGCAATGAAAGGGGGGAGCTGGTGCCTTCAGCACTTTGCCCATGAAGATTTCTTAGGTTTGTATTTTTTTGATGGCAGTAGCTGATTCAAAAGATAGTTTTACAAAAGAGATTCATAACAGCCATAGATTTCTAACAGCTGCTCATGTCTTTTCTTCCTTGAGTAGATTCTTTGAGCATTGCACTGTACTGTAAAATGGGTTCTTTATACCACCCACAAATCTCTGAAGATCTACCTAGCGGAATGGTGTGTAATTTTTTCTCTGTCCTTTTATATTTTTCTTCACTGTATGGAAACCACTCATGTGTGGTAATGAAAAAGATAGTATCAAACTTGCCGAAGTTTATATGTTGCAGACCCTTCGAAAAGTAAAGTTACATTTCAGTGTTATTTTAGTGACAACGTCAGGCTATTTGGGGATATCTCTAGTATTTCCTGTGAGAAGGAAAGATATTTTTAGATCCTTAATTTCTGTTACTGCTCAGGTGTAGTAAAATTGGACAAGAATGAGACACTGCTTTTTTAAGTCAGGTACTTGAGCTGTAGTGCTCCCAGTGTATCATATTCAATTATGCATCATAATAAATGAGATAGATTGAATTGGAATCTAGCTCTTTATTCAGTACTGGATTTCTGTTTTACTGTTAGGCATAATTCAGATATGTACAGGAAATCATAACAGGAATTTTAACCTTTGAGAGTTGTTGATCTATGCTGTATGCTAGCATTTGATGTCTAGCTTTAAGAACACCTCATGAAGCAGATTTTGGTGTGTTATTCTTACCAGATGCCAGAGCATCAGCTCCCAGTATGCTGCTTGCAAGTGGACTTTTTATTCTGGATATTGAATCCACTTTGATTCCCTTCCTGCAACATGAGTATTCCAGTGATGTATTATACTTATACTTCATTAACAATGACAGTCCTTGTGATTCAGAAAGTGCTGTTGAATACAACAAAAGATCCAGGGTGTGACAGACGCTTGATTATGGTAGAAGAGATGCACTGAGAAATATGTTGAAACAGTGCTAACATGTACCATACCTTGAATCTTCTGGTATATGCCAGTAGCCTGAAGTGAATCATGTTTCCTTCTCTGTCTCCCTTACCCTTTTGTCTTTTAAAACTGTTTTGCCTCAAATTGTGAATGCTTATTAAAAAACAGAAAATCTCTGCCCTATTCTTGCTAACTGTATTTTTCTCTTTTTCTTATCTGTTCCACAGGCTCTGAAAATACTTCACCTGAAATTTCAGACCAGACAGACTTGCAGTGGCTTCTAAGCCAGTGAGAACAAGGCTGCCAAAGCATGCTGGTGCCAAGCTGTCGGATGATGCACGTAGTCAGGCCAATGGTGGTGCTCCTGTGCTTGCTACTCTACGCTGATGCTGAAAGTAAGCTTATTATTCATTTGTGCTTATGTCTTGGCCATGATGAACAGTTTTGTTTTCAGCTGGTGGTTACTAAGGGTCTCAGAATGAGTCTCCTTTTGAGTAATTCTTAAAACACTGCGAGGTCCTCTCTAGATCACAGCTAGTATTTGAAAAGGATTATTTATGCAACTTCCTTACTATTTTGCTTCTTAATATCCCTTTCTTAAGAAACTAATGTTTCCCACTCAGATGGTGAAGACCATTGCCACAAAGTTACTTAGTCAAAACAAAGACCAATCTTGCTTACCAGACATTGGTCAAATCCCTTATAGACATCTGCCATTCTCTGAATATTTCTCTCTGAACTTTGGGTTAAAAAAAAAAGACACGGCCCCCCCAATTAATATCCAGTCCAATTAAAATTCCAGGCCCTTTGTAACTTCCACAACAGCTGTTCTAATGTATTATTTCCGACAGCTGTCACAGAGCACAGTATCCAAACAAATCAAGCAGAACTGACAACTTAGTGGCTGGCCTAAATGTGTGACAATTCAGTGAGGAAAGGCACCTATGTTTACTTGTACTGAGGAGAAACTGTTGGATTTTGGTCAATTAGTTTACCTATTAATGGGAAGATAATATCTTCTTTTTAATTAGGAAATCATTAGGTCTGCCTTGTTTACATGTGTTCCTTCTCCCAGCTGTCCTGTGGCTTCTTGCAGAAGTAATGTGCAAATGAGAAAAGCCATTTGCTTTCCATCCATTCACCTGCAGGTTTGCTACAACTGTTAACATTCACTTGATTGAGGAATATTTTCCTATTGAATCTTCCTGACTTTGTGCAGATACATCACCAATCAATAACTTTGTTCCATCTCTGACTTTCGAAGAAATCTGTGTTTTTTCACACATCTGTGTAAAACAAAGGAGCAGCTGAATTAAGTAGGAACACACAAGAATAAAAACAATGTCAGTAAGGTTGGATAAATCAGTAAACACATATTGAAGAGTTCCTTATCACTCCACTTATCACCTGCACTCCAGGTACTATATTACAACAATAAAAGTGATACGAAATCTTTCCACTTCCATGTGTAATAATACTTCTTTCTTTTAACTGTAGCTCTATGAAAGTGAAGTAAATGAAAAAGAAAAAAAGGACAAAACATACCTGTTTGTCGAGTACTGACAGTTGAGATTCTTTGGCCCCTTTCCAGGTAGATAATGACCAGCTGGGATGATTGTGTCTAAGGTGAAGCCAAGGACATTTTAACACTTCAGCCAGCAAATAATTAATTGGGAAGTGGGCCCATATGTTGGATGTTTCTGCAGTTGTAATATACCACCTATTTTAAAAGTAAATTCTGTACTTTGCAAACATAGATTTTTAGAACCTGGTATACCTTTTCTGCATCAGATAATGGAATGGCCAACCTGCTGTAGGCGAGTAGTGAATGATTTTTTGGTTTTGGTAACCCCAGTTGGGTATCAATTTGCAAAAAGACAGTCAAATCCCAGAAACTCCTTTGTTAGTTCTGTACTCGTGAGAGAAAGGTATAGTTTCTGTAATCATGTTACGTTAAAGAGAGGGTTCCCTCTTTCATCATTATTCTCTGTGGGGAAGGAGAATAGTTTTTTTGAAGGTTAGCATGGAGTTTACTTCAAGATTGGCTGGTGTACCAGTACAGTTTTTAAGGGAGTTTTCAGATTCGGTTTTCTAAAACTACTGTATTCAACTTACGATTCTTTTTTATTTTAAATAACATGAAACAAAATAGAAGTCAGCTATTAGACTTTGCTGGCTAGGGCTAAGAGGACTTCGTGGTGTTGCTAGAATATGTGGAGTGTCACATGCAGAATAAAGGTTGTAAGATGCACAAAGATCATCTTTTTGTGGGAGTTACCCTTGGTGAAACCAGCCTGGAGAACACGATGCAGTCCTAAACAAAGAAAGAGTAAAAATTATGTATTAATAAGTATTAATATTAATATTAATTAATAGTGGATAAGTAGTATTTTCAGAAACGTATTCTTAATAATCATATTATTTTAAGGACTAGTGTGCTATCTTGACTCCAGGACAAAGCAAAGGTCTCTTCAAGATAACAGATTAATTACTTGGTTTTTTTCTTTTCCTTTTAGACATTGGCTTATACCATACTGTTGTATTACGTGATCATTAATAGTTTCATGTGGTTATGTTAATAGATAATATGTCAAGAGTGCTGTTAATGTAAGTTGGAAACATCCCACCCTAAATACCACTGATCATCTTTCACAAGTGCACAAATCAGCTGAGTTTTGTGCTGGAGGAACTCACATAAACTAATCCTTTATGATTTTGTATAATTGTCTTTGTAATTAGATATTGCTAGGCAAAGTTATAAGAATAGAGGGTAGCCAAACAAAGATACATTAGGTTATCTTCTTGGAGGGATTTATAATGTTGCAATGTCATCTATGGTTATTACTTAGTATCTATTGCATCTTGTTGTTACAAGCCAATAGGAGAAAGAAAAGGGCAATTTAAAAATATTTACAAATAAAAAAATTTGGAAGATTAAAAAAGTTAAAATATTAGAAAGATTCAACTAAGAAAATGTTGAGAAACACTTCTAGAATACTGGAACTGAAGTATTATTGAATAATAATTTCATTAACTATTTTTTTCTTTAAAAGTTGTCATTTGTGCTATGTACTAGCCAAGATTTTAGGTCAAAGTCTCTGTTAAGATGTTCCAGAATAGAGAATAAGCAGGCAATTGTGCTAAGAAGTGATTGACTAGGTATCTTTGGTGTTACTGTTTCTATATTTTCTTAAGGAGAGAGTTGAGCTGGACAATATAACTTTCTAGGAATGGAAGTGCGGTTTCTCACCTGATCATTTAAAAATACTGTTGACTTGTTCAGAATTTTGAAAGCTCTATTTCTGTGGTCGTTCCTGTTTTTTTGTTGTTAAGAGTTTTTGCCATGTGGGTAGTGGTACTGTGAAATGCAGGAAGTGAATGAACTCTTACATGTACCAGGTGAGTATGAAATGGTCACTTTAAATAGTCAGACTTTTATCTAATCTGGCTAGCTCTTATTTTATAGGAAAAGGCTTCTTTTTTGATGTTACCTTTATTTTCTGCTTACTACTAATAAAAGGTGTGACTGAGAAATTGTACAAATGCCCACAATTTGTATAAATTAACATAACCCTTTTTTACAAGCTGAACTTTACAGTTGAAACTGATTTTTCAGTTTCATATATCCTTTCCTGCATTCCTTTTCTTTCCAAGGAATTATAGAAAGAACTGGCTTTGACAGGAGAGAGAAAAATCTAATGCAAGATTTTGTTCACTTGCACTGACTTGGTTTAAATTTCAACTAAAAGGTTGTGATACACCTAACTGTTGTGGTTTAACCCTAGCCAGCAACTAAACACTCGCTCACCCCCGTCCTCCGGTAGGATGGGAGGGCACACAAAGGAAAACCCATGGGTTGGGATAAAAACAGTTTAATAATGGAAATAAAACAAAGCAGAACAGTGATAATAACAATGATAACAACAACAATAATAGAATATACAAAGCAGGCAATGCACAATGCAACTGCTCACCACCTGCCAACCAACACCCCACCCATCCCAAGCCACCAGAGCCCCCCTTTTCCCAGACCACACCTCCTAATTATATACTGAGCATGATGTCACATGGTATGGAATACCCCATTGGCCAACTGGGTCAGCCGCCCTGGCTATCCTCCCCCACCAGCTTCCCCTGCACCTGGCAGAGCATGGGAGGCTTCCTAGTGCAAGTGCCACTTGGCAACAACAAAAAAATCAAGGGGCCATCAACGTTCCTCTCATATCAAACCGAAACCACAGCAACCCCTCCCCCTCGCCCTCTCCCGCAGCTACTGAGAAGAAAGTTAACTCTGTCCCTGGAACCAGGACACTAACACAAACCAAAGAGGCTTGTGATAGCTAGATGTCAGTGCAATGTCTATTCTAATCAGATTTGATTATTTCATTCCCTTTACGATATAGTACTGAAAACCATACAGCATATTCCTCTGTCTCTTAACCTATGAGATTAAAGAAAGAAACTGTGATTGTCAAGTAATTAGTATGCACAGCTTTTAAGTTGCATAAGTATTTATATATGCATATACAAATGGTATACATTTTACAGTATGAATTAAATTGTGTGCCATATATGTGTTTATCTGCTCCACATGATATTGCATTAATGCTGTCAGCTGTAAATTAATGTTTTTCTGTTTTACCAATCTAAAAGAGGAGCTCTTTGAGAGTCACAATAACATTTTACTTTTACACACTGTACTTTGGAAGATATGCTGAATTTCCGCAGACATAGTTTATGGGTTGGATGAGAGATAGCACAGGATCACTGAGCCTTTTGTGTGCATACACACAGAAAGATGTGACTTCTTCTTGCATGATTAGATCTTCTCCTGGATTTCCTGAGCACTTGAAGAAAAGTTCCTGCTGTGCTGGAGTTGGTCTGCCCTCCGCTCTTGCAGATACTGCTTCTGTTTGTATAGCTCTTTGTAAAAGGGTCCCAGACCCTACTGTTGTCCAGGGCTCTTCTTGAACTTCTTCACGAACAGTTGTCATGATTACTTTATTTCCTTTTAGTGGGCAGAGGACACAGAAGGTGGGACAAAGGGGACAAAATTTTTGTCTTTTTTTTCTCTGCCACCATGGAAAAGCCATGCCTCGCTTTTTTTTTCCATCATTTTTCTGTTGCTAGCACCAAGGTACTACAGAAGGGAAGATATATCCTGACACTGCCACTGCATTGTATTCTTTCCAGAGTAATTGCAAATGGATAAGGAACTCATCCTCTTCCAATCTCACTGTGAAATCACTATGAGTGGGATTCAAGGAGCAAGCCCACTTCATGCTTTTGAAGAGGTTCTCAACGGTAGCCCTTAGTACTTCTTTTCTCTTTACATACAACCCTCACAGCTGGGGGAGGGAATGAGATATCTGTTTCTCTCCATCATTGTGAAAGACCCCAAACTCTGAAATGTGTTGGTACGGGCCGATAAACTCTCCTGTGGCCCCTCTCAAAGGGGTACAGGATGGAAATGCCAAAAAACCTTTTCCTGGTGGACTGGCTGAGTGCACCATGCCCCTTATGTGTGCGACCAAGATTTGATTCTGACTGTTAATCCAGAAACTAAGCTTATGCTTGACTGAGCGAAGTAAGCAAAATTGAAAGGTGACAAAATTACTTTTGCTCTTTTATCTTTTACTATTAGTAAAATGAACTGTTACTTGTAAGTATAAGAAGTGAAAAATCTCGAGGAATATAATTTTTTTTAGTTGCCTCCATTTATGTTTGGTATTTGTGGCTTCTGTGCACACTGTGAGAGGATGTTACAGAATTCGCTAAGGAAAGAAAATGTTTGTTTAGCCTTCTTGTTTGTAGAAGGTCAGTCTGCTAGTTCACAGTGTTTATCATTGGCTGCCTTGTTCTCGATGGTGTGGATGGCAGCTGTGTTAAGGCAATACTTCTCTACATCTACTGAGAAATTAGTAATATCACATTGTTTGTCATAAGAGAAGTACTGTTTTTTTCATGTTTTCTAAATGAACTGGCAGAATAGTAACTACATAGAAGCTTTCTGCCGGTTCATCTGTTCGATAACAAGAAGCATATATGTTTCAGAGACTCTTATGTAATAGATTTCAAACTATAGAATATGGTATACTATTATCTCTGTAATGATGAGGTGTCAAGTTAATCACTAAGCTTAAAGAAATATATAAAGTATAAAATGCTTTTAAAATGGTTATTCTTGGTCTTTCCTAGTATCCTAGTTTTTGAAATTGAAGAGTTTAATTTGTATTAATAGAATCAAATAATTTTCTGTATATATTCTACACCCTGCTTTTTAGTGATTAAATCGATTCACACAGCACACATCCTGTTCCTTCTCCACCCTGAGAAAGGCCTGGTAACTAGCACTTCCAAATTCTCCACTGCATTCCAGGCATTTTGTCTGTTTAATTATTTTCCTTCATTCTTGGTTACAGAGCTTCTGCTCTGACATTTTTCTTTTGCTGCTTCTTCTTCTGAGGAGCTGTTTTCTTCATTTCTTCTTTCTTCATTCAGTAGAAGTGGTTGCAGCTGACTGTAAAAAGGCAAACAGAAATGCTAACCATAAACAATATATTTATTGTATATTGCTTCCATTCCCAGTTGTTCGAAATGTGAATAATGCTTAGTTCGCTCTCTGGCTCCTGATGCATATGTGTCAGTTAGCACCATGCTGTCAACAGAAAAGTCTTCACAATCTTCTCTAGACCAGGATCAGGAAGGGCTAAAACTTAGTGTTGACAGGACAGTGATTACTTTTAACAAATGTTGGGGTGATTGAGACAAGTTCCTGTTTAAATAGGATCTAAAGACAGTAGTTTAGTATTGGTGGAATCAAACCTAGGGAAGCTATTTTTCCTCCTTCTTTTTTTTTCTTGTTCCATTTGGTTCCTTCTTTTTTTTTTTTTTTTTTTAAAAGAACACCTGTTTTTTTCCCTGCTAATACCATTCTTCCCCTTAAAAATTTTTTTATGTTCTTGAACAAGCTGAAACACATTCATGTAGTCCACATTGAAATTTTTGTTCCTAAGCACTTGTCTACAACATTAAACTAACCTAAATAGATATTCCAAAGCAATTATCTTACAGAAAGTAATTATCTTATAGTAAGTCTTGCTACTGGACATACATGGTTTACATTAAAAAAACCCTATTCTAGAATAGCTTCATAAACACTATATACAGGCAAGCCCAACGTGGAAATTATTTACTTTTCTATGTGTGCCTTTGGTAACTACGACTAAATTTCTGTCATATTAGATTTAGATTTAAACTGACACCTTTAAAGAGATTATTTCAATTATTGCTTTCAGTTATGGGCAGTAGCAAGAACAGTAAAATCCAAAGATAAAATCTTTCTATTCTTTATTGGTAATTTTTTCAATATCATCTATCTTTATATCTTAGTGCTGATAGCATCCATTTTGTGTAAGATATAGCCCTTAGTTTACAGTGCTATTTTTTTTAATAATGGTTATGTATGCAAGAGAGTTTAAATATGGACTGCCTTTCCTGAAAAAAATAGCTTTCAAGTTTGTTTTATATTCCTTTTTCAGGAATTTTTATGTGCTTTCTACAGTTCAACCCTAGGACATTTTCCGGATGATTTAATGAAAATTGGTATATAGTATTGGGAGAGTAATTTTATATTGCGCTTGTTAAATATGATACTAAAACATGTCAAATAAATCACCCATCAGTTCTTAAAAGTTTTAGTCTTAGAGAAAAGTGGGACAGCTAGTTATACCAAGCCATTCTAGATGTATTCATTTTGCTCTGCAGCAAAGTGAAGGCTTTGGAATATATGTGATAGTTGAGTTGGAGAATCAGGGGAAGTGAAAACTTTGTTATCATTCCAAACATACTGACTTAGTCACAGAAACTACAGATAATATGGATGTCTGCATAAACCAGGATTTATCCAACCCTTATTTTTGAAGTCCTTACATTAAAGCAAATTTGAATAATTTAATTCCAAGAGTAGCCATAACAACACCGTATCTGTTTAACTTGCTTTAAATTATCAAGTATTAACAGCAAAACTGAGAGGTGCTTGGGAAATATAGTTTTCCAATTCACATAATTTTTACAAAGGTGTTTGGCTTATCTCTGAAATGTAATATGAACAAAAGATTTGTGTGTATTTTGTAAAGTGTAAATTCACAATTAAATATAGTTTACCAGGGTTTTGAGCTACAGAATAAATGGAAGAAGAACTGCGGAATCGTTTTCCTGAACATTTTTGTAAGTTCATCTCTGCAACTTCGAAGATTGCTTCCATGTCTGGTTCACAGCTGCTGTTAATGTAGGTAGTTGCAGGCCCCTGCCTCCCAAAAGCAGAGCAGTGAACAGAGCTGAGTCACAAGCTCCGAAGTTCTAAGAAGCCTTTAAGTCCTGGCAACATTGCTTGTGGCTGACTGTAGAGGCAGTGAAGTCTCCCCAAGTATGAAAGTCCTATATCTTTTGGATTTTCTGGAGTGTATATAAAACCAGAGTCAGGAAATCCAGGGTCTTCAGTCTTTCCAGACACCAAGGAGCCTAGATAAGGGAGCTGTATTTTAGTGGCCCAACAGAGGTGGACAAAACCACATTATTTAGATTAATGCCAACTGTTAACAGAAACTGTTTCTGGAGAAACTTCAGAATGGGTAACTACCTCACTGTGTGCAATTCCCTGCAGCATCAGGAATGACCACTGGCAGATAAAGGAACGTGGGTCATTAATATTCCCTTGTCAGAACTGGCAGGGAATTCCAATATGTCTGTGTTTGATAGATTGCTTAAGAACATGTCTACATACTTTAGAAGTTTACTAAAAGTACGTATCATAGTCTTAATGGAGGAGCAATTCTTAGGGAAAAAGAAAGGAGAAACAGCAATATAGAAATCTTAGATTTTTGTAGGTTATATTCATACAGCACAACCACTGCTGTGGTGGTTTACAATCTTTTCACTCCTTATCTGAGCTTTAACCCTCAGTGGCCTAAATGGAGATAAAATCTTGAGTAGCAGCATCTGTTTCAGCAGTGAATTTCTGACAATAGATTTAGCAAATTGTAAAAATCTGAAAATATATAGGAAGATCACCATTCACTTTTGTTTCCACCCTATCTTTCAGGAAACCACCTCCCCCCAAAATCACTGACGTATAGGATCTGTCTGTCTTAAATAGTGTCTGCTTGAAGCTATATTTATTCAAAATAATTAGACAAATACTTTTTAATTTAATCCTTTCAAAGTTTTGGGAATATGCACAAATTTTTATGAATTTTTGGTGGTGCAAACTAAATTAATTTGAGAGCTTCCTTCTTCTAAATGCAATGAGAAGAATAAAGTTACATCGTGACTTTAAATTGCTAGAAAAGAGGTCTAAACATAAAGTTGTGTATAAATTGTTACTGTGGCTTTCACTGAATTATACAGGACTGTAATGTACATGTTATGAGAAAAAGGAGTACAGAATTATAATATCAGCTGATGAGTAAAGAGTTCGTGTATAATTGAAGAGAATATATTGGTAAAAGACAATTCAAACTTGAAATTATTCATACAAGGTGAATGCAAATATGTGGCAAATGATCATTTCAGTTTACAAGAAATTCTGGGGCATGACTGTAAACAGCACTTTGGACATGGTCTTACTGTGCAAAGTAATAGCAAATAACAGAGTTTCACAATGCATACCACATTCTCAAGTTCCTTGCTAAAAAGAAATTTTGGGAGCCTTTTCCCAGTAAGGCTGTTGTTCTGGAGGAGAGTTCAATAGAAGTTTAAAATGTATTCTATTGGGATATAAATTCTTCAGCTAAATGTGTCTATGAAACTTAACTGGATAGAGTTTTTGTTCTAGTTTGTGCTTAAGAGGCTAATTTTTAAGTTACTCTACATTTTTCAAGCTCTCTGTGCTTTCCACTTCAGTAGCAGCATATGGATGGAAGGGAGGCTCCACTACTGTTGATTTTTTTTGGCAAATGCAAATGTGAAGAAGGAGGAAGAAACAACAAGGGAGAGTGATACTAAATTTATTTTGGCAGTGAAGGTTAATTATATATGGGCATTTCCAGGAGAGTTCCACCTGGGTCTTTTTTTTCCTCCAAGAATTTCACATATGCTTTAGAAGAATTTATAAAATAACTGTTGAGATCATTGGCAGGTGATGTCTGGATTGGAGAGAAAAATAGTCATTTGATCTCTTGTTCTAGTGAAACAGCACATATTTTAGCAGCAACAAATGCAAGGCCAAATAGCTAAAAATGAAAAATATGGTCCAGAATAGACAGCAGTATCTGTAAATGTAATGATTTTGAAAATAAGCTGAAAGTTTTTTTGTGAAAAAGTTCCTTGTGTTAAGATGAGGCAGTGGGGTCTATCTATCTTTTGAATGAAAAGCAAGGGTAGAATGATTGGGAGTAGAAAGGCAAATTAACCGTACATATATGGGCCTAGTTAGGCTAATAATGCAGTGCAAATCTAGTCCTGGTTTCTCATTCTAAAAATGGTGTTGACAAACTGGAGAATGTGCAGGGAAGAGAAAAACACAGATTCAGGACTGGGAAAACGCTTTATCGTCTTTGGTAATCAGGTTGTTTATGAAAAAAATTACTGAAGGTTTATTTCAGCTGATGTATACATATTTTCATGTAGAGAAAATAGAGATTGCAACAGAGAATTTTGCTTAGTAAGTTTGAGGAGAATTTAACAATAATCTAGTAGCTAATTCTGGACAATTACATTGCAACTATTGGAACAGACCACTTAAGTGGCAGTTTGCTACTATGTATCTGAATAGTCTCAGGTTAAGAATTGATGCATTCTATAAACACTAAACGGTGCTAGACTCAGTACAAAAGTGATGAAGAGAATTCATTTGTCTTTTTTTAATGTAAAAGGCAGAACTAGTTTTAAATCTATCAATAATTCTACCTGAGGAAATAAAGGAAAGGAAGAAATTATTGGATATAGTATAAACTTTAGTGCACCCACATCTTGCATACTAGATTACAGTCTGATATACATATCTCAAGAAGACACAACTGAGTTAGCTAAGATGCAGACAATGGCAGCTAAAATGGTCCAGAGGAGGGAACAGCTGCCATGTGAGAACAGATTGAAAAGCTTGAGACTCCTCCATTTTCAAGAAGAGATGGCAGAGACGGGTGTGGGGATTCTGGCTGACGTCTGCAAAATTATGGGGGTAGAGGGTAAAGTGAAAGCAGAATGGCTATCCACCCACCCCATAATAATAGAACTGTGGTGTTTGAGGAAGTTAGTAGAAGATTGATTAAAAGCAGATAAAAGATGGAATTTGCTGCTTGTTTTTGTGGAAACATACATTATCTGTAGTTTCAAAGAAGAACTTCAAAAATTCATGTACAGCACATCCATAAATTAGTACTAAAAGAGCAAGCAGGAATGACAGCTTTAATGTCCTTAGGAGTACAAAGTGAATAGACCTCAAAAAGTGCCCAGGCTAATGTGCCCAGATGGCACCTTCTCTTGACTCTGCTGGAGACGTGCTAGCAGGCTACACAGACTTAGTGTGACCCAATAAGGCATTTGCTGTGGTCTTGCATTCAGAAATACATATATTTTCAACAAGCATTGTTCACCATTGTTTATTCACCACTGTACCTTTTCCAAAAAAGCTGTTTTGGAGATTCTTGTATCACACTGTCGATATAATTGAAACCTAGGAAGTGAAATGAAAAGCAATGACAAGCATTTAAACAAATGCATTTTATAATTTTGGAAAATTACAATATTACTGTTACAGATGGCGGACCTCACATGTATGCCAGCTGTGTGGCAATGTGTATATATGTTGCTGTGGGGCAGGAGACATGAGGATTAGAGATGCCTTCTGATGCTTTACAGTTCAGAGGAGAAGTGCATTACTGGAAAGTCCTAGCCACTTTTTTATTCTTTCTTTTATAATCCTTCATCTTCAGACATACTGTTCATATGAAGAAGTGTGACATGTCCACTGACCTTTTTCAATATCTGTTGTCGATGAAAGTGACTTAAAAGTCGTAGCATCTAAAGATGTATGCATTATTAGAAAAATAGAGGTGAATTGCAACTCAGATACATCGTACAACATCTTAGGAAGGTGACATTGTATCTACTCTTAAGTCCAGCTTTTCAGATCAAGTGGATAAGGATTTCCTTAAAGATATGAATGGTATATAGTTCCTTTTCAAATTAAATGTCTCATAAGGAATTAATTTTGATTCCCTTAAAATAATTTGGCAATGCACTAATTAAAGATCAATTTGTTATTAAAGACATTTATTAAAATTTTAAGTACTGTATGAAATAAAAATATAGTTATACTATCCCTTTTACAAACCTCAATAAATGCTTAGTCAATGGCTATTTAATTAACACACTGCTTGAAACAACTGCCTTTTTATGATTAACTTTGGTGATAAATGTTTATCCTTTGGCTATTGATTCTTTATATTTATATTGCATTCTGATATCTATGAAGTAAGATTTTTATCATTTTCCCGTATCAGGAACTGCAGCAACGTATACTAATTTATTAATGCAGATATAAAACCGCAAATTCCATTGTTGCAATCTTGTAAAAGTTGGGTATATTATGAGGGTATGCATGCTTGCTTCTAATGTCTGAGGTTTTGTTTGACCTTGTAAGTTATAACAAATTATTTTAGAGTTTTTTCTTATTACGCTATTGAAAAGGTATTGTTCGCAACTTTTTAGAAATACCTCCAGTTTAGATAGGAACAAAAACTAGAACTGTTTTTTTAAGTTTTATTTCTACACATTCCCCCTTTGTTAACCAAACATGGTTCTCTTAGATTGATGATTTGCATTCTACTTAGCAGCTCGGTGTTGGTTTTTATTGATGAATTATAGACTTCTAAAAATAGTACAGTGAAATGAAGTGCTTTGGAGACTCATAAGTATAATGGTGTGGATAACACGAGTTTGTTAAAAATAGCTTTTAGATTCACATGAAGAATGTGTGGGATTTTCCCATGGCAGAAAGTCCTTAGAAAAATTTTCGCAGCTATACACTATTTGACAGTAGCTCAGTACCTACACAGAGCAGGAGCTCATTTGGTGTCTTGAGAAAAGCAGCTGAGTATCTGTGACAATTCATGATTGATCTAAATTTAGATAACTGATAGGTTACGTATAGACAATTGAATGACAACTAAAGTCTGCATAAACCTGATACTTGAATCTTTCTGGAATTTTTTGTGTATTGAGTGTAGGATGGAAAAAAAAAAGGAGCATTTCTTCTCATAGCTATATAACTTACAGTTGTTGCTAAAAACTAATAAAAGCATTTCCAGTGCTATTTCAATTTTCTGCTTCTTTTTCCTTTCTGAATAAATGTGAATATGCGAATTGAGGCTAGAGAGGATTTTTAACTAAACTTGGCCATGAATTTATTTATCTGATTTTGAAATACAAAAGTTGGAATATGTGGATAAAATTTGTAGATTTTATTTATATGAAAATATTAGATCTTCTTAGCCAAACTATTCTCAGATCCCTCAACTGCAGCAAGATGCCTTGATTTGTTTATCTTTTCAATAGCCAGAAAAGGCACCTTTTGCCTGGAATGCACCAAACCTTCTTTGCTCTTCAGATATATAGACCAGTAACTCTGTATGGGTTCCTCTCTAACAATTGTTTGACGTTGTTAATAAATGTTCATTTCTGCCATTGAACAGATCTGCCAAGTCTTTAGCATCTGATGGTTTTTTGTGGGTTTTTTTCTTGTCTATGAATGCATGGGTCAGTGTCTTATTCTTCCCTGAAAATATATTTTAACCTTGGGGGAAAGATGCAGTACTCTCAGAGACTGAAGATCAAGAGTTTGGTTCTCTTTGATGTTAATAGTTCTGTCATGTCTTTCCATTTTACAAAGAAAGGATTTTGAAGGATCAGTGAGAATAAAAAAGGGGTCTCTAATGTAAGAGGACCAAATCTAAACCTCTCAGTTTTTAGATTTTGGGTCAAATCTGTGGCCCTTACAGTTTTCCTCATATCAACAAGAGAATTTTTCTAATTACATATTACTGTTTTCTTATTAGGTGTATCAGTATTTACTTTTTAGGTGATGAACAGAATGTAAAACTGGAAATCATCAGAACTGTTCTGTAGATATCTTGAGCTACAAATATCTTTAAACAGAAAGGACTGCTATCTTTTGTGCATAGATCAACCTCAAAAATGATATTTCTTAGGCATCTGACTGCAGGCACAAGAAGGGTCTATACTGAGACTGTCAGATTCAAAGGAATAAGGTTTATTTTCCTAATTGTTTTCACAAGTGTCACCCCACTACCCTATCCGAAGCTAACTTTTAAGAGGTAGATTAATAATCCTTATTTGCAGTTCTTTACCTTAAACAGTATATTCGGACATTACAGGTAAATTTTAATAGCTTTCAGGTTTTGAATTGAGGAAAAAGAAGTTACTATGGTAGCCAAGCAATCCTTGCTATTTAGGAGAATACTGCTAGGAAAATGCAGGGTGCAGGTAATGCACAGTTTCAAGGAAAGCTGATATCTTTGACCATGTAGTGGTAATACAGGCACTGAGATCTCAATGGTATCCAAAAGACTGATCATTTTAGAAGGCTACTCCATTTTGTTTCCAAGAACTGGTTCAGAAAAATAAAAAGGTAATATTTCATAACATATGACCATGAGTCATTTATATTCAAATGCTTTTTGAGATTGAAGTTTTAGAAAAGATCTTAAGTCCCAGCTCTGTGAAAGTATTTCAGTGATGTTAATTTCTGATTACAACACTACTGTTCTATTGAAGATAAATAACTTATGCTATTACTTTTATTCTAGAGGGGAAGTTATGTTCTTTTAGTTTATTTTCTTTCTTTATAGAATGCACACGTGGTCCAGAAAAGACAATTAAAAAAGTGATGATTTAAAGGTGAATAAAAAATGGAATCACAAATAACGTTTAACCGTAAACGGTATTTTAGGATAATTTAAATCTCACCACTGTAGTATTTATCTCTAAATGCTCCGGTTATAAAAGCTTTTAAAAGAGTGTGCAAGATTTCTCTGATAATTAATGTTTTCCTTTTTCTGCCAAAATACCCTAAGTTACACAAAGACAGCAGAGTCTATGGTCTAAAAATAGCATGGATGCTCCAGTCTTCTTTTTCCTCACAATCTGAGTACTCAGCTCCAAGTTCTGCTTGTCTTTTAGGGCAACAGGTGTACTGTCCCTACACCTGTACTATTGGGTGATTATACCTCTTACAGTCTGTGACCCAGTTTCCTTCAGGCAAAGCTGGAGTGTTTTCTGACTGGAGATGGAGGCCAGCAGGGGATGTCTTCTGCTGAGAAGGTGTGCTTTTTGCTGTGGGGAAGTGCTCTTCTGCTGGCCTGGGTGGAATGCAGGGGGATTGCTGTGCACCTGCAAAGCCCAGCGACAGGCCATGCCTGAACTTCACCACCCACTGCTTACTCTATGTGTTCTGTGGCACCAGAGACTGACCCTGCTTTTCTGCTGTGCTCCAAATCTCCTGTGGGCATCACCCTGTTAGTTCAGATTTCCTGTATCTTTCTTTTACCCTTTCTGCGTCTTCCTGTGCATCCCTTTTCTCCATCAGCTGTCTTTATTCTTTCTCTTGCTAGCTTCTCCACTCCGCTCTTAACGTCAAAAGTAAGCACCAGTTTTCATAAATGTCCATGGAATCTGGTACAGAAATGTTGTCAATTATGCATCACAAAGTAGAAACAAAGCAGAAGCAGCCATGTGGAAATAATAGACTGAAAAAATCATAAAAGA
Organism: Oceanodroma leucorhoa; assembly: GCA_030449065.1. Classification (NCBI taxonomy): domain Eukaryota; kingdom Metazoa; phylum Chordata; class Aves; order Procellariiformes; genus Oceanodroma; species Oceanodroma leucorhoa. The sequence continues at coordinate 5,561,043 of JASVER010000052.1, forward strand.
AATTTCATCTAAGTTGCAGAAACTCATTAGAGGTCAGCAAAGTAGCTGCCTTGCTTTCTTCATATTCAAATGGACACACTTTCTCACTTTATTTCTGGTTTTTGGTATTTAATATTGTTTTTACTTGACCAGACTGTTTCCAAAAGTGACAAAGATCCTTTCAGTAGTATCTGTGTTGTATGATCAGACAAGCAGTCAGACAGACAAGACTTATTTTCTGCTGATCTTTCAGTGCTTTCAATGAAGAAAGGGTGAGCTCTCATTAATGACATAAAAAGAAGCCAAACTCTAATTTTTTGTCTGTGAAGGCTAGACAGACCTTTTCAATGGGGAGTGTAATTATGTTTTTTCTTCTGTTAGAAAGAAAAAGAAGAAGTTTTACCTCTGCAAAGAATTTTAAGAATTGTCATTTTGCTAAAATTTAACATACTTTCCCAACTTACTGTACTATGTCATCTGTAGAATTGCTAGCTCTGGCAAAGTTGTTTTTCCCTCTCTGCATACTTTTTTTTTTTTTAATGCAACCCTTATAGTTTATTGATTCTGTTTTATTTTTTCTGAGACTGAAGTAGCACAGCCTTCACACTTTAAGTACCTGTAAGAAGAATGTAGTTCTCAGGGTCCTGTCCTAAAAATAGAAGGTTTGGGTAAACCTAATTGATTGTAGGCTTGCTGTTGTTCATTATCTTAATTAATCTAAGTAATTAAATCATTAATTGATTGGCACCGATCCCTTGCTAACAAACAGTAAAGCTTAGTGCTTTCCTGCCTGATCCCCTAAGACCTGCCATTTCAGTTATTCATGCAACTCTTCGTTTGTGGTATTTGTGCTGTCAGGAGTCATGAAGTCAGTGCATGGCACTGTAGCTCTGTCGTGATTTAACCCCAGCTGGCAACTAAGCCCCACCCAGCTGCTCACTCACTCCCCCCTGCTGGGATGGGGGAGAGAATTAGAAGAGTAAAAATGAGAAAACTTGTGGGTTGATATAAAGACAGTTTAATACGTAAAGCAAAAGCCACACACACAAGTAAAGCAAAATAAGGAATTAATTCACTACTTCCCACGGGCAGGCAGGTGTTGAGCCATCTCCAGGAAAGCAGGGCTCCATCACGTGTAACGGTTACTTGGGAAGACAAAACACCATCACTCCGAACGTCCCCCCTTCCTTCTTCTTCACCCAGCTTTATAAGCTGAGCATGACGTCATATGGTATGGGATATCCCTTTGGTCAGTTGGGGTCAGCTGTCCCAGCTGTGTCCCCTCCCAACTCCTTGTGCACCCCCAGCTTGTTCACTGGTGGGGTGGGGTGAGAAGCAGAAAAGGCCTTGGCTCTGTGTAAGCACTGCTCAGCAGTAACGAAAACATCTCTGTATTATCAACACCGTTTTCAGCACAAATACAAAACATAGCCTCATGCTAGCTACTATGAAGAAAATTAGCTCTATCCCAGCCAAAACCAGCACAAGCTCTCTAACGTGAACAGCACTGGGAGGGGTTTAACCTAACCCCTTGGTTGTACTTTTAGACAAACTCTTTCTTGACGTTTGTTGCCTCGGTGAAAAAGAAAAGATAATACCAAGCTGACTGTAGCTAATTAATGCTGGACAATGAATCACGTAATGGAGTTCATTGTAGAGACCTGGCTGGGTTTTTTGACAATTAATTTTCATTGTTCATGTTTTTGTATAGGGATTCTTTTGTGGATGTCTATTTCAATAAAAGCATTTTGGGTACAGAACGATTAATATTTTGCTTTAATAGTAACAGGTTAGACATTCACCTGTCCATATTCAGGATTGTAATGTTGAGTCTGCATGCCAAATTCAGTGACTGAAAATTTGTTTCTAGTAATTTTGATCAGCTAGTACTGTATCAGCTAATACTGTGTCAGCTAGTACTGATCAAACTACTGTTCAGCTCATGCTGATCAGCTGGATCTGTATCAAAATAATGATCTTTTGGAAATTAGATCATTGACAGTAGCTGATTTCTCAAGCTTATATGACAGAGTTGGCAATTTTATTCCTAACTAGATGTCTAGCATATTAGGAAAATTTCTTCACCGAAAGGGTTATCAAGCATTGGAACAGGCTGCCCAGGGAAGTGGTTGAGTCACCATCTGTGGAAGTATTTAAAAGACGTGTAGATGTGGCACTTTGGGACATGGTTTGGTGGTGGACTTGGCAGTGCTAGGTTAACAGTTGGACTTGAAGATCTTAAGGGCCTTTTCCAACCTAAATGATTCTATGATTCTATGATTCTGTCCTGGAAACTTCTTGTAAGTGAAGCAGTTCATAAGTTTGGAAACTTCTTGCTTAAATTCTAACAACCAATCCATTAATCTATGTGTGAATATTCACAATAGCTTTTTTTTGCATTGCCTCAGAGATTCGTTTGGATATACTTAAGATTGACATTCATCCTTGGGTTCATTAGCAAAGTAAAATGAAAATGGAGAAATTCTTACATTTGTTTCCTTAAATAAGTTATTTTATCAAAACTGTGCACAAGGTGCTGTTCCGAGGGACCTGGGCAGGATAAGAAATGGGCTGACAGAAACCTCATGAAGTTCAAGAAAGGGAAGTGACAAGCCCTGCATCTGGGGAGGAACAACCCCTAGCATGCTGGGGGCTGACCAGCTGAAAAACAGCATGATAGAAAAGGCCCTGGGGGTCCTGGTGGACAAAAAGTTGAAACCAGCAATGTGCCCTTGTGGCAAAGGTGATCAACAGCTTCCTGGGCTGAGGTGAACCTTCTCCTCTACTCAGCACTGGTGAGATGCATCTGGAGTGCTGGGTGCAGTGGTGGGCTCCTCAGTACAAGAGAGACATGGACATGCTGGAGTGAGTCCAGTGATGCGCCACAAAGGCAGTGATGGGATTGGAACATTGTTCGTACAAAGAGAAGTTGAAAGCTTAGCCTGAAGAGAAACAGCTTAGAATCATAGAATCGTAGAATCATAAAGGTTGGAAAAGACCTCTAGGATTAGAGAGATCTTAGAGAGATCTTATCCATGTATATATAAATGGATGGTAGAGAGTGAAGATGTGGGAGCCAGACTCTTCTCAGTGGTGCCTAGTGACAGCACAAGAGGCAGTGGGCACAAACTGAAACACAGGAAGCTGTGTTTAAACATAAGAAATTTTTTTATTATTACTATTATTCCAAGAGTGACTGAGCACTGAAGCAGGTTGTTGAAAGTGTATGCAGACTCTCCATTCTTGGACATATTTAAAACTGAACAAAGCATGACTCTGGACAACCTTCTGTAGCTGACCCAGGTCTGAGCCAGGGTTGGACTAGCCACTCTCCAGATGTGACTGCCATGTTTAGCGAATCCGTGGTTCTATGAAAATTAATACCTAGATTTCAGTGTGCCCTTAATACTTTTTATGTTGCATTTCAGCTTTGGCATGAAACCATGGAAGTAAAATATTACTAAGCCTACTAGTTTTATGGAAATAGGTATAATAATGGGAGTTCTTATACTGTTAAAAAAATGCTATTTGTTTAACACAGTGAGGAATGAGAGGAAAATTGGAAGTTTAATAATAGATTAGATTTCTTTTGCAGAAAAAATTAACATCACAATGTTCACAATGGAAAGCAAACCCAAAACTTGAAGGTGTTAACGCAACTATCTGCAATCATGACAGAAAAACAAGTAGGAGAGAGAGGTGACATACAAAACTACAGTCTACCCTTTCAAATTCTACACGTTCCAGTTTTATGCCACTTACAATAAGGTAAAGGCCTGCATGACTTGAGGTCTCTGTCTTGCATGTATCACTCACTTCAAGTGCTGTTCCACGTCTGAAAGTCTGTGACCAAGGAACCTACTATTTATTTTGGCTGAAGGAATGATCTCTTTTTCATAAATATACCTTCAGTTATCTATGTAATAAATGTCTTTAAGTCTGTGGGTAAAATCCTCAACAAATGAAATCAGTTGGAAAAATCCTATCCAAATTACAGAGTTCTGGACTTATGCCTTCCTCTATATTTACACTGTGTGAAACACTCCATCAAAGTTCCAAATGCAGTAAGTAAATCATTGACACACATTAATTTGGTACATTTAAAATAAAAGCTACAAAAGCTAACTAGGTATCAGTTAAAAAATAAAAGACTTGCGTATGCTCAGTACATTTCAGTAAGTTTTGACCCGGCCATTAGAACTCCGTTTAATCAAAATCCCGGCCGTTTCAACAGTGCTTTTACTGTTTTGCTTTCTCAACTATCTGCGTTAAAAACCTTTGGATTAAAAACTTTGTATCATTTACTACTTTAATAAAGTAAAATATACCATGAGTTCAATGGATAGAAATTGTGTAATGCACAGAATACCTTTTGGTTTTTAGTTGCTTGGACTTGTTCTAATAGTCTAATAAAAATGTGTATTTTGTTCTAAATGAGTATATCTTTTGCTACTGAATAACAGGCAAAACAAACTTTTCCTTTCAAACCAGGATAATTTTGAATCCTGAACTGCTTTTCATTAATACTTTCTGCATTATTTTTTTACTTACCTGATTCTCTAATTAAGTTTTGGACAAGAGAAAGAGTAATAATATTTAAAGATGGGTGACAAAACCTAATTATTTTAGTTGTACTCCATTCTGTGGTAAAGATTGCTTAAAATGAGTTGAAGCAAAACTGTAAGGTTTTATTATTTATGTTTGTATGTGGGATTTTGACCTTAAATTTCTATAATTATTAGTCATAAAATATTTACTTTTTTCATCTGTCGCTGTTAGATTGAATTGCCAGTTTGCTTTCAAAAATGAATGATAAGCCTCATGGTGACCGAAACTTTATAATACAAGACATTATCTCTCTCACTGGTTAGAAATAATAAAAGCACATCACAATATATCTTGGCCATTAACGGCTGACCTCTAGTGTGCAGTGGAGCTATGTAATTGAATAATTCCATTTGTGAAGAGAGAGAATGATTATAAGAAATGGAATTTAAGTACAAAAAAATGCTAAGGGAACTGCTTGATGATGGTGAAAACAGTTGTAAAAGGGAAAAAACCCTGCGTTTGATCCCCCTGGGCTGGCTATTTTAATGTGCCATAAGGAATTTGAGGGTTGATTGCAAACAAATGTAAATAATAATTGTGCTTTCTTTTTGACAGTGGCACAATTCCACAGATGAAAATAATACTGTGCCATAAGAATGAAATTGTTCTCTTACATTTAGTTATTCATCAGTGAAATGTCACACACAGATGGAAAAAAAATAAAGGTAAATGTAGGTAGTTTGAACTAATTGAAATGACAGACTGGATAACAAAAAATTTTAAAGCCTAGACTATTCCTGCTGCTGAAAATAGTAATCCTGTGGTGTTCCCTGCAATACGAAATCATCTTTGAATTGGAACTTAGGTTTAATGGTGTGATGTTTCCAAATAATGATTAATCAGGTTCTACTGCTACCTCAGGCTTTTACTTAAAAAAAAAAAAAAAAAGGCCAGATGCATTTTTCTGTTCATCTGATGTAGAAATTAATGGATATCCAGTATCTAGAAAGTATTTCTATAAAATTTTCTTAATTACAAAACAGAAAGAAAAATGATTGGCACTAGAATTCTGGATTTGAGTGACAACTGCTTCTAATAAATAAATGAAATTCAAGGCTTAAGATCAAATGCTGTGAAAAGGGTTCAGAAATACATAGTGATAACTAAATTGTTAAATTAAGTTAGCAATGCAAGTTTTACAGGTGCAAATAAGATTAATATGGGCAAATCAGGATATTTGATATCCATTGCAACCTTTTTTTTAAACTTACATGTTTATACTCTGACGTCGGTATGCAAGGGTTGTGCATGTTAATTACAGTTGCCTATTACGAAAGGAGTTCAAACATATTAGACACAATATTTAACGTCCATTTATATCCTAAAAGGGCTGCTAAAATCATATTTATTAGGTTAATATCTATGCAACAGGTTCATAATTTAAGGACTTTTTTTTCCTTATGAAAGGCAGGGCTTGTGACGACTGGAAAGATCCTTTACTATTCTTGTCGATACATATTTAATACAGGTTTTATTCTATGAAAGCACATAGGTTGTAAAAATCTTCTTGTACATTTTGCATTTACAGTGATCTTACAAATACATACTGCATCAATTACTCTCCTGCTGTGTAATACTGAAACTGTCTTAATACAGCCAAATTTCCGTACATGTTAGTAACAATGAAAACATCACCAAATTTCATGCAGGTGTGTTTTCCAGCTTACCTCATAGAATGAGTTAATGCTGATGGAGTCTCACATGGTGGTATTCTAGAATAACTTCCTTCAAAGACCATTTGAGTTATTTAATATTCAAAGTATGTGAATTCTGTCTCTTTTGAAAAGCATTTCTCATATTCTAATATAAAGACATTATCTTATCGCAGTAGTAGGTAGAAATCACTTAATGAAATATATTTTCCATTGCAATACATATGCTTGTCATTCATGTGTAGCCTCCTGACATCCGCTTCAGCTACTTTTTTCTATATAAAGAATAGGGTTAAATGAATTATAAATGAGGCATTGTGATTGAAATCTAATCTAGATTTTGAAGATATTTCGAGGAAATATCCAGCAAGTAAATACAGTGATGAAACTTGAGAAATCTAGTGATATTGTAGCAGCCTGCTTTTTAGTCACATCAAATTATACACACTTCATATTCTTTTCAGGTTTATTCAGAACTTTGATACAGCTTCTGCCATCTCTCTGCCTTTCTCCCTTGTTTTTCTTTTGTTGGGATTAGGTCAAAATGTCTTACAAATAGCCTCTTCTACCCCCAAATATGGTTTAGTAGCTTCCTAGTGCAGCTGCTTAGCATCTGTCGTCCAGGCACAGAGCTGTACTGGTAGGTTTCATAAAGAAAATGAAGGATCCTTTTACAGTTTGTCTTAATTTCATTTTAATTGTTAGACCTGCATTGATTGACCAATTGATTGGACATAAAATAATTAGTGTTCCAACTTAATAAAGAAATTAGTTCCTAGATATTCTGAAAAGGCCCAAATCATGCAAGAACATGGCAGAATAAATATTTTCAAATAATATTTTAGTAAGTGAAATTTTAGTAAGTGTGAAATACCACAAATTATTTCTATGCTATTTATCAGTAACCTATTTTATTTTTTAATGGTGCAGTAATAATAATTACAAATAATAATACAACTTATAGTATAAAATAGTACAATTGCATAATAAAACAACTTATAATAATTGCAATTATGCAAGATTCTTGGTAGGCACGATCTTTCATAGAACAGATAAATTTTTGTTTGATGAAACCAGTTAATCTACTGTCAGATCATGCAAACACTTCTAATAGTGGCATTAGTATGACTTCTCTTGATACCAATTCACTTTTCACAGCCTGGAGCATGATTTTTTGTGCATTCAGACACTATTTCTCTTTTCCCTCTGTGTCTGCTCCTCCCTGCCTTTAACACTCTGTCTCATTTTCTGAATGCTCACATAAGTGATTTTTCTCCTTTTGCTGTGTTGAGGAGTAGTAGGTATATCAGTGCTACAAGAGATCACAGAAATGAAAAGGAGGTCAACCAGTAGTAACACCAGATGATACAAGCAGCACTTTCTTTCTCTTCTCCAGCATCTGTTCTACTTCCTTGTATTTGAGATATGACAACTGTAACTGCCTTCACTTACGCAGTTTATTTCTCTTCCTGTTTCTGCCTTATAACATCCTTTTGGACCAGTGACAGCTGGAGAAAAACCTGTGGTGGTTGAAGCTTGGATCTTTTCCTACACTGATAATGGCATGCATTCCTTAGTTTTGTGTTTTTGGAGAACAACTTAGACTGCCATGTGTTAAGAAAATTTTGCAGCCTGTAGATCAAACTGCTGTTTCTGTTCCTTTATTTTCAGCTAGGTTGCCAGTCCGCTAAAATCGTTTTGATCAAGATCCCCCTGAGAGATGGGGTAAGGTTCAGAACAATATCTGTTGAAAAAGGCTCTTAGAAGAGACATAAGGCTTCTGTAGATCACCTGGCAAATGCTACTTTCTCGTATACAGGATGCCAGTATCAACAGCAAATGAACATAACTAAGCAAAAGTTTTACTATCTAGAGGCTCCTGTAGAACAGCACTTTGAACAGAACTATACTAAATACAGGTGTAAACTATCCATATATGAAAAAAAAAAAAGTTGCACAAAGAGAAATCAGGATTTATTCTTTGAGTTTTATTTATTAAATTGATCTAAGATTTTGAGATAAAGGAAGATAGCTAATTTACTTGACTGAATTATATATTAGTTAAATTCTTCTCAAACCGTATTTTTCATTTTTTTTCATAATTTTTACCTTTTTCTTATACAGTTTTTTGGGKTTTTTTGACTATTTTTTGCCCCATATGTTCTTTATTTTTGTAAAACAGTCTCAGCCTTATGTTTAGGTTTCTTTCGTGAGGTATTTTGTAATACGGAATTTCCATACATGTTACATTTACTGTTACAACTGTGCTTTGGGAAGATTAGTTTGTTTCGAGATAGCAATAGGGTTTGTCTTAAGAAGATGAGAAAAAACCATACTGATGTCAACCTAGTTTTTGTGGTATTCCAATATAAAGTTTTCTTGTACATTTTCATAGTGTTTTGCAGGAAGCAATAGTCAGAAGCAGCATTAGGCTATACTTATTACTATGTGGTCTATGTATACAAGCCAGGTAGCTGCAAATGGTTGATTGTATTTTGAATGAACTAGCTTGTTCTTAGATGAATATTCAAGTCTACATCCAAGCCAGCCTTCTGTTCCACACAACTTGTGTCCTGGTGAGTTAGTTCTCAGCACCATAGCACAGTAGGTAAACAGAATGGTATCACACATAACTGCTAACCGTGCTTCTTGTTTTTCACTTTACTACGCTAAGCAAATGGTTCTAGGGCCAAAGCTCCAAATAATGAAGAGATGTCATTAGGAATTGTTAGTGTACATCCAAAGGAAGAATTAGGACTTTCATTTTAAAAGTGTGTAAAGGAAGTATTAGCATATGTCTTTACAAGGATTTTCTTTATTTTAACTAATCTTACACTCCTCATTCATATACTATTAGTTAAGTTTTTTGGTTTTGCTTTTTTTTCTCTTTTTTTTTTCAACCTGGTATAAATATTTTTAAATTTGCAAATTGGTCAAATAATATAAAATGTATTCTACCTCCTGCACTGTTCATGAAAGAAAGCTCAGATTAAAGAAAACACACTCTGTTTTTTTCTTCCAAAAATGAACATTTTGCTCTTCAAATGTAGAAAACTGGCGGTATCTTGGTAATTTTAAGGTTTTGATGCAGTTCATGATATTGGAAGTCTGCAGAGTGTATTACCAGTTCGATGCCTCTCTCATGTTCAGTATGCTTTTCTGTAGTTTTTTCAGGTAGCAAAATGTTTGGGGCACAGAATCACATATTTTACTATGACTGCTTTAAGCCACTGTTAAAAATAAAATCATCTGTGATAGGAAACTAGTGTACCAGGTCACTGAAATACACTGACCTAATAATTCATATTTACTCTAAAATACTTACTTTTGACTTTCTTAATCTCTTTCTGCTATGTTTCATTTTCTTTTAATGTGTTTTCTGTTGATTGAAGCATTAAAAAGGGGGATTTTCTAAAGCATGAGAGGTGGGTGCCCAACTCCCATTGATTTGTACCTGGGACTGGGAGTTTAAAAATCCCATATAGTTTGATCAAGTAACTTAAAATCATTGACAAAGTCAGTGGCTGAACATGAATTAGGATGAGGATCTGTTCTGTTTTGTTTTGATGCTCTAGTTTGTCAGGGGACATCTTTCCATTTCATGTAGTTTTTGAAAAGGGAGATTTTTTGGAAATGAAATCTCAAAAGGAAGGTTATAGGATCTTAATATGGCAATGGTGAGCATTATGCTATAGGATGGTAAAATTTGCCTATTAAATATTAGAATAAATCTATTATGTAGTGGTAAACCATTGAGCTTCATCTTGAATCAGTTTTTGAACGTGACTCTTTCGATAACTCATATGATTTCTAATTTATAGCCTACACTTATTTTTGTTCAATTCATACCAGAATTGTTATTTTAACCTTGTGGACGCAGCCAGTAAAACATTAAAAAAGGAAATGTGGGAAAAAGAAAAAAGAAAAAAAAGTCACTTTTGAGTTTTCTCTATCACATTACATCTGCGCAATACACTGAATCGGCACTGTTGAAGGACTAATGAAAAGGAGAGTGGCAGCCACGCACCCAGAAGCTCACCTGCTTTTGAAGAAGTTTTAATTTAGGTGTTGGTAGCTCTGTGTTATAGTTCCTGATTGTGCTGATGTGACATCTTTCCACTGGCACCTTCTCTCTGAACCATTTTCACACAGTGATTCTTCTGATGATTCAGATGTGCTAAATCCCAAGTGAACCATTTGTATGGTTCTAGTTGAAAGATGCCCAGAAGGGTCCTAAGGGTTGAACAGCTACTTGAGGCAGTAAACAGATTATTGCTTTGAAAATGGTAAATGGGTAACTTGCTTTCCTTTGAGACTTAGCCTTAGTTTATAACCACTTAGGCTGTGACTTATGCTTATAACGGTGCTTATCATTTGAATAAACTTTCTTCTTCCCTTGTGTTTACCCACTAGCCCCTTTGTTCTCCTTTCCAAAGTACTTATCAATAGCAGTTAGCCTTTATTTATTTTTATAGGCTGGCTTCTTGAGTCTTTYTTGAAACATGGAATCTCTTTTTCTTACCCTGGTACACCCTATCTGTACCTTTTCCGTTTGGAATGCACTTTTCTTGCACATGGATAACTGAAATCTGTGTAAGCTTAAAGATGTAATATTGTCAAAGACTAGATTTTTTGTATCATTAGCATTAGTTCTTCTGTAAATCTATGAGGAAAGTATATTCTTATTATTTCCAGAAACCTCTTTTGCCTTTGAAACAGCTGCATTTCACTGGCTCTTCATAATAATTCCATGATAAATTAATACCCATATGTGTTTTTCTGCTGGATATAATAACCACTCTTTGCAGTAGTCTTTGAGCACTTTACCATGTACTTTTTACAGCTGAGACTTCTCTTATTTATCTGGTTCTAGTACTCTAGATTCAATTCCTTTAATTTGATATTCAGATCCTCCTTTATGATGGTAACACCTTCCACCATAATGGAAGGCAACCCCTTTTACCTTTGTATCATCATTATCATATTTCATTAGCTAGTTCTGGTTTTTGCAGCAAAGAGAATAATTACAATTCTTAAAATCCCAAGGCTGATCCTGCAGGAATAATGTTATAAATTCCATGTAGCTGTATAGTGTTTTTTTCTGCTCAGCTCAGGATAGTTTGTTCTGTGTTTTATAGTTCTTTCTTACAATAATCCCAGTTTGTTTTTATTTTAACCACTAATTTCCCATTTCATGCATGCTTTACTGAAGAATACAGACCACTGGTATCTCAATACAAATAGTTTAGTTGTATCTTTTTCCCTGCGTCTAAAAAATCAAGTGTTTTATCAAAGAAAGATAATAGAATCATTTAGCATAGTCCAATTCTGATCAATCTCCATTGTAATTTATCCTGTTTGTATTTTTATGTCTTTCTTTGCCTATTATTTTTTTCAAAGCTCAGCAGTAGCTGGGCTTTGTTTATGTGTATACATACAGCATGTAAACAGCATGATACTGCCATGAAGTTTTCTTTCTTATTTGGACTGACAATTACAAAATCTTCTGTTGGTATTCAAGTTCTCCTGGCAATGTTGTGATAATGGGTTTTATTATATTACAGATAATCAGGCATTCTTGGTATCATTGTGAAAGGATATAGTGTAGGAATATCTTTACCTTTTGTTATCTACTTACCTTTGTTAAATATTTTTCTGATACCAGATGTTACAAACTAAGGCACTTGGTCAGTAGGGAATTCATGGCATGACTTGAAAGAACGTGTTTTTAACTTCTTAACATGTAATTTCCAGCTGAATATAATCTGTTGCCTAAGTTAATATCTTAGGGATCCTACTGAATTCAGTGGGATTAAAAAGTGCTTCATGTTAAATGTCTTTTTAAATGTATCATAGAATTATGCCTATATCTGATACAACAGCTGGAATCCTGTGAATGATCTCTAGAATTTATTAATGCTTGCCTAGTGCGTGTAAAGATTAGTCTAGCCTCTTCATTCTATATAATAGCATACACAAGCACTCTGAAGAGATTTTAATGCCTCATTTCAGTCATGACTAGGAAAAAAGGGCCACCATTGTCCAGATGTAGATAATAATGCTGTTCAGAAAATTGAATATTTATATATAAAAAGGAAATGATGGAATTAAATATTTGGTTTTTTATCTGGATTTTAATTTTGTAGAAATGGAACCAGCTTTAAGTCTCAGTAAATTGTATTGTTATGCTTAAGCGTGGTAGGTTAACTTTGGATGGCTGCCAGGTGCCCACCCAGCTGCTCTGTCACTCACCCTTCTCAGCAGGATGGGGGCAGAAAATAGGATGAAAAAGCTCGTGGATCAAGATAAGGGCAGGGAGAACACTACATCAGCCAGTTCCCTCACGACCCTGGGATGGATCTCACTGCATCCCATGGGTTTCTCAATACTTCTAAAGTGAACTTTTTTCTTGTACGATTTTCTTTATTCTAGCTTCTAGCATTCAGGCCTGTTGCAATCCCTGGTAATAATGAAATTCTTTTTTTACAACCAGCCTTCATTTTCCTTGTGAAACAATACACATTATTAGTTTTTTCAAATGAAAGATTTAAAAATTTCCCTAAGAAATTCCTTATTCCTTCAAAGACCTCACAATGAGAGGACATGTTCAATCAGCGTTTCTTTGTCTGTTCTTCATTCCACTCCATTTCTTATATTACAGGTAACAATATTATTTTTTAACTCGTCTTGTGTATACCATGTGCTCCTTTTTTCGCGATTTGCAATTTTTTTCAGTCTAAACTGACATTAAAATGTGCAGGTATATGCTTTGCTATGTGTATATGTATTTTGTAATTTCAGCCTCCACTGAAGTGTATCTTCCCGTTTACAAAGGATAGTAAGTATTTGAAGTTTTACAATCAGAGAAATCAGTTGAGGCCAAAAAAAGTAAGAGAAGTCCAAAAGAAATTTTTGCAGGACAGCAGGTCTATCATTCTTATATTTTTAAGAAAAAGAGTCTTTTAACAGTTTTTTGTCTCAGATGAAAGCTGGAGCCACCTGTAGTGCAACGAAAGTCACGTATTGCAGCTCTGTCTTTTTCTCTCTCTCTTGTGTTGTTGTGTAGGCTTGTTGTTTTTTTTTTTTAAACTTCTGTTACTTCCTGGTTCTGCATGAGCCTAATCTTAATAGTAATAAATGTTCCTGGGATTTAGTCAGATTAGTATTTGCGAAGTGTAGTTATGTGTCTTACTGAATATTTGTTTGTGCTTACTTTAGGAGATGTAATCGCGAAAAAACTGAACAGTATTTCATACAGTCTAAAATTTCTTCTCATATTTAATAGCCATTTCCTTCATATGAAAAATGATCAGGAAATAATTTACATCAGTTGACAGAATATTATGTGTTACCTATACTTGCATTTTGGTCTTCAAATTCAAGACTTACAAGTTTTTACCCTTTATGTATTTAGGAAGCATGGCAATCTCTGCAAACAGTAGTCTTAATTTTATATTAAACCAACGTGACTTTCTGACTTCCTCTTCTGAGTTATTCTTTATAAGGAGACAGTCAAAGTTGACCTTCAAAAAATGTTTAATCTTAAGGTTTTTCTGTGTGTTCTCCAGAGTTTTGTAATAAATAAAGGAGATTTAGTTATTTTGAGGGAAAGGATTCTGAAAGCTTTTTTGTATAAATTTTGTTAATACGATATGTCAAATATTTTTGAGAAGCAAAAGATCTGGGAAGTACTTTGTGTCAGGTTCTTTGAAATGTTTAATTATAATAATTCTCATCCCACTTGATTTAAACATCTTTTAAAATTCTTTAAAACTCAAAACATTCACCGTTCTTCTCTAAAAATCTAAACCAAAGGGAAAGCTATCATTCTTGTAAATGTCGTGGAATATTTGGGCAAACTGACTTTTTTTTCCCCCCCCAAATGGGATTTTGGAAATCTGCCCCTTCTCTTTTGCCTCTTTATGTTTGTGTGTAGATTTTCAGCTTTTGAATAAAATTTTGCATTTAGCACTTAGAAAAATGTGCAGAGCTTAAACCAATCTCTGATTAGTAGAAATGAGACTTAATGCCAGCTTCTGAGTCTTTCTGTCTTGCTTCAAGTTCATTGCTACTAGGTATTCAGAGAAAGATTCCTAGGTTAGAATATTACTTAACATCTGACTTCTAGTCCTTGACGAGAAATTAAAAAAGGTATTAAACAAAATATCTCAACAAACAGCTCTGTGCTTTTATTGTCCAAGTAAAGATTCCAGTTTCCGTATTTTGATGTTTGTAATTTCACTGTTCTGGTAGTATTTCAGTTGCCACTGGGTCTTTTTATGTAAAATCCATCATGCAACCCTTGTTATCCCTTCTTTACACCTATGTTACCCCTTGTTTGTACATTATTTAAAAAAAAAACAAACAACAAAACCCCACGACATTCAGGAATACTTTTTATTTGCCCAAATTATGGGCACATACAGAAATTATGACCTGATGATTTTGTGAAGAGCTTCTTTGTATTCATTTAGCTTCAAAACATTTCCGTATGTCTTTGTCAAGGAATGTGTAGGAGGATGCAGGTTATCATCAGGCTTATTAAAAGGATTTTTAATGTATACACTCTCTGTTTCCATATCATTACAAGAATCTTCTTTTCCACCTTCTACTCATTCCATGTATTTGTATGTCTGTCTTTTATCTTCATAGCTCTAGAAATGTTTTGCCTTGTAAATTTCAGGTATAGGTATAGCTTTTAAGTGCTCAGACTGGTGCTTTGCAAAGTGCTATAGAGGTTGTTTTGAAGTGTGGGAAATAAAAGTAACTAAGTAATCAAAGTCTTGAGGAGTAACTACTCCGAAAGCTTTACTTACCATATACAGAATTCTTTTTTTCTGATTCAGCAACGTGTGTTTCTGGTGTTAAAAAGTTGGTATTTATGGCAGTCTTAACATATGCACATCAATTGTCCACAGAGTACAGAAAAATTCTCTGAATGAAAACCCTCATTGTGAATGGTTTGATAAAGTTATCATCCATAAGAGCTCTTTAGCATAACTGCAGTTCCTAACCCTTGGATCAAAACACAGTGTAAATATCAAGTATGGTTTAAAATGAGGACTTATGATTAAAAATTTGCATGTCTATCCTGTAGGACAGATTTTTGATTTAGGTTTTTTCCCTCTGTTGCTAGCACTTTTCCCCTCCCTGTGGATATGATTCCTTACCTGATTCTTTGGCAAAATTCTATGAAGGCCTATTTTCTCTTCACATTTTGTATTGCTCTAGAGGAATGAAAAGTTGTAGCTAGCTCCAAATAATTTTGTTTCTGTTCCTGTGATTTTGGATAAGGATTTAGAAGTGACAAGAATGTCCTTCTGCCTCTTGGTGGTGGACAAGTATGAATTCTGATTCAGTGGTTGGAGAAGTTTTTCTCAATTTGTTACTCAACTTGGCAATGATGGAAGCTAGACTGCGTACTGACAGTATTTCTCCACTAAAAATGTAAAAGAAAACTAGCTTGACTGTTTTGTATAAATGCTTAAATACAAGTTAGCCCCTCTTCCACATAGGAAAGATGTGAGGTGTCCCTCAGCAATTGTTTTTGCAATGTTCCCTTTTGATTACCATGACAGATTTCTACTGTAAGCAGAGAGGTGACTGGCTAAACATTTATTTCAGATGTCTAGCTCCTTTGATCATACGCTTTATAAATTAAACTAAAGTACTCTTCTGACTATCTTTTTTATGTAAACCAGAGAAAAATTGCCTAAAACAAGTATGAAAATTCTAGTCAGAGTCATAGGGAGCATTGGGAACATTGTGAATTTTATTTGCAATAAAATTGCTGGACAGTGTGGCAATGAGGGTAAGTATTTCCATGATGAGAGAAAAACATTTTATGACTAATAAAACTGTATCAATGTATTAAGGTGTCAGCCTCATTGTAAATACACTTTAGTTCAGCTGAAATCAGTCACTTACGTAGTTGTGTCAGTGTTCATTAGATCCAATAAGGAGAAGAGGAGCAGACTTGGAATTCGAACTGTAGTATTTTTTGCACAATTCTCATGTTCCTACTTACGTGTTTGCCTGGAATAAGTAATTTTCTTCCAGAACTGAAGTGATGTCTCACATATTTGAGGCAAGATCATGGCATTAAATGGAAATGGATCTGTATATGGAGCCAAGGACGGAGCAGTTGTTCTGACTCCATGTATCCATCACCATCCAGTCCAGAATGTGAGAGGGATCTTACAGTGACTACACAGTGCCCTAAGTACTGCCCAGATGCTTGAGGTCCTAAGTGGCTTTTGTCCAGGCTCTTAGACTCCAAAGCACCTACTTATGAAGTTTCGTATTCTTTCTAAACTAATATTATCATTTTTCTTTGGACAGCTAACAAGGAGAGCTTTGTATCTAGTTGTGTTGTTTTTTCTCCCCAAGGCATTACACATTCCCATCGAAGTTACTTGCATTGTAACACTGACTGCCTGACTCCAGTAGTGTTGCTGATGCAATGGGTAGTGTCTTTTGGTGGGATGTAGGAAAGGCCCATACTTGTAGAGAGCAGTTATTGTTTGCTAGGAAATGCTAGGTAAAGCTTTGGGCAATATTAAGAGGGGCAGTGAGGGCAGGTACTTCTCTCATGAGAATGACTCATGTGGCTGTATGTGATCAACTGCAGAGCCGCTGCAAATTTCTACCATCCTTTCAAGATGCCATGCACGAGAAAACTACTGTAGTTCTAGTAGAATGGTCACTAGTAACACTATATCATCTGCACTCGGACACTGTGTGTGAATAATGGAACTTCTCATCCAGAAATCTTTATCATAATTAATTAAGGGTCAATCAAATTCTTCATTTTTCGTACTGAATTGGGACCTGGGAGGAACCATCAGGGAAAGCTGTTTCAACATATTTTTTTTTTTCCTTTGCAGTACAGACTGGATTAGGAACTGAATTATTTCAAGAAACATTCTTTCTAATCTGCTTTTTAGAGATGGTGAAGTCAGGAAATACAAGCTATTGGTGAAGGGCTTAAGAACATGTTTTTGGTCGGAAGGAGACAACTTCAAATATTTACTGTTTCTAGGATCTGGATGTACTACTTGATAGCTTTATGATAATTTCAGAGAGTCAATCAGGCGTTACGTCTAAACATCTATGAACATCTATGAAGCTCAGGTAACTGAGCTTGCAACTCAACAAAAAGTAAGGGGAGAGTTAATTGTCTATTTTTTATAAGGAATGTGTGAACTGGCAACCAAAAGCTAACTGACGTAGACATATGTTAATATATTCTGGAAACTATAAACTGTTTTTCCCTCTGTATTAGTCTTTTTTAAAAATTATTTTTCCCCCAACCTGATTTTTCTCTAAGGCACCCATTTTGCTATCTATTTAGGTGCATGCGTGAGATTTCTCAGCGGTAAGGTAAGTGATGATTACCACTGCTTGGTACATCTGCGTGGTCTTCCCAGGATCCAAGGTTAGAATGGGTTCAGTGAAAGAGCCCTTCCTTTTAGTGAAGGCTAAGGCTTGTCTGGTAAGTATTTGTCTTGTTTGAAATCTGAAGAGGAAAATAGTGACTGGAGAGTCATCTGTGACTTTTTTTTGTCACTTTCATAACATCAGCAGAAAGCTATGTTTTGCTGAGGTGTAGTCTGTTGAGCTTTTCAACAGGCAGTATTGAGTGTGGTGAGATAATTGAGTTGCCAGTACTTGGACTTATGGGATGAAGAAGGCTAATGAGCCTTGAACCACAGCAGGAGGTATTGGGGTGTTAGATAGTAGAACTTGAGTGGTGAGAGAGGAGATGGAAACCATCAGATTGTCCCCTCGTTGCTCAACAGAGCCCATAAATGGATTAGAGGACTGAACCACAGTGTGTCTGGCCAACAGCCTCTATAATGCTAACGCTAACAGTGCCTTAAAAATAAATTAATGTGTGGAACTCTGTAGGAAATACAGAGTGACTTTTTATTGGATGGTATACCAAAAGGGCACAAAGATAATACTTCTTCTGGGTCCCACGATGAGAGTGTGTATCATTTGAATTATGTTAAAAAAACCCAACATCCCCCAACCAGCTATTATATGCTATTTAAGAAGTGATTGCTATGTAGACTATATTTTTGAAGGGGAACATGAAGCTTCACTATTCTTTTGATGAAACTGACTGTGGGTAAACATATAAACCGAACATGTTTTATCACTGTATCGATTACATTATGTGTTAGCTGAAACTTGATGTGAGAATGTAGATAATTAAAAGCCTGTTTCCTATTGCTAGGGAAAATGAGCCATTTTTTCCTGGAGAAATCTCGTCTGTTTGCATTATCTTCCATTCTTACTGGTTGTGGTGTTATATTTGCAGGTGATAATGAAGGCAGAGTCATATAAAACAAAAATTCAGACCAGAATAATAATATCTTGCTATAAAGATTGCGGCATTTTACTGATAAAATACTCTTCACATATGTATATGAAGAGAATTGTGTCAATTATTTGAGCACAAGGTTCATTCGTCTTCCATGAGTAGCCCTGTTGTTAGCTACATAGCAAGGAAAACGTGTAGCAGTATGAGAGTAAGAAAATTGGAATTCACTAATAATTAAATAATTTTTTTTTTAATTACTATATATACATACATACATATTTATGTTAGATTGGGTACTTTTTGCACCTTCTTTAAATGGGTGTATTTTTCTGAGTTGTTTTATTCAGAAGAGCTGTACTGAAATTTCTGACTTGTGTATATGCGTCAATGTGTGTATGAGAGAGAGAAAAAAAGAGGGGGAAGAGGGCTTGTAGACACTTTTAGTTGCAGGTAGGTTTGCATATAAAGGCTGAGGGATTTGCGGGGAGAGTCTTATTATTCTTGCAAGCTCCACTTGCAAATTTCTTAGCTTTTTTTTATTAAGCAGCCTGACAAGAACATATAGAAGTTAAGGAAATAAATTGTTATTTGACTTTCTACCACAGAAACTAATGGCTTTTCTATGAGAAGTTACATCAGAAGTTACCAAGGCCCATTTAGTCGTGCATGGCAATAGTGAAGTTTAATTAGAAAATAAAGATAGGGATTTTTGGTAGCATCATAAAATAGCATTTTTAGCTAAGTGTGTAACCTGTCACTGATGACCACTGTAAGTTCAAGAGTGCAATTATTTTTAACAGATACTTTTCAAAAAATGACATGTAGAGTATATAGAATTACGTAACATTTTTGCGTATTGGAAGTTAAGACTTAAGACTTCGTAAGGATTTGTACTGTGTTATTAAACTCTGTTTAATTCATAATTACTGTTGTAGTTCTTGAATTTTGAACAGTCTGTGATATTCTTAACAGAACCACAGCTAAATTGTACCAACTGTGGAGAGAGATTAATGCAGTGAGGAAGGAAAGCACAGCATTCATGAAAGGAGAGCATACCAAGGACAAAGGCAGACACGATGATTGTAACGGAGCTGGATTTCCATGAGTGGTAGCATCATAATGTTACTTTTTCTCTCTCTCTCTTTTTTTCTTTTTTTTTTTTTTTTAATTTGGTGTTGGCCATGACTATTTATTTTCAATATTATGCTTATTTATTCTCAGGTGGGTCAACTAACTTATTTGAAAAGGCAGTGCATTTCATAGCAGACAAAGGTTTAGATGTAACAGTAATTTCCTGCTTTTAAAGCAATGTGTATATTTGCATTTACTGGCATGCAGTGTTTCATACATAGTATTGCTTCTACTGGGCTTAGGAACTCTTCATTAAAATCACATTTTTGATCATACCTTTTTACTGTTTTGAATTCTGATAGAGTGTTGAATTTGTCCCATGCTTACTTGATCCTGAATGTTTTAAAGTAAAATACAAATCAAGTAAGTGTTATGTCCACAAAAATGTTAAGGCTTGATCACAGAAGTGGTGAAAGTTCATTGCTCTTATCAGGCAATAACAAAATACTGTTATCATGAATCAGCATGGGTTAACATGTTCACAGCAATTGTGTTATTCTGTGTAAAATAATGACAGTGTGCTTACAGCTGTGGATACAGCAGAAATGTACAGTAGCAAGAAGTCACTGAGTGTTTCTGTTTGAGTAATCATCCTTACTCTGCCTTTATTTTGAGGAAATTTATTATAAATTGCTGTTTCTTCTATCCATTGGTGGAAAATGTAAAAATAATAATAAAAAAAAAACAAACAAACAAACAAAAAAAACCCGAAAAAACCCACTAGTGATAGGAAGGGTAGAATCAGGACATCCTACAGAAAAGAATTTGTGAAGGTACTCACTGCATTTAAATGTTGCACCAAAATTAAGGTAGTCAATGTGGTTTTAGTTGAAGCACAATTAATTTAATTGGATTGGAATTGGAGAAACCTAAAAATATATTGGGCACGGTAAGTATATTACTTCTTCTGAAGTAAATCAAGCTTGACTTTCTTACTACATTTTATCATAAATTAGATTTGCTTGTTAGTGATAAGATTCACTGTTGAACACTATGCTGGACTAGAAATCTTATCTGAACCTTCATGTTACACACAGTTGTACTCACTATGAGAAATCCTGCACAGCTGCAAACAGTGCTTATGAGGTGGAACATGCGTATTCTTTAATGTGTTGTTTGGCTAAAAATTTGATGATACATACACAGACAATTTTATTGCCATAGTACCCACACCAAATCTTATCTTTTGAAAGAAAATTGTTTCTATTTTCATTTCAACTCATGTGAGCTTACATCAACTTCACAATGTAATTTTTGTTTAAGACCATCAAGCACTAATGTTTTGTTCCTGAAGCCTACCAGCATAGAAAATTAATTTGGCCTGTGTGTTCTTTATCATGTCATGACCACTGCTACTGTCATTATATTATGGTGGGGTTCAGTTCCTTCTGACTGGAATGCGATGTTTCAAACTTACATTATTTCAGTGCCTCAAGATGTTCTGCAAAAATTGGTTCTTGTTGCATTTTAGTCCTTCACCTCTGGTTGTATAGGTGTCAGAAATGGCTAATGAGGATAGTTGGTTTCTTCACGGAAATAAATTACATTAAGGGACGTACTAAAATGATCCACTGATTTTATACAGGTAACTGTCAGCATCTATGAGACATTTGTAATGTTCATTTCCGGCTTATGTGGCTGGATTTAAATTTATCATCTAGAGAAAGAAGACACTGTCATTTTCTGTGCATACCAGTGGTTGTCTAGCTCAGTGTGTCTCAGATTAGTTATCCTCTGTCTTTATTTTATAATACAGATATACATATATGGGAGTGTTATAGATACATTGTAAATTGAACATAAATTTCAAAACTTTGTAAATTAACTCTATTTCACTTGCAAAGTTGCCTTATCTGTGGCATTTTTTTTCATTAGATACTAATAAATTTCCAAAGTGCAAAAGTGTGCACAATGGCCAACAATTGGAGAAAATTAAATTGTCTTGTATCTATTTCATCTAGGCACTTACGTATCTTCAGTGAGAATTATTTTGGTTTATTAATAGGTGGTAGTAGCAGTGGAGTTTATGTCCAGTGATAATGGTGAATTTAAAACACAGCTCAAGTTGAACAGCATTGCATCCCTCCGTAATAGACACATTCCACTATTTAAAATTTGGTTTGTAATAGGTCTGAACTGTAGAAATAAAATGGGAAATGAAATAGGAAACAACATAGTGGAGTACATTTTGAACTAGGTTTTGTCCTTCTTCAAGTGGGTAGTGTTTTCTCTCGTCTCTAAATGTACTGCCATTGTAAAGTGGCCCAACAGAGCCAAACCTTTTATGTCTTTTAACTAGTTAAGTGCTATTATGAAAGAGCTATTAATGGATTTGTTCTAATTCTAATTGGATATTAAGAAATATTGACTCTAAATCATAGTTAGCTTTTAGCTTATAGGCTTATTATAAGTTTGGTTTCACAAGTGGAGAAATAGAATAGAGTTTAGCCTCACAACGGTAGTTGTAGGAACTACATTTTTACTAATTTCTGCATAGTATTTCATCACTGTTTTGAAACACACAGGCTTAATTTTGAAACACAGCAGACTGTCATTCTCCTGTGAAGCAATGAGCTCTGCAGCTCTGGGTGAATGCAGATGAGTACCAACACAGGGCATAACTGAAGCCAGAGCATGGCTTCATGTCTTAAGTACCATGTTTAAAGGGTAATTTTCAGCCTTCTTGATAATCATGGTGATTTTGTACAGACTTCATATAAGTAGATGAAGTATATTTTACTTAACCATTAATTCCTAAGGCTAGATTGCGATGGTGTTACTAATGTTGAATAGCATCGTACATAGAGAGCCTCACTGTAATTAATGGACCTACATAAAGAAAAAGGTACTGATTTCACTGAAGTAGGGGGTTCAGAGTCTAGACCGTTATGTGTACTTGCATTGCTAATGTTTTATGTCAAAACCATGTATTTCGCATGAGTCTTACATTTATTTATTTTTGCAGTAGTTACTGGAAAGTATACTAAAAATTCTGGATAGTGACATGTAGTATTCATATCTCAGTATGTATCAGCTTCTGCTGGTCTTGTGTTAAAAAAAATATTTACATTTCAATGCTTTTTTGATTTGTGAATATTGTGCGTATGAAAACTTGTTCAACCGAGTATTCTTGTTAAGATACAACAAAACAGGTACTGACAGAAAAGAAAACAGTTAATGTGCCATCCATATTAAATAGGGCTAGAGGTTTTATAATTAATTGTTACTACTCATAAGGGGAGTGGTTTCTGTCTCTTCATTTGATGAGAGGTGATGTGGAAAACAGAGGTATTGGACTTGCCTGTGGGTTATTTTAGAAGTTGTTATGTTAAAAATATTATGTCTATTATTACCGTTTCACAGCTTTTAAAAACTAAACATTATTAAAATCAAGGAAACAGGCTGGTGCAGATAAGACTTTCTGTACTATTTTTCATGATCTGTGAAAATTATTTTCTTATATTTCTTAAAAGATAATAATTCAAATACAGGCCTTTTTTAAATGAACTGAATTGGAACAGGGGGATTATGCAAACTTGTAACTTCTTTTTTAAACTAAGATTCCTAATATATTAATTTCTACATAACAAATTCAAACAGTGTAAACTGTGATCTGTTAAATTTCCTTGGAAGTCATGGAAATTGCATTTGAATTCTTAATTTAAGAATCTAGAAGCTCTTTGCATTTGGATAAGCTTTGAAATAAATAAATAAACGCTTTCTACCAGTAACAGAGCCCCTACTATAACACATAATGCACCTGAGGAACAATGTTTTAATAAGGATTGTTTCTTAGATTTTTTTTTAAATTGGATTTATAAAGTAATTGAAGTTTGTGATAACTGTTTGTCTTCTAAATACATTTTTTGAGTCTGTAGTAAGATCGACCTTGTAAACCTGTTACACTTCAGATAGGACTTTCTGGACAGCATTATAATCAATATTAGTGTAAAGAATTGAACTGAAAACAAAAGTTTAGGTTACAATACTCTCAGGAAGATGTCCTGCAAATTAAAAAAAAAAAAAAAAAGATTAAAACAAATATCTCTGAAATTTGGATTTTCAGAGTTGAAATATTCAGACAATACTGAAGACCCGTATGCAATCCTAAATCCTTTTTTGGGAATTAGTGTGCAACTCAGATTAGTTTTCGCTGTAATTATGGCTTTGGTGACAGATGATGAAAAGTTTAATGGAAAGTCAATTATATAAACTACTTGAATCTCATGGAACTTAATAATAGGGTCCACACTATAATAAAATTATTTTTCAAGCCTCATTGAGAGGACCTCACTAAAATCAGAAAACCTACAAGTAACTTCATAAAGAAAGACTTACTTCAAAGGTTTTTGTAATGTTGCATTTACTAGCTGTGTGAAATTACAAAAACTGAAATGAGAGAGACCGAAGGAAGACGCACTACAAATTTGTTTCCTTCAGAGACTGTAAGAAGGCAGTGATTCTGCTGAAACCAGTTGAAAGCCCAGCTAGAAATATGAAACCCTTTACTTTGTATACATATGCAAAGTGGGTTTTCGGGCTTCTTTAAAGGCTGTATCAGCTTGTTAGAAGGAGGGTTATTTCAAATAGTGTTTAATTTGCTTGTACTTTATTATTATTGTTACTAATTTGTGAATAACTGAATTGGGCTGAGATAATTTCTAGTGTCTGTAGCTGATTGTGCTTAATACAAATTATGCTAGGTTTAGCTTTTTGGAAACAAATTCCTCCCATGTGGGAAAAAGTGATGTATGTCTGAAAAGGTTAACTGATAATGTGTGAATGGGCTGCTCCTTCATCAGCTGAAAAATATAAAGGCTACAAATTGCTATGTTTTGCGAGTTACCTCCTAAGCTTCATTTTAAGGAGTAAGTACTAGTAGAATTACTAGAAATGTGGTTTCTAATTACCTAAGCTCTCAGTTACAAAATGTAAACATGTAATGCCTCAATGGAGAGTATATTACACCTTAAACCATTGCTTCAGTTTTATATTGAAGTAATGATCAAGAGATCTCCGAAAACATGTTTTTTAACTTCTTTTGAATCTAAAAACCAGGTGACTGTGTATTGCAAAGTGTTGCTTTCCACTGTTGAGGAAGTGTCAGCCTGAGCCTTTTTTATTCTTTCTGATCATGTCATATATCCTTCTGTGGCAGAAGGAAGACCATGCAAGATGGCATATTACTGAGAAGCCAACTAATACAGGGTATGCCTGGGCAAGACTTCTGTGTCTGACATCTACTCTTTACTTGAAATTATGAATACATATCCAAGACTTCTCATGCTGCTCATTTTCTTTGATAGCATGAAGTTTGTTCTTAGGCTCTTGTTGGAGCAAATGGGAAAATGTTGCATGCTGTGCAGATGGCAAAGGCATGCGATACAGCAGTTGAAGCTTAAAATAAATAACTCGGCATTATATTTTATTTTTATTTAAGAGATGGAACTGTTTGACCTAGACTTCTTTAAAAAATGAAAGCTGACAGGCTTTCATTCTCCACTGTGAATGTCAATGAGAAAGATATCTCCGTTAAACACCACCCTACTATTGTACTAACAGTAAAGAAAAAAGATGGAGCTTGTCACCTGTAACTTCATCTGACGTATTCTCACCACTACAGCTTAAAGTCAGTGGAATATGAGTAGATAAGAATGTAACAATTGACAAACAAAATATGTGGTGGAGACAGTTTGTCTGGCTTGCCTAGCTAGCCACATAACTGGTATCTCTGTTGCTTATAGTGTCAAAGATACAAAGGATACTGGAAATTTTTCTTAATGCATTTTTAGTTATGTCATAGCGTTAAGTAGGAATCAATTATTGCTTTGAGACAACAGAAGGAAAAAGGTGATATTTACAAAAAAAGAGGTGTAAATGTCAGTTTATAGACATGATTATTCCAGAAAGCATATTTTTGGATACTACAATATGAGATAAGAACTGCTAACAGTGGAATGAATTTGAAGATAAATGATTGATCAAATAGTTTCAAAATGAAAACAGTTTTTAATTACGGTTTCATATTAAAAGAAAAATACAGCCCTAAAGGAATACACTAGAATTGTGGAAAGGTGGAAGGACTAGTTAATAGCAAGATGTGGGAGTGGGAAGAAGATGATAGCAGAATGTACATAGTTTAGAAACAAGACAAAATGAGAAGCAAGAGCTAGGGATGTTGTGTGACAATCAAAAATTGTGTGCCACAGGAAAGGGCCTAGGCAGGCGTGAGGAAGGATACAAAGCAGGAACTGAAGCCAAAGTTGGCTCTAGATCATGAGTAAGTGCCAAAGGAAAGAGTTGGATTAGGCTTTGGCGATGGGACTGAGTTCGGGACTGTTAAAGAGACAGACTTGGTAGAGATAGTAAGGTAAGGACAGAAGCTGGGGGAGGAGAAACTGAAGGGAATAAGAGTGGTAAAAACTTTGTTCTGCACAGCCTGAAAATTAAGCCAGGTTTCATGGGATCAAGGATTCCTTTGCTTTATAATAAATAGCCTCTAAACCTAGTGGAAGAACGGTTGGCTGTCTTCTGTTGTGAGACAGACATACCAGCTTAAGTGACTACAAATTGCACTATGCTGCTGCTGCTTCTGCACATCAGCAGAAATGTGTGGATGACTTGGAATGAGTAGAAATATGTATTATATTGTAGGTTTCCTTTTTTAATAGAAAAACTTGCCATCTTTGTGAAGATTTCTATGTTTGCACTGACTGGGAAATGCTAGAATCAAGGGTATTATTGTAACTTTCTATTTTCCTTACATCCATGCATGATAATATAATTACACTGCCTTTTTTTCCCTGGCAATCTGCCAGGCTTCAGGCCTTTTTGTAGCCCGGGCTCTTTTCTATAAGCCCTTTGCATCTTCCATTCTTTATGGAAGTTGTACAGTGAATGAATYGGGGAATTGCAGAAAGTAAAAGCCTAGGAAGCTCTTGAAAGACACCGGTGCTATAGAGTATGGAGGCACTGGGCAGGGTGTTAAGCAGACAGTAGAAAGTGGTCACTAATTGACCACATATTTGTCACATTTGGGGGCCTTTTCAAAATGTGCAAAATCTTCATGAACAATGTTCATTTTTGCCACTAAAATTTAACTGCAGCTTAAATATTTTACAGCAGCCATATAATATGTTATAGGCCCTTCAGGGGTGAAAGGTCAATGATAGTCATATATAAACACCAAAATAACCACTTGTGGGATCCTTCAAATGTTAAAATTTGGGGAAAAAATTGAAGTTCTGAAGCGTGCCAGTCTGTCTCGGTGCAATGCTACCCTGGCACATATACAAAAATGCAGATTCAAGTTATAAGCCTGTTGCCTTCGAAACCAATGGCATTTATCATTATGCAGCTTAGCTTGCTTGTACCTCTTTCACAATTCCAGAAAGTAGATGTTTTATTATATATTAAAATATATTGAAATAATATTATATATTATATATCTAAAGGAGAAGTAAAGTCTCAACTGCTGTAAGATACCAACCACAGTTCTAATTTGGTGGCTATGCAGGGATGTTTATTCCAGTGGCAAACAGAATCTGTAATGACTCAAACTCAAAAAATTATGTTGTCGGGATGACTGATACGTACGATTGTAAGGGTGGTGAGCATGTGAGAGAAACTTTCTAGCAGATAAGAAAACATATTGAAAGCACATCTAGCAATATTTTAGATACTGGTAAGAGATAACATTTTTGGTTGTTTTACCAGCTGGTTATGATGCCATATTTCCTGAACTGAAACAAGACACTAAATCCCTGTTTCACTCAATGGGCAAAATGGAAAATAAAGAATAGTTCTACACTAAAATGTGAGATTGGAGTCAGTCTCCTAATTCAGGGGTTGGGTTGGTGATTACAGCTTGAAGACATACTGAAGTATGTACTGTAAGTAAGTTCTTAATTTCTCACTCAGCTGGAATGTGCTCTTTTCTTAATAAGTGAGATCACTGGTTACCTTTCCGTATTATTTCTTCAATTTTAATACCTGTGAGTCAGCTGCACAGAGTTTCTTGTGACATGAGCTGATGAACATTCTCCTGGTCTCTGGTGATTCTAAATCTGGATTTGCAGAGATAGTGACTTCTTATGCATTTTCATTCTGGAGACCCTTTTACAGGTTTGCGTAAATCTGCATTGCAGGCTGTTCAAAAAGATAAGAAGAAATTTAGTTTTCCATAGTTATCCACATAATCATCCCTTCAGTTGTCTTTTGCTCTGATAAAAACTCAACAATTGCTAGAAGGTTAGTAGACTTGATTTTAATGCCATCATGCTGACTACAACTCTCTCATATTTTCCATGTATTGTGTTAAGTCTGGCTGTAGCCAGCTGTCATGCCTTATCTTATACTTAGACTGTAAACATTTTAGGGGGGAAGATTAAGATAGTAAACATTCTTGGGGGAATATTATCTTTTCTTTTTTGTTGGATATAGCAAAGTMAGATACTATTTTAGGAGAGTGCTAAATCTTCTACAAATACTAAATAATGCTGATAAATGGGTATATAACAATTGCAAAATGTGATCTCTTAGAAATATGGTGAAAGTATAGTGAAAGAATGAACAAAAGTTTCTGTGATAGTTCCTTTTTATCTTTCTCTTTTGGGGTGAACTCCATTATTATTCTTTTCTAATTGGTTATTATATTCTTAATAATGAGCTAGTAAATCAGGAACCAAAGAGTTATTCCTACCTTAAGAAGTTTTATTTCGTACGTGTATGAGTGTGTAATAGTAGTTGGCTCTTCAAATAAGTTTGTTTGGAAAAGTGCCTCACTTTACAATGTAATTTTCTTTGTGTTGAATTTGAGATTTATTGCGATCATACAGTCTTTTTGAAATACAGTTTTACCTGAATATAGAGCTTTCCTTGGTTCTTCAACTACGATTCATTGGAGAGAGCGCAAGATTTTATGAACTAACTCGATCAATTATAGAAGTCTGTTGCTCATTGCAACTTCACACCTAAGCATCAAATCTAATTCTTGTTTAGTTTTAACTGCTGCATTTTAAGCAAAGCCTGAATTATAGTGCACTTAAATAGCAGTGCAAGACTACCTGAATATAAGTCTGGAATTTGGCTCTCCAAACTGGAAAAGTAATGTGGCTTACAACAATACTGTAAAACATGTATACTTCTTAATTTTAGACCTTACAAGTCTTTTATTAGATTAGAGGATCATGGTACAGAGAAACTCTCATTTTCATGGAATGATTTACAGATATTCTGTAGCTATCATTTCTGTAAAGGGATAATTCTTTGTTTTCATTTTATGGCTGGGATTCTATGACAGAAGGACAACCATAGGGCTTTGTGAAAGGAAACTGTGTTAATTCTACTTTAATTTCGGTCATTCTTCCCTCCTATCCCTTTAGTTTGTGTGATTATTATGGGATTCTTTCTATGGTGTCTTGCCTTAGTATTTTCTTTCCTGACTACACTGGTACTTCTAATTTTAGAGCTGAGCTTTCAGTTTTATCTAAAACATTTAAAAATAACATACATTTCAACTGCTATTTGAATTTGTAATTGGGCTTTTCCCTATGCTTGCAACTGGGCCTCTTTTGTGCACCCTCATGAATGAAAATAATAATCTTATTTTTTTGAGACATCTTGTTAGTCTTTGGTTTTTCCTTTTCCATGATCGGAAACGTGAATGTTCTCTTTCACTTTATAACTGACAATATACAAACACCGGTTGCATTGTGTGAAAAGAGATGATGTTGACGTAAAGCACTTTCAATACAAATTAAAATGTAACTGTAGGTAAACATGAACATAAATATAAAGATAATTTAACAGTGGCCTCCATAACATACCTAAGGATGAGCAGAACTAAATTTATTCAAAGCAACCTCGAATCTGGTATTTCATGTTTTTTGTCTGTAATATCTATGTGGTTTTAAGATAAAAGTATTTGTACATAATATTTACATTGTGGTTTCTTCTGTCCCATAGTATTAAATAAGATAGAAATGGAAGAATCTGAATGTTCATATCAGAAAATACACCATTTGTGTTGTTTGTTCTGCTGTTTTATGTACATGAAAATAAACCAATAATACGAAATGGACTGACTGTGTATGCAAATAGTGCTAAATGCATTGGTATGCATTCTGGGGAGGGAAAAGATACTTAACACCAGAAAGATTGTCCAACAATAATTAGTAGAAAATAGTAGTTCTGCTGTGTACTTAATACCCTTTATTTTAATAGAACACTTTGAATTAATAAACACTTTTGTACATTTTTGACAGTAATAACTACGGTGTATCTTACCACATAATTAACTTTCACAAACATACTAAAAAGTCTGCTGAGCAGTGGTGGCAAAATTACAATAACTTATTTGTTTGGACTTTGTAGCCTAAAGAAAAAATAAAGTGTTTATTAAAAAAATCTTCAGACACCAATTCCCCTCTGTCATTGTTTACCCATTTATTAGCCTTATTTCACTGGAATTCTTCTTGATTCCTACCCAGATAACTGGGAGGAGAATCAGACCCTCAGACCTTAAAGAGATTGATACTATCAGTCAATAAATAGAGAAACTTAAGACCCACTACCAAAGTAGCCTGGATATTTATGAGCATCTTAAAGAAGCATGGTGAAGTGTTACAAAGTATTACACTCAATATATATGGAGATTTCTTATATGAGGACACATAGATACGTACTTGGCATCACTTCACAGGGAATAGTTTCACTACAGGCCATGAGAATTTCCACTTCGGTGTAAATTTTTTATGCTGTAGGATCAGACCCATGTTTACTGTCTTTATAAAAACGTAATGATACATTTCCTTTCATTGCTGAAAAGCAGCTCTGCCCTCTCTCCTGTATCTTACCATCCAAAAAAACTGAACTCAATAAACAATACTGATATTTGACATTTTTATACTTCTTTTTCCTCCTGATAATTGTTTCATTGTGAATATAGATCTAGAAGTTAATTATAAATAAGAGAAATCAAGAATAATTAAGCAAATAAGACTAATTAAATAAGTAGCAAGATTAGGATAAATAGATATCTTTTTTTCTACTTGCTGAAATGCATATAATTCTGGAATAAAAGAAATACTGTGCTTTTAGTTGCTGAGCAAAAACAATATCCAGTCTCGAATTTTAGTAAATTAATTTTTAAGTGCTGTTGAAGCAATTTTTTATCACAAACTTTAACTTTTTTTGACATTTTATCTGCAAAAGTCAAATTAAGCACAATATAAATCAGTTCATTTGAAATACAGATTTGTTTTTGTCTCATAGGAAGCAAGGTAAAAGCTTAAATGTAAGAACTTTCATGACTCTCATAGTGTGAGTGCCTGTCACCCAGACCAATTAGTTCACAGCCTATGGAATGTATTCTGTGTTCTCTTTCTTGGTGTGTGATGGTAACTGCTAGCTAACTAATAAGACTCAGTTACGGTTACTTGGTGTGGTAAGACTTTGCTGAAGCGAAGGTATGAATAGTATCAGATTATAGCTATTCATTCAACTTCCATGCAGTCAAGGCTAATTTAGTGCATAATGAAGTAAGCTTGCAAACTTCTGTTATGTTGGAAGCTATGTAATTAATACCTGATCACAGCGCTGTAAATGTGTGCTGCTTGCTGCTCAACCTGAATTTAAAAATAACGGGCAAAATCTTCAATTTCTGTAAATTTGAGCAGTGTCACTGAAATTACTGAGTTTTGATCAGCTCACAACAGTGAAGAAATTAGCCAGCTCAGTTAAGAAAACACCTTACCTGTACATAGTATGCATATTTTCTCATTTTCAAGAGAGGGAAAATAGTTTGCATAATTAGAGACATATCAAATGTATAAAACCTCTTGAATGAAACATAGTATCAGCTGATGACAGAGGTGATTTTCTAACTAAATGGAACAAAATTATTTTCAAAACAGTCCAGTCTTCAAAGATTGCCTAACAGGATTTTTTACAGAAATTTAGCTACATCAGAAATGTAGTTATATCTCTAGTCAAGTTTTATAGCAATATGGCAGTTCAAAAAAAAAAAAAAAAAGGGTTCTTCCAAAATCTCTACTTGTAAAATGGTATAAATGTAAATGTGCATTTGTGTTCACTGTGCTGTATCTTGCACAACCTTCATTTTGTGAGCATAATTGTAGAAATCTTTAGAAAGTTCTATAGGTGTTTATCCTGAAAAGCAGTACTAGTACTGGAGTCATTCACAATCATAGAAAATCTAGCAATATGGGCAGAAGGTCACTGATTTCTGTGGCACCAGGATTTTACCTGTTGTGGCCTACAGCAAAATTTGTATCTTAAGTTTATGGCCCACAGTGTTATAAGAATCTAATAACTTCACTCTTAGAAAAGCAGTTAAAAACAGAATGACAAATCCATAACAGATTTAATCATCTGCATGAAATACCCAGGGTTGCATTTCTTTCACTACTCTGCATGTCAAGTTTTTCATCAGTCACTTAAGCACTCAGTTCTGTCATGTTCTTTTTGCACGTTCATCTGATCTTGGGAGAAAGACAGCTGCTCCTAGAAGCAAATGTCTGGACATTGGAGGTAACTGTATGAATTTTTTATCTGTTCTTCATTGTTCATTCACACGAAACTGTGCACACCTGCATCACTTCCATTGTCTTTTTATTTCTTTTAGAAAAGAGGTTAATTTAGTCAGTCCTGAAAGGTCACAGTGAAGCAGTATGTGGGGAAGAACATGAATGTTATCAAATAACAATGATGCAGACAATTGGCTCTGGCTCTACAGTGCAAGATCCAATATTTATTCTATTTGCAATGTTTGGCAATTAAAATTACTTGGTCATAGCCATCCCACCTTTTAACAGTGTAATGCTTTAGTCGTTGGACTAATTTCATACTCCTTTGCTGTGGTGCAGAGGAATCACCTGTAAACAAGATAAGAAAGAAATTGAGGGCATGGTGGAAACATTCACTGGAACATGATCAGAAAGCTTAAGAAATAAGTGCTTACTTCCATCAGAAAGGACTTAGATTCTCAGACCTGGGAGAACAGGGGAGGCTCAAGGTGGGAGTTGGATAAAGAATTCAGTTACACATAGTATAAAGAGAAAACAAGCTGATGGAATGTGAAAGAAATTTGACATTCAAGTGTTACAGGAAATTTGAACTCGGAGGTTACCAGTATGGAAGGATTTACACACATACACAAAATCTCATTTTGATAGTGACAAGGCAAAAAACATCTTTGTAATGGATTGCAGAATCAAAGGAGTTCAGTGTGTGTAATGCAATGTGGATTGGTATGGGTTTTTTTGTGAGAAATTATAAAGAAGGTGAAAAGTTTGGTGTGTCAATACTTTTGTCAGTTCTGAAGTTGCTGTACCTTAACCGTTAGACAGACAAGGTAGCCTGGTTGCCTGTGTAAGTCCCAATCCCTCTGCAAGGTCCATGTAGTTACTTTGGTACCTGCTTGAGGGACCTGTGGCTAACGGTTAACTGTGCTGCCTTACCTAAATTAAAACTGACTAGAACATGTGTATGTGACTGTAATTATGGGATTGACTGCAGTATGGGTAAACTCAAAGGTGAGGGATGCCTTTGACACTATTTGAAGTGTTGGGATTTTTTTTCTGTGCTATAAATATGCACACACGTAGGTTAGCCTTATGCACTCAGGAGCTAAAACATTCTTTATTTTGCATTTTTTTTTGCTGTGGTAAGTCATATAATCAGGCATTATAAGTTTTTTGGTTTTTTGGTTTTTTTAAAATGACTGGTAATTTGTAACCATATTCTCAGAGCATGATAATTTCCTTAAAATAACAGCTGTTTGTAATTATGGAAAGTGAAATGTTTCTTTTTAAAATTAAACTACCTCAGATTTTGGTTTTCCTTGTATTTCTTCCTTCTGATTTTGCATTTATAACAYAAGATAACTTAAGAACAAACTGATCCTGTATACATTTTATTCATTTCTTCATTCTCAGCATCTACATATACCTGCATATCTCTCTGTCTATAGGAAGGGACAGTTGCAAACATCCTACTACTCTTCTAGTAGCAGGGGACAAGTAGCAGGGGACAACAACCAAATAAGCTTTCAGAACTTTCTAAATAAACAGAAAACACAGGAGTAGTTGATAATGTTTCTAGCTTCTGATATCAAGTAGAACGTCACAGGTTGGAGTTCCTCAACCAATACAGGCTCCTGTATTGGGAAGAGTGAGAACTATACCTCTTTTAATTTTGCCCAGCAGATGTATTCCTCTATACCAGTGTAGAGCTAATTAAATAAGCACAGCAAAAGACCTGTCGTATCTGCTGATGTTATGCAACAGTCTGATACGAAAGGTCAACATGTACATATGAACATACCATACTACTGTCTAGTGAGGAGGGAGAAAGCACACAAAAAATTTAAACCTTGTAGTCTTCATCATTAACTGAGGTTAAGGCCAAACACATAAAAAAATACATCTGGTACTCCAATGGGCTTTTCTTTGCTGATTTCCATCTCTGTCAGTAATAATTTTATACTGATTCTTCTCCCCTTTTGCTTTGGTACCCTATATTGCATTATATTGTATTATTACAGTGAAGAGCACTGTTAAGAATAATGAAAACAAAAACTTCAAAGACTTTATTTTTTCTGGAGTTTTTTGAAAGCTGTCTACTTTGAGAAAGAGGTTTGGTATTAGACGTGAAAGCATCAAAGTATAACTTCTAAATATTTATTGCTAGCCCTAATTAGAATTTTTTCCAGTTGTGTGTGCCAGCTTTTGACACGGTGATATGCAAACTTATTGAACCTCCAGAAGCAGCTTTTCTAAAGGCATTCAGTGAAGGAACAATACACATAGTAATTGATTCTTGTGATTTGTGAACAATACAGTAATTCATTCAAGAAGTTTTACTATTATTCTATACGGTACATTGCAAGTTAAGGAATACAAGGAGTAAATTGCAACTTTTCAGACAGCCCTTGGGAGCAAGGAACTTTTGTATATACTAAAGCCAAAGCTTTCAAACATTTTTCATTTTTAAAAAACTTAGGTGACTGACTGGCTATATATTCCTATGTAAATATCTTATTTTTACTTAAATTTTTACTTAAATCAAATAGACCTGGAATTCATCTTGGTTTGGGTTATTCCTCTGCATTGTTTGACCAGCAATTTCTGCTTCTCTTTTGCTTTTCAGCATTTTTTTCAACATTTTTTCAGCTTATTTCTTATTCCTGTCTTTCCGCAGCCCAATTCTTCTCATGTTTGATTATTTGAGGCCAGCTATTGTGTGTTCTTTTTGGTGACCTGCTATATTCTTTACATCCCCAGCTTCAGTAGTCTAAGCTCATGTGAATTTGTGTCAATAGTTTCAGTTTTGTTGTGAGAAATTTAATTCTGGTTGTCTTCTTATATCCAGAAGGAAAAAGCAGAGAAAAATCAAGTAGTTTTGCAACAGTGCAGACTTCACCCTATTTTTGTATGACTCGTGTGAGCAGATTGTAGCTTTGATGGTACAGTACAATGATCGATCACTAGACATTTTCTACATTTAGAATATGCCATTGAGATTCAGACTTATAGAAATTTGAGTTCATAGACAGCAAACACGGAAACTCAATTCTCTTCAGGAAGCATTCAGCCATTTTGAAGTATACTTTCAAGAGGTTGCTGAAGCCTGATGTGTAAAATACAGTTTTCCTAAATTTCTAATTTCTGAACATGCATATCACTTAGATGTAAACATATCTATACATATTTAGTGTTATATAAATTAATATTTTATGTGAATATTATAATTAACATGGCTGCGTAATTAAAACATTCAATTCTATTATTTAAATGGACACACACAATGTTAAGTATACACCTTTGAATTTGAATTATGATGCAGGACAATGTATTTTGCATAAATAATTTATTATAAGTTCATAGAAGTTAACTGCATTCAGCACGTACCTCTCAGTATCAAAATGAGCCGTTCTTATTCAGTACACTTGTGCAATGTAAGCTGATTTCCTTAGAGAAAAGAGTGTTAATTAAACCAACATTTTGCAATACTGATATGCAGAGGATTGCAGTTTTCAAAGACTAATAACTTTGCCAAATAGCTACCAGTTCTCACTGACACTCTAAAGATTTGAGTGTAGTGTGTTTGTTTGTTTGTTTTTCTTTCTTTCCTTTGCCCAAATAGAAGTGTCATCCTTGTAAGTAGATAGGGCTTAAACTGGAACATTTTTAGCCCTCTCATTCAATGTCTGAACACAAATCTCTACACAAATTTTGTAAATGTAGTAACAGTAACCATATAATACTCCTCCCTATGTTTTGTGACATGTGTAAGTAGCATAATCCTGGAAGTAAGGAAATTGAGACATGGAGGTTAAGTAATTTGCCTGAAGCTAAACAACAAGCAATTAGCAGAGGTGGGATTAGAATTACAAAATTTTGGCTCTCAGCCCTCTCTTCTGTCCAGTAGCCAACTGTCACTTTCAGTGCTTTTGGCTTCSAATTTTATCTCTTGAGACCAAACTTCAGTGAATTTGTTTTCTGAATGGTCTTACTACTTAGATAAGATCTGAGAAGGGAACCATGATGTCCTCGTTTTGGCTGGGATAGAACTAATTTTCTTTCTAGTAGTTGGTATAGTGCTATGTTTTGGATTTAGTATAAGAAGAATGTTGATAACACACTAATGTTTTTTGTTGTTGCTAGGTAGTCTATGTCCCAAGGACTTTTCAGCTCACATGCTCTGTGAGGTGCACAAGAAGCTGGGAGGGAGCATAGCTGGGACAGCTAGGCCAGCTGGCCAATAGGGTATTCCATACCATGTGATGTCATGCTCAGCATATAAGGCTGGGGGAAGAAGAAGGAAGTGGGGGACGTTCGGGGTGATGGCGCTTGTTTTCCCAAGTAACCGTTAACGCGTGATGGAGCCCTGCTTTCCTGGGGATGGCTGAACACCTGCCTGCCCATGGGAAGTAGTGAAGGAATTCCTTGTTTTACTTTGCTTGCGTGCGCGGCTTTTGCTTTCCCTATTAAACTGTCTTTATCTCAACCCACGAGTTTTCTCACTTTTACCCTTCCGATTCTCTTCCCCGTCCCACCCGGGGGAGAGTGAGCGAGCGGCTGCGTGGTGCTTAGTTGCCAGCTGGGCTTAAACCACAACACATGACTAGGAACCTATACTACTTTTTGTTTTTATAATAATTGGAAAGAACGTATTTGCCTGTGAAAGAAAAACAGAGAGTGCAATCCTTATGAATAGTTATTTTTCAGTAATTTTTACTTTTATTTTAAAGATGGGCATGATTGTGCTTTCCAATTATGATGAAGGTTTCAGAGTGAAAATCTCTATGACAGGGCAAATGTAAATTAGTTTTTTTAAGAAAGATTTCATTGTGTCCCACAAAACTCTTGCAAGCTTGTATTTTGTAATCTTCTAAAACACCAAGTATGTCTTAAAAACAGTAGATTGGATGAAATCATAGAATGTATTGCAAGTATTTAGTGTCAAATCACTGATTTGAAAATGTATTTCAGACCCTGCTAAGATCACCTCTGCACATCGGTATTTCAGTGGTACAGTCATGGTCCCAACTTATGGGGGGCCCTTCAGTGTAAAACTACAAAAACTCCACAGATAAGGCATGACATAAAGCCCAGGTGAATTAACTTTGTTGATTCTGTGTTGCCTTCGCTGACTCTCTTGGGATCACACACCTGAACTGTTATAGACAGTTCCAGTTTGGTCACTTCAGCTTGGTCTCAGAATAGCTGTGGATTGAGCAAGAAGAACATAAAACAAGGATGACACGAGAGGAGAGTAAGAATGGACTGATTCCCTGTGTCTGGGCCATTGTTGATTTTCTCAAGTGAGGATGAAGCAGAATTGTGGTATTTGACAGGAATTCCTTCTGAGGGAGATGACCAAACAAAAGTGAGGCACTTCACCATCTGTATATACCACATTAACAAAAATCACTTGGCAGTGCTTTTAACTTTGACACTGTAAATAAGCTGTATGAATGAAACAAAATAATTTCTGGCTTCTTCAACTGAGTAGCAGAAAAGCTTTGTATTCAATGGCAGAACAAGCTGGAGAATGCTAGTGTAAGATTTCCTCTTACAGCATGGTATCTGGCCACACATAAGACTCTTACCCCTTCTCCACCCTGAATGTCATTATGGCCCCCTTTAAATAGCATGCCCTTGACTGAATGTCGGTTCCATGTAGTGTTACAATTTCTTGGTATCTCTTTTTTTAAAGAAGAATGAATTTATGTCAAAGAGAGAAGAATGAAGATATCATTGACGAGATACAGATCAGATAGGTTTAAGTTAGACACAGCACTGTGGGCCAGGATTATCTATTTAGGTATATATTTAATTACTGAAAATTATATTAAAATCACCTAAGTAACGTTAATAACTATGCAAGATTCTTCTAAAGGAAGTGCAATGCTACAGTGACATACATGGTATCAAATAATTGTACCCTTCAGTGATTTTAGGTAGTAGATTGCAGAACATCATTGTATGAAGTGCTGTCACATATCAGAATTAAAAGAGAAATGGACTTGTAGTATTTAGAGGTTTACCTTTATGTGGTGATATGTTTCTTTTGGTTATGTTTCCACTATTTAATTGAATTTTTGAGCTAGTTGCAACTTTATTGTGCATACCTTTATATGAAGTTTTAGTTCTCAAATTCTTGAATGTATTATATACAATATACTTCAAATTTATGCTGGCATAAATTGTTGGAGAGGAGTTACAGCAATATAGCTCCTGTAGAAGATGTTCATAGAGCAGATGCAGTTTTAACTACAAAACTGCACTTTAGTAGTACTTTTTGCATATTGGCAGTGCATTGTCATTACTGACAACAAAATGTGACTTCTAGAAGGTTGTATTAACAGCAGGAGCTGTACACAGAAGGACACTTATGTAGTACCAAAACCACACAGTATCAAAAATACTGCCAGTGTACATACATTCTAATCAGTGCTTTTATATCTGCATAACCATATCCCAGAGCAGGCTACTTGGACTGTGTTAACCATACTGATGTATCTTCAGTGGCTTGTAGGCAAGGAACTGGGACGATCCACTGGGGTCTTTAGTCACTGAACCTTTTTCAATACCTATAAACAGTTTTCTGACCTAGTTTATGAATGTCTGCTTATGCATCAGTAATGTATCATCTTATAGGCCACACTAACCTGTCTTTTAGTACAGCTGAAGCTGGGCTGCATTGTGTAGCTCTCACAGCATTGCTGGTAAGAAGAACAATTGTTCTCTCTACTTGGCTGGACATCTAATTTAGGTTTCATATAATCGATTGTTATAGGCAAATGGTAAATGTTTAACAACTAACAGAGAGAGAGGTGTTTATCAAGTTCTGGAATGAAGTAGCTCTAGTAAGAAGGAAAGAAAGATTTGTGAGTCTCTACGAACTAGTATTTTTTTTTATTTTATAGTGAGCTTAATGATATAGTCTTTCTATTAACCAGTTTAGCTCAATAAATTACACTTATGTGAAGTCATGCCATCTCTTAATGCTGGTTTGCAAGTAGAAAGTCATCTTAAACCCCTTAATGCCCCAAACTGTATGTGTTCATATGGACTGTAAGATTTGATTAGACACACACACGCATTTGTCGCAAGTAACAACATTCTGCCCCTCAGCAGTTTAATAGTTTAACCCAACAAAGAAAGAGGTATAGAACTACATGTTTACCACCAGGACAGGACATTACTCTGTCCAGAATGTTTCAAAAGAGGAGAAGATATAAACCACCTTGTCAACCACCTAAGTTGAAGGTCAGTTATTATATTTGAGACAGGTTTGATGAATCTAAAGGTCACCTTCATACAACCAAGGAACAGATTGGGTATATTCCTTGTCTTTTGGGGATGAAGGCTGGGGACTAGTATTTGCCCAAGGGCTTGATCCCTAAGCTAAGCCTCCTCACCTTATCTGAAAACAGAAGTGGAGAAGGAAGGTCGTCTGGTTTTGGTAACTGCAATAGAAAGATTGAATGACTTTGAATTTTCTATCAATCACCCATGTCCTTATAAACTTAAATAACATACATATTTTGAGTTTTATAAATTTTTCTTGCTTTTACCTTCAGGTGGCTTGAGCTAGGGATGATTTTACAGCAAGTGGATAATGTTAAGGCATTTCACTCATGCAGGCATGTTGTGCAGAAGACTATGTTCTTACGTGACTTTCACAGAGCAAAGTAGCAGATTGTAACACAATGCCTTTCACCTTTGATGTGCTGGCCTGTTGGGGTATTAGTAACAAGGCAGTTTGCCTCTAGTGTTGGGAAAGAAAGATGATATTTAGATGAAAATAAGCCATGTGGTCTGTTCTCAGGCAGAATTTTATTAATTTCTCTTCTTCTTGAATAGGAGTTATGAGAATTTGCTTATATGGGTGCTTGTCAAGCATTGACACTGAACCATATTTGGTATGTAGAGTTTGATGGTTTCTTTTCTCTTTGAGTCAGTCTTATCATTAGATAGGTGATTTTGCTTTCACAGTCACTAATCGGCAATCTGCCCTGTGTATACATGGCCAAGTATGCATTTTGCTGTGTTTAGATAAATAAAAAGTGAGTGGAAGCTTCACTCATTTGTTACAGTGCCCCAATTTTATTCTTCCTGGTTTTGGTACCTGTATTTTGAGGGTTTTAGTAAGACTGAAACACCATTAAAGGCCATCTCTCTAGTCATAACCCAGATACTCT
Organism: Oceanodroma leucorhoa; assembly: GCA_030449065.1. Taxonomy (NCBI): domain Eukaryota; kingdom Metazoa; phylum Chordata; class Aves; order Procellariiformes; genus Oceanodroma; species Oceanodroma leucorhoa. The sequence continues at coordinate 5,601,475 of JASVER010000052.1, forward strand.
CAGTCACTAACTGAAACTGTTACCTGTAAGATCTCGTTATTCCCTCTTTCTCTTACCTCAAAACTCCTCTGGAAAGAGATCAGCTTGCCTGGCATTTTAAGATACACTGCTTCTACTTTGCACATTGAAAAGGAGTGTCAGCTCTCAGTTACCAAATAATTCATATGTAGTCTGCAGACATTAAAATTTGAGAAAGAAGCAGTAGAGAGCTTTGAAGCGGAAATTCCTTTCATTAAGGTAGTGAATATGACAAGGTTATGTAATGTTCCTGGGAGATGAAATGGTGCACGTCACTAACCTTTTAGACTCAAGAGGCTTTATACTTTTCATTTGCTGCTGGAAGAAGGCTTAGTACTGGATTAACTAGCAAGTTCCTCTTTCTAACTCAGGTAGATTAAGACCCACCCAGATTTTACATATACTGTGTGTGATAAATACTATGTATACAGACAAGCTTATACCTATTTTGTTTTGTATTGTGCATTTGAACGTGTGCTGGTGCTTATATAACTTAAAGGCATATGTGCAGTTAAGTTAAATTTACCGTGTTGGAATTCCTATAGGCATGGGAAAGAGAAAAAGAGAATTCTTGCCCTCCTGTGCATTTATTGCACAGTGGGTACTTAATGGTACGCCTACATCTTTCAGTGCTCAGGTTAATCAAATACTGGAACCAAGCATCCTGATTCTCTTTTCTTAAACTAGCATAAACCTGAATTCTTGTGTAGAAGTAATTGAAGAGACACTGGAGTAAATCAGAGGAGATTTAGAAACAAATGTGTAAAACTTTCATTTTCTGTAGTGATTTTTAAAAGAAGGTTAAAGTTTGTAGTGGAGGTAATGGGTGTGTAGCACTGGCAGGTAAAGCTGCGTATACAGCTTGGGGGCTAAAGGCAAGAGGAGACGGGGGTGGGAGTAGGTCTGACTTCAGGAGCCTTCTCCTTTGTTCTGATCATTGAGGAGACCGACTCCGATGCTCCGTCAGCCCTGGCTTCCTGTTAGGCTTAGCACGATAGCGCTCTGCCGAGGCAGTAGTTAATGGCTGGTCTCAGTTTTACAGTAAGTGTCCTAATAATTTGTCATGAAACCAACCTAAATTATTGTCAGGTTGCCTGCAACAGATTTAATAGAAAAAGCACAGCAATAAATTCTTCAGCTTTGTCCCATTTAGAGTATAAACGTATTGGTCTGTAGTATTAATAAAAGGCTTTTTCACAGATTTTTCACATAGGTTCTCCATATTTATGAAAGCCTTTTTCTTTCACCCAGTTATTATAAACTGTAAATGAGTATGGGAGTGTGGGGGGTAATGTTACTTGGCAAATAAATGTCTGCTGCTGTCTGTGTTGGTTTGTATTCCTCCCATGTCCCTAGGGCTCAGATAATGTCTGTCTCTGAAAGAGCATACATAATCCACAATGAAATGAGCTGGTACCAAGGTTTGCACAGCCTAGACGTACAAATTAGGATTTTGCTATTTTAACATTAGACCTTTTGGAAAATGTAACCTACCTATTCTACCTGTGGGGCCTTACTTTGTAAGTATGTAATTTGTTTTCATATTCCAGGGAGGAATAAACCCAGCGGTCAGCCTAGTAAACTGACACTGTGCATTGCAGGAAATCTGAAAACATAAAGATAGGCTTGACTTTTAATATTTTCCTTGAGAGATCAGGAAGTGATAATCTTTTTTTGAGCTGCTTACTAAATTTGTAGGGTGGGTATGTTCTGGCTGATTGCAGGCTGGGGAACTGGAGATGGCTGCTAAGTTGGAAAAAAACCCAACAATGCCCAAAAAAAACCAGACATTTTTTGACATAATTGTTTTTTCTGAGTGCTTTTGTTTTTAGAAAAATACAAGTAGCAGAGAGAAGGTGGAGAGATAAACTTTTTGATTATATTATAAAGATTTTATGAGCATTGTTGTAGGGGCTGGTTTTTTTAAGAGGGTGTTGTGATGCCTGTAAAGCAAAATAGCTTAGTTTCCTTCACCCAGGATTTTGGAAAACCTGTGTTTATACCTGCAAATAATTTTTGCGAACCAAATGGATCAAGGTCTTCAGCTGGAATTAGTTGGCACAGCTGGATTCCATTTATTAGTTCAAAGATGAAAAATCGGTAATTTTCATTCACAGGATAATAAAACCATTCAGCTGCTTGGAGTACGACGGCATTTGAAGATTGCGTTTTTGCTATTCTTCTTGCTGAAGGATGGAAGGATGCAGTTTTAAGATGTTTATGGTGAGAAACAGGAAAATTTCACCAGCTTGTGACTGACAGACAAGAGCCTTTAGGAACATACCAGTTGGTAACTTTGGGATTTCTTTATGCAGACTTCATCAATACAAATTGTCGCTCATCATTCTAGAAATAAAAAGCTAATTAACTTTCTTACATAGCCAATTTGCAGGTCCGCTATAAGTGCAGGTTAGAATTAAGGCAACACAATTGCTTATAACAATGATCAGTCTAACTGATGTCACAAATTATGATTAATGAGTAAATTAGCAGTGAATGCTGTAAATGAGTGTGCTTTGAAAGTCCTTTTTAATAAATAAATGAGCACAGAAAGCTTTTCTGTTAAATATTATGTACATATATAATATTTTTTTAGTATATTAACTCCTAGAGGAATGGTGAAAAGAATAATAACTCATGTAATTTGTAATGTATCTATACAGCATCAGGCTGAGCTTACATGCAACATTTCCCTATTTGTTCATTTTTGTCAGGACAGGAGCCTTCACCATTATTGAATGTGAACCAGTTTATGGCCTGTTTACTTAGAATATATAGCAGTTCCTGATAAGTCAGTGGGACGCAGTGAATATTGCAAAGTGGGATGTGGGGTGAATGAACGGTATTTCTATTATTCTTTTTTTTTTTTTTCTTTTTCTTTCACTCCATGTAGGAATTTCCTGAGTGTATAATTTGGCATGGGAAGATGACTTCAGAATTTATAACTAGGTATGACTCCAGTCACATACCCCACTGAAACTTGATGTCACTAGACCAGTAATAGACAGGGGCTCTACACTAAGTGACAGTGATTCTTGTGATGGTGTGTGTGCAGTATCCCAAAGTGCATGGGCACCTGCCAGACCACAATGTTTACTCTGCTCTCAACCTGCATTTCTGAGTGTCAGATGAAAAGGTTCTGTGGGAACAGTTGTGACTGTATTATCTTCCAGCTTTTATTGCTATAAAACAAGTCTTTACAACCAAAAAGTTACTGTCAATTTTCAGGAGTCTCCTGAAACATCAGAATATGTTAATTTACAAGTAAATGAGGCGTTTGAAAGAAACACCTTAGCATGTTGAATTTTTTCTGATGTCTTTGTTACTTTATTCACTCTTGCTATGAATACTGACAAACAATACGATAGGATATGATTTTTGGAAATTTTTATTCTGATTTTGGAAACTTTTTCATATTTCAAGCATATGATAAAGTTTAATCATAAGTTGAATTATGGTATAGTAGAGACTTCCATACACCTCAAATAAGAGGGTCTAGAAACAGAAATACATTAAGGTCTACATTCTCTATATATCTTGTCCATAGCAGGTCCACATGCTGAGCTTGGTATACTTGGGCTGCAGACATCCCATTAGCTCTTACTTTACCTTTAAAGAAGGTGAAGTCTTATCCTCATATTATCTCTTAATTAGAGAAATTATGGCCGTAAGAACGTTTCTACAGAGGAATAGCTCACAGTAACTGAAAAGAAGGGGGCTGAACTACTAATTTCAAAAACATTTTGACAAACATTTTATTTGAGTGCAAAGGAAAAGGATTACATGTCCTCAAAGGACAGCACAGAGTATATAACAGCAAAATTAAAACAGTTAGATAATTCCATAACATGATGAAATATGAATTAGTTAATTCCATTCACTGCTTCAGAATTGTACTTAAACTTACCAAAGGCAATGTGGAAGTGCAAAAGAGAAGAAAGAGATGTCATGCTCATGCAAAGCTATGAAAAAGTCCCAATACAAGTGAGATATTTTAGTGTCATGTTATAAATAAACTTTATGGAGCCTCAATATGCAAAAAAGGACAGCTTCTTTCTGGATAGTGGTAAACTCTCTGTATTTCAGAAGTTCCTGTGCCCCCTGGGGGGACAGCTTGGCTGCTTGTTGAAGCAGCAGCCTAACTTCTATGACTTTAAATTCCTTAAAACAAACAAATTAAAGCTCAGTGTATTTAAGTTGAGCTAGAAATAAATTCAATTTTTGTTCATATATTAGAGTGTAATTTGCAGTAGTTCAATAGACGTCTCTTGAGGTTCTCAGGAGTCCCAGCAAGAAGTGCATAACAAGCAGCAGAGGATGGGACCCCTCAGGCCTTGGAAGACAATGCTTGTGGTACTCTCCATAAGACCAAGTTACGGAAATCTTCTGCTGAAAATTTTTTCCTTGACAAGGTATCAACATTTGGTATCAGCACAAATATCTTGAGTAGGCACTGGTAGATACACAAGCTGAAACAAACAAAACTTGTGTCATTTGCATTTAATAGCCAATATTGCTGCAATTTTGATGATGCCCACAAGAGAGTTCAAGTCCGAAATACGAGGTGCTGATTTTAACTAAATTTTACTTTTGTTATTTTAATTACACTTCTGTTATTTTAATTGCAGCTTTATTGAAATGTGACCAAGTAGAGTTTCAAAAGTGCTGAAAGGCTGTACTATCATAGTTGGTAGCCTATTACATCTGATTTTTTTGGCAGATGTAATTGCACTGGAAGGTTCCCATATAGATTGTTGCTGTGCTTAATGGAGTGTGCTGCAGAGAGTTTTTGTAGGACTCTGCACTGCTGTTGTTAAGGGAGATTGAAAATAGTTTTCAGTTCCCAATCAAAATTGCCCTCATGTTAATAAGCATAACTGTGTGTGCAGTGTAATTGTGTTTGCTATCAGAGTGCCTAGCAGTGTAGGTCAGAATCAATGTCAAGAAACTGACAACATTAATTGTGGAGCTAATTTGTGTCAAACCTTAATTAACTACCTTTGTAAAGATAAAGGCAACAAATACTACTTTTCATTTTTCGTTCTATTGGGTTATGATTTCACATACCCTTACACTGATGATGGTCACTTTATATGTAACGAGATTAACATGTTGATTGAATAATGAAAAGATGGATTGCATAATACCTATCTTTCTCCATGGCTGGCTGGCTACTATCACCATAGTCTGAGCATCTCTTGACTATAAATGAGTTTATCCTCACACCTATTAAGCAAGCAGACATTATTATCCTTCTGGTGCATCTGCTGAGCCTGAAACAGGAGAGTTTAACTGGTTTGCCAAATTAAATTTGATTTTATGAATTTAAAGATAAACTGCTGAAAATGGCCATTGTATGCGCTAAAATGTCTGAAATGTACAGGATTGCTATAAGTTTCCTGTTTCAGATAAAATTATCTATGTTCTAATAATAATTTACCTTCTCTGGTATTGTATGATACCTCAAAGATAACTGTCTTACTTTCAAGATTAGGCACTGGAGAAGAGTTGTGGGAATTTTTTACAGGAATTACTTACTTATGCAAAAGGGAACTTTGACCATCCACATACCTTATTTTTTCAGCTAGATTATGGTCTAAGTGACACATGAACATCATCACGGTTCTTCTATGCTGGAATGTGAAGCTTTTTTATTGATGGAGATAGTATCAGTCTTTACATACAATAATGTGGTCTTTGCATACAACCTTAAAACCTTGTTTTTCTTGAAAAATGTCTGCAAATAGGGAATTACATCATTATGTAACAACTGCGCTTGTCTTTTGCTTCTAATTCTTAGTAGCAAACAACAACTTTACAAATCGTTGGTCTGGCAAAAATTCACGTAGGACTGGAAAAATACTGTTCTTCTTCAGGTAGCTACCAAAGCCACATATTAGGTATTCAGCCCTATTTCTGCAACTCCAGTATGTAGATAGAGCTCTGCAGAAGCTAGTAAGCCATTTTCGTAAGGAGTCATAGCAGTTATAGTCCTTCGCCAGGTTTGGCCCAGTTCTAGATGAAGAAATTGTCAGAAAACTGGTTTTACCTCTAACAGCAGTTAAATTTGGTGGAAAATTTTTAGTTTCATATACATATTGCTATGTGCACTATTTGATAAACAGCTTTGCAATTTGCAGAGTGTTGGAGATGAAGGGGATTTTGTTTGTTTCTTTTGTTTTCAACAGCAATAGGAAAGGTAAATTGTCATATGGTGTAAATTAGTGCAAGCTCTCTTGTGTTTACCTGAACTGCACTAATGGAGAATTTGTATCTGAATGTCTGATAAGGAGGGAAGGGATTCCCCTTTATTTATCTTTTTTTTTACTATTGTTATCATTAATACAATATATTGCCTATTAGTAAAAGCATGCCAACCATAGATATCATGGTGACTGGCATTGACATAAAACCTAATAGAATATTTTGGGGTTTTTTGGTTGGTTGGTTAGGGTGTTTTTGGGCTTTTTTGCAGAGCTAATGGTCTTTGCTTATCATTTTTTGTTGCTTTTGTTTTGTTTGTTGTTTAAAAATCTGCAGTTCTCCTGGTCCCAAGATAGTTAAATGAAGTGTTGCAGGAATGAATGAACAGCATGGCTCTTAAATTGAGTTGCTTTCACTCCTTGACCCTTGTAATGCACGGCAAAATGGGCAAATTTTCCTAAACAGACCTTGTCTCTAAGGAAGTAAGTTACTTTATTGATGTTGAAATTATCAGTTGGGCAGTCACTGAATATATGAGTGAGGAATAAATTTAGAATTTAAAAGCTGCCTATGAGCTACTATACATAGTTAGTCTGTGCTGACGGACTTGCCTACACAGTGTTTTTCTTTAGTTGGTTTGAGGTTCAACACGGAATTCACAAAAAGTCAAAAAGAATAAAAAGAGAATGGCAGCACATCATTTTTCACTTGATGGCACACAATCACAACTTCTGCCACAGAATATCAGCATATCATATTCAGTCATGTCTTTTTAGATATCAGAGTGCTGAGTTAATACGTGCATAGAAAAGGATTCAAAGCTAGCAGTTTTGGTGAAACCCAGATGTTCTTAATCAGAATACATTTCTGTTTTTTCTGTGGTCCAGGCATAAAGCCTGTGACTTGAGAAAGGATTTTTAGTTTCTTTGCTGTAAGTGTGTTTTATTTGCCATAGTTCTGGCAATTTTTTGACATCAGAGAAGTTCTTTCCTAAGTTCCCCATGGCAGCAGTGGCACACTATTTTGCTGTGTTCAGATTTGCTGTTGCATTTGGTTTCAGGTACACGTTCACCAGGCAAAACTAGTACAGGAGATAGTTCAAGGACCCTTGAACATTCTGAAAAGTTGAGCAATAACAGTTTTGCCTAACATGTTTATTAAAGAAAAAAGCTTGCAGATTTTCAGGAACATTATATTTTTACTGCATTTTTTGGAAAATTATCTTTGTTACTGGCATGTTACATATTAGGGGTAGCGTAATAAAAACAGTCATTTCATTTCATAAACTTAGGACAATCTGCATACTTTTATATTTAATGTAGCAACATAACAACAACATATTGAGTTTTGTTTCATAATAATGTCCACATCATATTTTCTTGGCATTTTAAATTATTTCAGGATTTTTTCCAGTGTTACATTCATGCATACTTGTAGTCTGCTAGGTTTCTGAAATTTAAATAAACATGCTGACAAGAAGTATTGCCTGTGGAAAGACCAGTTCAGCAGAATAAGGGTTAGACATCAGAAGTGAAGAGCAGCAACTTGAAATGAAAACTGGTACAGTACAGGTACATAACTGTCAGAACTAAGAGAGGAAAGTGAAGAAGAGCGAAGAGGGTGAGAACAGAAAGGAGCTGACAGCTGAAGGTTGAAGATGAGAGCAAAAAATTAATTGTAACAGCTGCTATAGAGCAACTACATATAACAACTTAAAACTGAGAAAGACTATATAGCAAATACCTGGATTTTTTATAATTTATTGGTCCTAAGTATTCACTTCATATCATTCAAATCAGCATCTTAAAGTGTATTGGATCTCTAAAAACTTCTCAGCTAAGAAAGAGAATGATGTAAATATTTACAGGAACTCTTCAACATTTCTGCACTGTGGTTAGACATAATCTCATAGATTTTTATATTAAATCTTTAGAAGTCGTGTCTTGTGTTGGTATAAGTGCGAAAGTTTTGTTTCACCACAGGGCTGGTAAATTTATTTTAATTATTTTGTAACAGAAATAGAAGGAAAGAGAATAATTAATTAAAATGCCTTTTCCTACTTTTAAAATTACTTCTCCATTTCTCTCTCCTCTCCTGTTGTTGCAATAGTTGGACCTTTTTTCAATTCTTCTTTCTGACAGAGTAGGGTAATTTGGGAGTGAACAGGAGCTATATGTGAAACTGTGCCCAAGTGTAAATCTCTATTCTGTTATAGTCCTTTCTGCATGGACTTTTAATACATAGTCATTTACCTCCACCACTGCAAACTTACAAATGCTTTCTCCAAATGTCACTGATTTTAATGGCTCAAAGGTGGGAATCCTGTTTTCATGACATCCTGTGATCATAGCATCAGGTCATGAATCATGACCTTATTACAGCTGATTGATGAGCTCATTTTGCAACAGAAGACAAATAGAATTTTTTATTTATAATGGTGATAAAATATAATGTGTGATCTTGCTATTCTGATGCTGTCAGATTTCTGTTTTAATATAAATTTCACTAGTAAAATCTATAAGTACTTTCCTGACCTTTTAGTTATTTTTTTAATGCTTTCTCTTGCAGGCTAATACTGCCACTGGAGAAACAAAACATTTCCTTCATTTTCATTTTGAAATCTTGACATGGCTTATTTTTTATGTTTACTACTTGATTAATTTTGAGGGGTTTTTTGTTTGTTTCAGCACCACCAAAGTTCACAAGAACTCCCGTTGACCAGACAGGGGTTTCTGGAGGAGTCGCCTCATTCATCTGTCAAGCCACAGGAGATCCAAGACCTAAAATTGTCTGGAACAAGAAGGGGAAGAAAGTCAGCAATCAGAGATTTGAGGTATTAGGTCCATTGTTCTGTTCCTCTGAAAAACATTAATTCCAACCTCGCTTCTAATTCCAATATGTGTGTTTTATTATCAGTGATTAAGCAAAATAGCTATGACTATCAGGGATAATTTAGTGGGAGCAGTCACGTGAAATTTTTATTTTGCAAACTGGTTATGCATAGCACTGTTAAAGAGAAAACTGCTACTGCTGTTTTCTAAACTAGCATGATCTAACTGAGGAGCCTTGATATGCTTCTGTTCAGCCTGCTATCTTTTCCATGAAGGAGATGGGGGAAAAGTATTTGAGCAGTGATTGCTGTCTCCAGAGAGCAAGCCACCTCCTTTTGTGACAGCGTGCATCGAACAGACCTAGGCTGCTACTGCTTCTGCTGCCACAATTGCTTACCACTGTTGCTGAGAGAGATGAAAGGGACGTTGTAGTTCCTGCTGCTGAAGAGGAAATGTAAAACTTGTTTGCTTTTGATTCTTTTCTTAACAATAACGTAGGAAAAGGCTTTAGAGAAAGCTATTTCCTCTCTCCACAATCTTCAGTTAAAGGAAACAGGGAAGATAATCTGTTCAAAGGATACTGGTTATTTGGGAGAAATAAGACACCAAATATTATTCCCTCTTTTAGTGGCAGGAACCATTAATATCAAATATGGATTTAACACAAAGAAGAAACTCAGAAAATGGGAAAAGGCTTGTAGAATGGATACCAAAACTGGCACGAAGAGTGTATAATTTCCACTGTGTCTCTTCACTATTTTCAGTGTTAAATAAGAGACTTCTGCATTAAGAAAACAACTGTTTGGAAGATGACTAATTTGTATATAAAACAGTTTTGACATGCATTTTATGAACAAATGATCTAAGATATACCTATTAAAAGTTTACTGAATGTAGAATTCTTCTGTGTTAATTTTTAGTAGTATTTGGGAAGATTGCTTGCCCTGGCTTTCAAGTTAGATTTACACCAGCAGAAAAGAATTGCATTTCTTGTACAAACTAATTTTTTCTATTCCTTTTTTGTTCAAAAATTATTTAAAGGCATTGGAATTTGTTCATTAACCAATATAATTCTTTGCTTGTATATTTACTACAATGTGAAAAATAAAAGCATGAATTTAAATGTGACCTCCTAGTGCTAAGAACTGTTTGCACTTTGCAGAGTATATGCAGAGCTGTAATTGGCTAGAGGGATTAACATAGAAATTTTATCATAACTCTACACAATTTATCTCCTTCTGGTCACAAAATTTTCACTCGAGGTCAGTTTTAAACAGTGAAAGATTGGGCGTCTACATGTTTACTGTGTTGATTCAGTTTTATTTTGCAATATGTTGTGGTTTATTTGCTTCATATGTTGTTTCTATGTACATATGTACCAGTTTTTAGAGACAATAAGCAAAAATATAACAGTTTTCTTTCAATAAGATGTATTTGAATGGAACTATAAAAAATTAATTTAAAATGTTTTAAAAATGCCTTTAGTGGACTGTTGAACAAGCGGTATAGCCAAGTAAGATGGAATGTAATTCAAAGACATAGAAAACACTTACCAAGTATTTTATAATTTTTATTATAACAACTGAGCAGAGTAGTTACAAAGTTTGCAGGGCACATCAACATTTTAAGCAGCTTTGCTTCCTGTCCAAAGTAAGGCCATTAGCTCATGCCGTAGAATCTTTAAATAAGAACAGAACAACAGTAGAAATGAGATTCAGAAAAGACACATGGAACATTTGGGAAACAAGAAACATCTGAGATTGTCAGCTGCACCAGTAAGAGAATAATTAGTTCAGCTTCTTTTCCTCTTCTTTCACATTAATATTTTGTATGTTTCTCTGAGTTTGATATTACTTAGTAATACAAGACATGAAGATGTTCTACCTGGCCACGTGTCTTCATAGAAGTCCAGTAAATACATCTGGAAAGGACTTCTTCAGATGGCCATTAGATGGGCCACTTAATCTACATGCTTTCCCAGGGATGCTGGGGGTTACTTTTTTTCCCCCCTTCCAATAAACTTGGGACAGCCTCCTACAGTGTTTCATGAACCTTGCCATGTTTTTTTCTCATGTGGAACCTGAACTTTTTTGCTGGAACTTGATGTACATAGCAATTGTCTTATCTAGCAGCGGGGGAACAAATAGTTTATTCCCTTTCTCTTGACAGTGGCTTGTTTATATATTTGAAGATTATTATTGTTGAATGTGGAATGTTCTTGCTCACAGGCTAATTCTCACAACTGAGTGAGAATAGTGGTGAGAGCTATACATCATTTCTGAAATTAAAGGCTACAATAAGACAATTTTTTATTATAAATAATACAATTTATTAAAAAATCTGTGCTTTTTTAAAAAAAAAAATCTCATTCAGTAGATAGGGGGAGGAATTAACTATCTGTGATAATCAGGAAAGGGGAGAACTCATCACAGGAAAAGTAAATCCATTTTATGATAGATATTTTGGAGACACCAGACTTGAAACTTAATCTCTGCAATATTTACCCAACCCAATCTGCTGCAATTGTTTTTATTGGCCATCCAGCTAGGATTATTAATCGTTCAGATTTAAACAATAACAATTATTCTTTTTAAGTGTAATGATTGTGATTATTTGGATCCCGTGCTTTCATTTTTTATCTACAAATCGTTAGTCTGTCTGCTTTGAAATTGTAACATTTTCCTCTTCCTCATAAATGTCARTTTATCAAGAATTCTAGTTATTCTTTTGTTTATGCTAAGATCAGATGGAGATTTTGTGTTGTCTAGGTTTGTTTAGGACAATGGCTTTACTTAAAGAACAAGGAAAAGTAATAGAGCCTGTGGGCTATCAAACCAATTTCTTCTCAGAAAAAAAACAGGTTTTTATCGTATTTTCACTTAGACCTCTCCCATTGCTAAGAAGAAACTGAGCAATTCCTACAATGAAAATGGGAAGATAATGGGCATATAACCATAGTTCCCAACCCTGTACTGTATTTCTTTCTTACTATCAACAAGTATAGAGATCTAGTAGATTACTTGTGTGTAAATTAGACATACAGACACAAACATATGTGCAAATAGGCATATATGTAAATTGGTTTGTGCATGTATATATAGATTATGGCCAAGTATTAATTATTTTGTAAAAAAAAAAAAAATTGTGACTGTCCTTTCTTGATAAGTGCCATTTATCTGATGGTAGGATGGTAGTACTAACATATGTTATTGGCAAATATTTTTAAAAAAAAGTAGATTAAATAGATTAATATTATTTAATTATTAGGAAGGCTTTTCCAGTGCATGGAGTGCTGCAGTATTCACCAATATCTGATGTGACTCTGACTGCTGAACAAGAAGGAAATAAGAGCCATTCAATTAATTTTCTTGTATTTAAATTAGTATTTCTTGTGCAAATTCTGCAATTTAAAAACTAAACCTTAAAGTTTAACCTTATTATTTAGTCTCTTAACTGGTCACATGTTTTCCAATATATTGTTGGATAAATTTACTTACGTTCTGTGGGTTAAATGCGTAGCTAAATTGAGTAGTCCTATCTTGTTCAGAAATTGCTGACCCTTTTTTGCTTTGGAGCCAGATGAATGAGTGAACTGAGTAGAGTGGGAATATAGCCTGCAGTACGTAAAATGAACATAACTGGCATTTGACAGTAGAGTACTTAAGCTAAGAGAGCGGAGAGAGATTGGTGGTGAACTTCAGGCTAAAAGAGCATTAAGTTACAGAATCCTTTCTTACAGCCCTTGTTAGCTGGGGTGGTTTTTGTTGTTTGTTTTTCATCCAGTCTTTTCTTGAAACACTCTTAGAGCGGCCATCGAATACTCACTGAACAGCAATGTATGTTACAAGGCATTGCCACTTTAACATTTTCCCATCTATCTGTGTGGAATTTGTCCTGGTATGTGTATTTGAAAAACGAACCTGGCTTTGATGACATGAATACCAACAGGTCACTGTTCATGAACAGATTAACTGAGGGATAGGCATTTGTAACAACATCTGTGACAGCTTTTGTTTCCTTCTATAGGTAATAGAGTTTGATGATGGATCTGGATCAGTTCTCAGAATACAACCGCTGCGCACGCCACGAGATGAAGCTATTTATGAATGTGTGGCTTCCAATAGTGTTGGCGAAATAAGTGTGTCCACGAGACTCACTGTTTTACGTGGTAAGTTCTTTCTAAACATAACTAATTTACTTTGTAGAGCTGAAAGTGCTATGTTGTTGTAAAAGAGAGGTTTATCTCCAGGGAAGTTAAGTACAGTTCTTTTCAAATGGGTGTTATTATATCCTGATGCTGTTAAATACAACCTTTTTCACATAATACTTGAATATCATGTTTGTGATTTTTGAACATAAAATTGTAATATGAGTATGAGGGGTATGACAGATTAGAGTGAAGAAAAGAAGAAATAAGTGAAACAGGAGTGCCATGCACAACAGGTTATTATATCAATTGTTGATCAAAAAACAATGCTTTAAGAATGCATTTGATTTACATTTTAGTGCTGCCCTGGGTATCTTAGCTTTGTGTGTTGAGCATTAACACAGAAATTTGCCCAGTTAACAGTGACTCTGAAAAGTTGGATAAAGGGTTCTAGGTGAGGTTAAGCTGCTACAAGATTTTCCCCCCAAGATATGACACATAAAAAAGGGGAGGGCTTCTTCCATTTAAAATATACATCACCTGAGTTGTATTCTTACTTCGGCAAGAAGGTTTTGATGACAGTAAAGGAAAAATTCAATTTTTTCAACCTCAGGGGTTTTCAACCCTTTAGTGGTGAGGAAATGAATGTACTGCCAAGTCTACTGTCTAGATAATAGTCAGAGGAGTAAATACTAGTAGTCAAATGACCTGAATGTTTCATTCTGTCACCTGGAGATGAATGGAAACTGGATTTGGAGTGACTTCATGAAATGTAACACTCTTCAGTTTGCAGGGTTGCTTTTATGATTGAAGATTGCTGTCTTGTATTGTGATATTACATGGCATTACTTGATTTGCAGAATTAGCTGCTAGGGGCCTGTTTATAGGAGTTGAAGATGATTAGTCAGCTTTACAGAGTTTAGAAGAAAATTTATAAAATATATGATTTAAATAATTTTTTTTAATCCTTCTATCTCAACAAATGTAGGGTGGCAAGGAGGTTTCTTTTCTCTTATTTTTCTCTGAAGTTGGATTTTTATTCAAAAAAAGAAAAATAAAGGGTTTATTTCTATACTTTTGTTAGTTATTTTAATCAGTACAGACAGTCCTGGCATTACTGTTGGAGTCAACTAACAACACTATGTACATATATAACAAATAGTAACACAAAGTACGTACGTATTTTTTTCTCGGAGTTGGTCTGGTGTAAGCAAACCTTTCTAATATTTAAAGTTCTTATCTCTAATGCCATGATTGTTCCTTCTGTTATCTTTTAAAAATTCTTCCCAGTCTAGCCAATGAAAATTGAAAGATTGATAGTTAGGTTCCTGTGTTAACAGCACCATGGACCTGTTATTAACTCCCTAAGATACGTTTTTCCCTTTATTAACTGATCGAAGCACTTTTTATGCACAGCTTCCACGTTGTTGAAAATGAACATAAAATGACATTTTCATACTGCATTAAAAGTTTTGTAAATTAAAGGAAGATGGGAAAAGGGAGGAGAGGGAAAAAAAAGCAAAAAACTATGTGAAAACTCAGGTGAAATAAGTATTCTTTGTCGTCAGAGTTTCTTGAAATGTGTTTACAAGACTCTCTGGTCTTGAAATGCGTATGCATGTGTTTTGAAAGATACTGTTCTAAACCGACCAAAGTTCTCATTTTGGGGTTTGTAGAGAAGAAGCAACAGCCCTCATCTCTCTACCGAGGGCCATAGCGGTTGAAAACGGCAGAAGAGTTGTCTGAGTGTCAAAACTGTAAAATGTGATCTGTTTCTTTGCTTGTTCTATTGATTATTTAATCAATTTCTTGTAAGGCATATGTGGCTCTGCTGCGTGTTTCTTGCTCACATAGCTCAATGCTACTTCAGACAATAATAGCATCAGATCCTGTTTTAAAAACTATGCATAATGGTATGCATAGGCAAATGCCTGATGAACAAAAAGTGTACATTATTAGTTATGAAGTTAACATTTAAAACAATTTAGATTTTAAATTTTAATTAAAAATAATTGCCTAATTAAAAACATGAAGTATGAAGGGTTGTGTGTTGTTCCACCCATAATACGCATGGTTTTTGCAACTGCTGGAATATACTTTGGCCCCAGGAATAGATTTATGGATTTAATCTGAAACTGGGAACATTTAAGAACTCATGAACATACTGGAACTGTAGATTTAGGTAAAGGGGTAACATCAGAGAAAGCAAGGACCATGCAGAGTAACAGGGCATTGTAAGGAAATTTTGGCAGGGTTAAAATTTTGAAGTGTTGTAAGTACAATGACTTGCTATATTGCTTTCCAAGACAAAGGATAGTTCCGTGCTAAGGGCATTAGCCTGGAAGATAATTATATTATAAGCTTCTACTTTGCAAACTTACACAAATCTTCATGTTGTACAGTCTGCAATAGCAGCCTTGTGGAAAACACTCCATCTGATTATGCCTTTGTGGGAAAGAGTGCCTCTGTGCCTCACATAGCTGCTGTAGGAATAAATATATAACATAGATGTGAACAGGAATTAATAGACATAATCAAATGCAAAACATAGCGGAGTGAGTTGGATCTATGGTCCACTTAGGCTTTACTCATCCCTAGGCATGTGTGTGACTCTGGATTGCAGAAGATACACACATTAGTTTTGTACGTTCTTCAAATCTTTCCATAATGGTGCTATCACAGACCCAACTTGGCATTTTGCCTCTTGCAAGAGAGCACCCCGGGGAGGGAGTCAGAGTTTACCCACAATTCAACCCACAAGTATTGCGACCCCAATATGGGACGTTGGTGAAATCAGGATGTTCCCAGGAGTTGAAGTGTCTACCTGTATTCATTTTGTTGTTTGTTCCACTAAATCCATTTTAACTGCTACAAATCATTTGCACAGCACAGAACAGCAACATTTTTGCCAAGATATCCACATTTTTAGAGGCCAACTTGTCAGTTTTTCTATCTGTGGCAGTATAGAGTGACTAATTTTATGCACAACAGGTTTTACCCTGTTTTGTTAGGTTCTTACACTATGACCAATCTGTAGTACTTGGGTCTCTAAGAACTATGAATATAAATGAAGTCTTTAGCTTCTGGGTGTTGAAACTTCTCAATGTGAGAAGGAAAAAGAGCAGAAAAGGCAGCTACAGATTGTAACATTTCAAGGCCTGAACAGAGACAAAAGTATTGGGACTTTTTTCTGTTACCAGAGTAAATCAGGAAATGTTCCAGGCTAAACTTTTACTTGCTAGGCTGAATATTATAACAGTCTGGACCAAGAGTGAATGTCTGAGATAAATGGAAACTGCTTTTGATTTTCTGTATATAAGGGAGGCAGCTGCTTTCCAGGACAGATTCACCCACATGAAAATGCTGAATTTGAAGGGAAACAAGGCTTGTAAGGAGAAGTCTGGAAGTCTCCTTCCAGACAAGAGGGGTCAATGCTTTTTATTTTGGAGTTCTTTGTTTTGAAAATTTGTACTGCGAACCATATGAGTGGAGCAGTGCTTTGACTTTTTAATTCAAAATTATCAGTGTTCAATAGGCAATGAAAAACAATAAAGTGTAGGATCTTTCCGTAATCTACAGACATCAGAGATGGAATAGCTTTCCTTTTATTGTCCATTCATTTCTTGTTAAAGCTACGTAACTCTGTTTTTTGGTCTCGCAA
This sequence comes from Oceanodroma leucorhoa, assembly GCA_030449065.1. Taxonomy (NCBI): domain Eukaryota; kingdom Metazoa; phylum Chordata; class Aves; order Procellariiformes; genus Oceanodroma; species Oceanodroma leucorhoa. Next base: position 5,618,336 of record JASVER010000052.1, read on the forward strand.
ATGGTAGATAACAGACATTTTTCATGGCTATAGGACAAGGATGCTGGTGTCATACGGAATCAGGAAGGAAGAAATGAGGAGCTTCCTTCTAGTAGAGAAATCAGCAACAATTCCATGCCATTAATTTTAAGGAATCCTGCTTTTCATTTTTCAAATGATTTTTTGATCAGTATTCCTTGATAAAGTTGTGCCAAGACTGTAAGGACCTCAGGAAACTTAGCTTCAACTACCTTCTGAGAAGGTGTATGATTGCAGCACAAAAGAGTGCAGGTTTTAAGCAAGGATGGAGAAGGTCCAGTAGAGCAGAATACCTAAGTACATTTTACTATCACTGCTGTTTGCTTTGTTTTCTTTGCTGTCTGGGAAGAAAAGAGAAGAGACTACACAGGGCACTTAAGCAGAAGGCAGTTTGTTTTCTCAGCCCACAATTTTCTCTATTATTGTTGATCATACTGTGCATTATAAAAATATTGACATATGGCATCTTTGTGGCACCGGCACTGTATAAGGATGGAAGAATTAAAGTAGAATTTCTATGAGAAGTGCCTAGTGCAGTTATTCCTTTTTATGCTTTTTAGAAACTGATTGATTTAATGTCAAACAGTCATTGCTGCATAAAATAAAAAGTGAAATATTTACCGAACAGTGTTTCCCTGTCCATTGATCCACACAGAGATTGAGATTGAGATAATTGGGAAACATTATTTTTATTAGACTGTCAGAAGTGCAGAACATTTCCACAATGTTTAAAACAAACAAACAAACAAACAAACAAACAAACACAAAAACCAGAGGTTATTAATTCAAGGTGCTACATTTTTTGTTTCTGCTGCTAGCAATAGATTCAATGATAATAGAAGCTCACTTCTATATTTTCACTGTACCCAGTAGTACTGAAATGAGAAGGGACTATTTTGAAATAATCTGTCATCTGGGACAGCTATCTTTGAGGGCATGGAAACTAGACAAATGGAGTGGCACGGCTATAATATTGGAAAATGTGCTGTAGGATGTCTCTCATTTCTAGATGAATGGGAGGAAGGATTGTGCATATTCTGGTGCATGATAGGAGAAATTTGCCGTGTTCCAGCTGGAGCTCTATAAACAGTATATACCAGTATTCATCTGACTTAACTGTTTGCTGTATAGTCACAGTGATTATTGGCAGGGGGCTGTTAGTAGGACAGGCTTTTGGAAGTGGAATGAATAGAAACAATAAAAGCAAGAAAATACCTGTGCAAGAACTTCATACACTGGAAGGACATTTATCTCAAACATATATTGCATGAGAAGACTTTTGAAGAGCCAGAGGAGTATCTTTCCCCCAAACTTCCTGAACTTTCAGTGATCATGCTATATGTAGCACCTTGTGACCAGAATTAGCATGTTCATTACAGTCGTATTTTTATGATGTCTCTTTTTGAAGAGGAACACTGTTGTTCCTGCTGTGAAAATGGTACTTTGCTATTTATGTTGTAAAGTGTCTCCTGGGGATCTGTGCAAGGAGGATTAAGGAACAAAACACAGCTGCTTGACAATCACACAAAAAGATTTTGTGAAAGAGTGAAACAAAAGGAGAAGTAGCCAATACAATTTAAGCTTAAGAAAAAGTTTACAGGCGGTTATTGAATGGCACGCTGGTTTCTTCAAACGGCTTACAAAGTAGTACAGCATTAGAAATATTTAGCTGTAATGTTAGAAACTGTTTTGAAATATTTTCTTTGGGTATGCGAGTGTATGTTGGGCAAATAAAACATTTGCCATCCATGCAGTATAATTTGAAATACTTACTTAATGAATTATTGATCTTTGTAAAGATGGGGTGGTGGGATTTAACCACTAGCCAGAACAGGATACAAAAGAATAATTTTGTAAAATACATGGTCCATTTTCCATAGCTGACTTGTAAGTTACTGTGTATTTTAGGTTCCTTTATAGTGCAGGCATATACGTGGTAACTAATATTAATGGTTTAGAAAATACCGCGCCTTATAAATTCTGTAACAATCAGTAAACATATAAGGCTCTATTACTGTAAATGTATGATGCAGGATATTGAGTTCAACTTCTAGGTATATACTTGATCTTATTGATTTTACAGTTATCTATTGCTGACTTTTGTGTAGTTCTTTAAAAAGCGGTGTTTGTAGTGGTTTAAAATATATGAAAATGATTGAATAACTGCTATAAATATTGTAAGAAGTTTCTGGCAAGTGCCTCACCTCATGTTTTTTATAGTTAATACTTTTTTATATTTCTACTCATGTCCCTAGATGCAAAATTTACCAAATTTTTTCTTAGTTTTAAATGTACAAATTTTCCCTTTTCTTGCACACCGTTTTGTTATAAGGAACCTGCTACAGTCATTAGAAATTTAAAGCTATGCATTAGAAAGCTTCTTCCAAAAATTAGAACAGTCACTTTAAAAAAATGAATGAAACAGCAGTCCCAAATTTCTTGATTGTCAATATAAATACCTGTAGTCAAGACTTTCAGAGATCTATTACTTTGGAAAATCAAGAGTAGGCCGCTCAACTTATAAGGCCTTTTAAGATGTCTTAAGAAGGTATCCATAGTCATCAGATTTTTTTGAGAAATTTGTCCTAACTTTATTCCCTACAAACATTTTTTTTTACTCATGAAGTTTCTTTCAACTCTCTGTTGTCCTCAATATTCTTTTAACGTGATCGATTGTTCAGTTGTATTTGCTCAATGAACATACATGGACAAAGTTTTCCTGCTGCCAACTAGTAATACCAGCTACCATTATGTCTTTGTAAAGGTTTATTTTTCTTCTTTCTATTCCTCACTGAATTTCATATGTCACTGAATTTCATCCAAGTTTCTGCTTTACATACACTGCTATAAAGTTATCCATTTCAGTTTCACGTATTTGTACATGTGCCTAGGACCAATTTTAGTTTTTGAAGTATTAGCAGTAGTAGAAAATTATTTGTGCCTGACTTTTATAGGGCACTATGGATGGTCCTGAGAGATAAATATTAGCTTGAAATCAGTAAGCTAATCATGCCTAGACTATATGATATTTGTTCTTATTATATATCTATGAAAGAAAATAAACTTGTGGGTGCTAGTTCATAGATACATGTCTGGCAGTTGTTGTGATCTAAGAAGAGGAATTGAAATAAYACCAGACAAAAGCAGAGCAGTTCTATTTAGCTTGAAAGAATTCTTCACCAGACGGTTTTGGCTAAGAATGTACACCTGTTAAATACTTTCAGACAACAACTCGATGACTAATTTTAGCATGACCCCCATTTGGGTATTCCCATTCTAGTATCTAATGACTGCATATAGTCTTATAGGCATTTTTGATAACAAGAGTGAGTATATGCTGGCCACTTGGAAAATACAAACTAAGCCATCCGGAGCATATCAGTTTTAAAACACTTGTTTGTTTTATACTTTTTTCCCACTCATTGATACCTCTGATGACTTAGACCCTTTTCCCAGCCTGTAATCACCAAATTGTCAGAAATCTGTCAGAAACAAGTGACAATGAGAACAAGAAAAAGGAATTAGTAGGGAGAGGAGGAATATTTCCTCTGACAGTCTGTCCTTGCAGAACCAGTATCAGGTGATGTAAGCACAGTCTTAAAATAAAATTTCCTAACTCTGAAGAGCTGTGACCTGCTGTGTACAATAGGTTACCATTTTGATCTGGTTCCTCAAAGACTGACACAGGAATAAGCATATAGATATGATATTACAAATGATCTTTACAAGAAAAGGTGGAGCATTAACTATGTGTACAACTGCTAGCTGTTCTGAATAAGGATAGGATTTTTAGACTTCTGTGCTATAATTTTGATACTTTGCAGCACTATGTGTCTATGTACATATGTAAAAAATCTAATTTTTTCCAGTTTCTGCCTGGATGTAAGGTAATTCAGTTTAAATAAAACTGTCACTCAAATTTGCATTGGGTTATTTTTTTATCTATTTGTAAAATGGTGAGCCATTTGTCTATTTTAATTGATACAAAAAAATGAGTACAAAATAGTTTTTCTTAGACCAAGAATTTTTGGAATGCAATCGCTTCTCCTGGAATTAGTTGTTATGCATGCATTTAAGGCCCTTGGCCTTGTGTAGAGTCCTATTGGTTCAGTATCGGGGTTTAAGATTATGCAAGCTTTCATTCTTCAATGACCTAAAACCACTGTCTCAATTGAAGCCAAAGCCTTAATGAAAGCCAATGCAATTAATCAAATGCCATGTTTCCCGTTGTTGTTATATCTGTGGCCTCAATTCTGCATGCAATTTATTTATCTGTATGTCCACTCACTTAACAAACTCTTATGATATTAACTAGCAATGTAATTGTCATTACTGTACAACATGAAAGTGAAATTGACACAGAATTCTAGGGTATTTTTTCGTGTCAATATTTCATATTGATTAAAAAAACAATAATGTAATTCTAAAGATTACCTATCGATGATTAGTTGCTCAACCCCTGACAATGTCAGCATATCTGTAAGGAACTCAGTAGTATTAGCAGCTTGATAGTTTCAATTTTATTGTTATCAAAGCAAATATTCATATGAGATGCCTAATATAGCATAATAAAACCAAGGCAATTACTAGAAAAAGACATTCATGTAGTAGGTCTGTCTTCAGCTTTCCAGGCTAGTGGTTTCTGTGAACGCTCATGTCTTATCAAGTACACCATTAGGATGACAGAAATGTTTGCTGAAATGTAGGATATGTTTGACACTAGTGTACTGAAGTGACAGTAAAATTAAATCCATTTTAATGTAATAAGTGCTAATCTTCAAATATAGAAAAAGCCTAATAAGAATGCTTTTTCACATACATCTGAAAATGTAATTTGGAAATTAAAGAAAGCTTATGTAATACTTCAGCTTGCTTAGCCTGGCAATTGGTCACAATAGTATTTATTACTGTGATTGTTAAGTTTTCAGAGATTTGACATAGGAAGCAAAAACTAAAAAGAGGAATACATACAAAACTATTTGAAATATTTTTGGCGAACATATGAACATTAAAAGGAAGTTGAAATTCAATGGATCTTGTCAAAGCAAAAGTATTTTAATTATTAGGACTAGTAATAAAACAATTCTGAAGCGATGACTTTTAATTGATAAAACAAAGCAAAGCAGGTTTCATTGCATTAGTGTGGTGGGAGGTTGAAAGAATTGTGATTTAAGTGGCTCTATGGGGAGGGAGAAACTTTTATGAATACTCGAAGCCTTAGGCAAGATATAAAATCCTGTTATGATTTATATCACTTCAGGTATTTCACTGCTTGCTGCAAACTGACGTGAAGTTCTGCAGCTGACTTACTACTGTTCTATTTATCTTTGTAGCAAAGATGCATTAAAAAAGGTACCACTCACTAGTTTGGTAGCAAATGGAATGTCTTTGTCTTCACTTACAAATGGATAAATCATGTGCAAAATTGTGTCTTAAGTCCACCGTGATTTAAATTATTACATTAAAATGATTTACTGTAGGACTACTACAAAGAATCTATTGTGATGTAAAATGTTAGATAGTAATAGTAGCATTTTAGCACTTTTGTTTATATTGAATGCATCTTGTGACATACAGTGTGAGTGCATGCTTAATATGACAACAGCAAAACAGAATAATGAGGTAATTTTTCAAGTGGAAGCATTTCAATAAGCTTTTCAGTCAAATACAGTCAAAAAGCACTGATTAGAGCCAAGTGTTTCTTTAGGACCATCAATGAACCTGAATCTTGGCTTATGACATTGTGGTCTTTCATAGCATTGACATGTTTCAGGACATATTGCCTGAATAGCGCATATCTGAATTATTGTTATTATCTCAATTATTGTTATTATTGTTACAGCAGGACCCTTCTTGATCATCTACCAAAGGTCTTGGGAGTCTGGGGAGGTCCCTGCTGTCTGGAAGCTAGCCAATATTATTCCAATCTACAAGAAGGGTGTAACCTCAGTTCCTGGAAAAATTATGGAGAGGATCATATTGGCTACTATTGAAAGGCATTTAAAGAACAATGCAATAATCAGGCACAGTCAACATGGGTTCACAAAGGGAAAGTCCTGTTTAACTAATTTGATATCTTTCTGTGATAAGGTCACCTGCCTAGTGGATGAAGGGAAAGCGGTGGATGTAGTTTTTCTAGATTTTAGTAARGGTTTTGATATCATCCCTCACAGCATCCTTCTGGACAAGTTATCCAGCTGTGGGATGAGCAGGTTTATGGTGTGCTGGGTGAAGAACTGGCTGAATGGCCGGGCTCAAAGTGTTGTAGTGAATGGGGCTACATCTGGTTGGCAACCAGTCACCAGCGGTGTTCCTCAGGGTTCAATTCTAGGGCCAGTCTGGTTCAATATATTTATCAATGATCTGGATGCAGGAGTTGAATGCACCATTAGCAAGTTTGCTGATGATGCTGAACTGGGAGGTGCTGTTGACTCTTTTGAGGGACAAGATGCCTTGCAGAGGGATCTAGATATATTGGAGCATTGGGCAATCATCAATGGCATGAAATTTAACAAGTCCAAATGCCGGATTCTGCACCTGGGATAGTGTAACGCCAGGCACAGGTCTAAATTGGGAGAGGAGTGGCTGGAGAGCAGCCCTCCAGAAAGGGATCTGGGGGTGCTGGTTGACAGCAGGCTCAATGTGAGTCAGCAGTGTGCCCTGGCAGCCAAGAGGGCAAACCACATCCTGGGGTGCATCAAACACAGCATGACCAGCCGGTCAAAGGAGGTGATTATCCTTCTGTATTCAGCGTTGGTGCGGCCTCACTTGGGTTATTGTGTGCAGTTCTGGGCACCATAATTTAAGAAGGATGTGAAGGTACTTGAATGCGTCCAGGCCAGCAAAGGTGGTGAAAGGGCTGGAAGGCATGTCCTATGAGGAGCAGCTAAGGACTTCGGGTTTGTCTAGTTTGGAGAAAAGGAGGCTGAGACCTCATGGTAGAGAACTCTACAGCTTCCTGAGGAGGGGAAGTGGAGAGGGAGGTGCTGAGCTCTTCTCCCTGGGTTCCTGTGATAGGATGTGTGGAAATGGTTCAAAGCTGTGCCAGGGGAGCTTTAGGCTGAACATTAGGAAGCATTTCTTTACCGAGAGGGTGGTCAAGCACTGTAACAGGCTTCCTGGAGAGGTGGTCGATGCCCCAAGCCTGTCAGTGTTTAAGAGGCATTTGGACAATACCCTTAATAATTTGCTTTAACTTTCGGACAGCCCTGAAGTGGTCAGACAGTTGGATTGTTGTAGGTCCTTTCCAACAGAAATATTCTATTCTATTCTATTCTGTTCTGTTCTGTTCTGTTCTGTTCTATTCCTATTCCTATTCCTATTCTATTCTATTCTATTCTATTCTATTCTATTCTATTCTATTCTATTCTATATTTAACAGTAATTTTAAAAGATCACTTAAAGGAGAATGCTAAACATATTAATTTCAAAATTCTCTTAATTTTCAATCAATCTAAGTTTTTTATCTGAACATGAAATAGTCTTGTTCTTTCTGTGCTCATTCATATTACCTGCCTTTCAAAAAGAAATTTGTCCTGGAACAGTACAGCCATATTTTTGTATCCCATCTAACTTGGCTGAGAACTGTTCTTCATTACTGTGAATATCCTTGTAAAGAAATCAATTTTTTATGATCACGGCTATGAATGGCAGTTATAAAGTACATTTTTTATTTAATCATTTGAAATTCAGTGCTTCTAGCTTAGTACGAGGCTCAAAAGCTCATCTTAGCTCCCACATATTCCATTGTTTTGGCTGTTGCACTGCCATGTTTTCACTAGGCCTGTAATTTATTTTAATAAAATATATCATCTTGTCTTAAATGGCATTATCAGCCCAGCTCCTAAGATAAACAAATCTGTACAGACAACCTCTATCTTAATGTTCACACAGAGATTTATTTGGGTTTTGGCTGTATAGATAAGGAAGAAGACTATCTGGGGAATCCTCTTCATTATACCTGCAGCAAAATGACTTTCAAGAAAAGCGAATTGAGGGGCTGAAAAGTTGCCAGGGATTTTTTTGCAAAAAGCTACTGTCACTTGGAACTTGATTTATGGCAAGAAGATGAAGCCAAGTGCAGAAAAGCCATTAGTAAGCCCAAAAGCAATCATTTGTTGTTGTGGCATGTTTCATATAGCAGATAGAGGACAGAATTGAGAGTATGTTGAAGTCAGTGGGAAAATGGTCGTCTTAGCCGAACTTCAGATCAGTCAAATCTTGAGTTTGGTCATTAGTTGCAAAATGTCAAAACCATAAAAAGCAAGCAGAAAAAAGTCTCAGGATGTACCATTCACATTTTTCAAACCTGGAAACCTGAATTGAGGCTTATTGGTAGTTCCTCTGACGGGTACTGAGCACATTATGTTTCTAAGGATACTTAGATACTTCAGAATTCTGGATTTTTTTGCTTAAGTCCTGAAACAGAGGGGGATAGGTCTTAATGTGAGATACTCGTGGTGGGTGTGGTGTTGGTGTTTAATGAGTTGCCTAAACTCAAGTGACAGTGTAAGTAGATATTCTTAAATGGTAGCTTAATTTTCATGTGTTCTGAATGTAGCATTTGGCTCCAGCGAAATCCTTCTGAAACTCAGCCCTTTGGAGTTCAGGAATCTATGTGATTTTAGCCTTAATGCTGGCTGATAACTCATGAGAGAGAATTTTATAAAACAGATTAATATTTAAAATAAATTTTATGTACATTTGAAACTTCTGCCATTCTTAAAAGATAGGAAGCTATGCATGTGTTTTGTGTCCTAGAGTTTCTTTATAATGAGCGAGTCAAACAAACAAGGTGATGTTTCAGATACTTATTACTAGTGCCATTTCTTCATTTAAAGAAATTGATTTTATTGCATGAGAAAAGGAGAAGGGTGCAATAGGACATCCGTTGGTACAATTTGTTTTAAGATTGGATTTTTAGATGAAAAATACAAAGAAAATAGAGCCGAGAACCCCATGGACAGATTTATTGCAGATTTCGTATTAGAGGGAAGAACAGAAGGAAGGGTAGAGGCTGAACATAACTAAGGACAGTTTAGCTTTCATCTTCAACTGTTAATATAGATTTTTTTAGGCTCTGATGCCTGAAACATATGTCTAATTCTGCGTTGCAGATAAGTCATGATGATTGATCTATTTTTCTTTCAGGTGAACTGGAGGCAGGGAGAAAAATTTAGACAAGAGGCCATAAATAAATTCTGTTTTCAGTAGATCTATAATAACTAAGTTTAATTTAATTCTGCTTATAAGTGGGGTGGGGGGAACCATTCTCCCAGTAGCATAGTCATTTCCAGATGCTCAGAAAATGTAAGTGTGTATCTTTGAAATCATGAGCTAAGTTTAAAAAATAATTGGACTGTTTTAATAATTAAACTTGGGGATTTATGGGTTTTGATCTTGTAAGACTTCAGTTTTCTGTATTTTTCTCTTCATTAACAAGAATTAGAAAGTATCAATAGAGTGATGGTCAAATCTTGAGTACTGGTAACATTTCCATAGTCAAATGGAAGTTTCATATTTTGAAATACCCCCAGAACGGTATTTAAAATTATAGATTAGTCATTTGGATTATGGTAGAATTAGTTTCACTTTTTCAGTAAATATTATTAGGATCTCAATCATGTTGATTACTCTTATGACTTACCGTTTGCTTAAAATAAACCGTGAAATGATCATGTTTCATTAAAAAAGGGGAATACTGAATCTATTAGGAACCCCATTGAACCTAGCGTACACATTATGAACTTTTGTATACAGTCATTAAATCTAGCTTTTGAGCGTTAGATGGCAGTAGTGGTGAAACTTGGAGCCAACTAAAATGATGCAAAGTTTTTGGTACTGTTTTGAATGATCACTTCTTAAGTTTGTGTTCAAGAAAGTTGATAATTGATTTCATTTTTTCTATCTATACCAAAGTTATTGCTAGGAAAAATCTGATATATGGAACAAGGAGCCAAGGGTTCTCTGCTAAAGGGACAGTTCATTTCAGTGATTGTTCTTACCAAAAATTGGTAGAAGTTTAGCTGGTCTCAGTTTTGGCTTGATGGCTTTTGATACTTACTTTATTCAATTGGATCTGCTGATTACACTATGACAACTGCAGTTGTAGTTCAAGGCTTCTCACTGTGAGACAATTCTATAGTGTAGGGACGTTGTAGTTAGGTGAAAAACAAATAGCAATTTAAAATTTTGATAACTTCAACATTTTTAAACATTTAAAATACAGACGAAAAGATGAGATTACTGAAAATGGTAAGGTACATGGTTATCATTTTGCAGGAAGATAGTTTTTTCAAACTGTTCTTACATCTATATGCTTTGCTTTCTTTCTCCCAGACAATACTTTGGTTTTCCTTTAGAATTGGCTAGTTCTCTTGTCTTAGACCATGTAAGCACTCTTTGTGGACAGACTATTAAGATAATGCAGCAAGCACCGTCCTCATCCTATGAAAGAGTGACTGAGTCCCAGTTTTTCTGTCCACTCTTTCATCCATCTGGCCACTATTTCATCCATCTGTCCAGCAGTGAGAAGTTCCTTTCATTCCTTTCCAAAGCCAATGTTTATTAAAGCAAGAGGAGAAGGCCACATTTTTTTGCTCAAGTTTTTATTTCTCATAGACTGGCAGGAAAAATAAGATTAATTTTAGTAAGGGATGCTGTGACTTCTTCCTCAGTTCATCATGCCTGCAAAGACCATTGATGGTAACATGTCAGCTTGCTCCCTTTTAAACAAGGGATCAAATCATAACCTGCAATTCTTTATTCTCGTCTTCACCACCTGGTTGAGAATCCTTTCTGTTGACAGGATTGCTAGCGAGATAATTCACATGGCTTTTACTAGGCAAGAAGTTAACAAGAGAAAATTGTCCGGCAATGCATTTCTTCAGTTACCTCCCCTAGGTTTCACAAGGCATCTCTAGCCCAGCCATTTGGGGTTTGTTCTTAAAAGTGAATGTTGAAAAGGTTTCAACCTAGCTTTTTTCGTGGAGGCAAGATAAATGGTTAGGTCAGTGGTCAATGACTTACTGGTTCTCAAGAGAACAGGAAGAACTGGGATTCTGGTGTTGCTTGTATGGATCCTAACCACATCTAAAGGCACAACTCCCAACAGAACAGCAACATTCCTCACATTGGGTTGTACTTTATTTTTTTACCCCTAGACTTACCAACACTTTGGTTCCTAAGCGGCCTTCTCCCTTCTTCCATTAGATTTCTTTGAATCCCAAAAAGCTGCCTACACTTGCAAACTGCATCAGTCCTGATGCATAAGAGCCTTCCAGTAAGCACTATAAGCAATTTTTGCCCCAATTCTCTTAAGAAAGCATGAATATTCAATATCGTACTAAGATTTGTTTTTCCTTTCTTTGCATATTGTGGAAGAACTTTCTGGGTTTTTTTGCAATCCTCTCATATAATAGTGCCTATTCTGAGGCACTCTTATACCGTCGTTTGAGAGGGATTTCATGTCCATATGTTTTAAATTTTTAAATTTTGAAATAAGTTCTCAAATGTTTAAGAGGCTAAGTATGTAGGTAGTCACATTTGGGTAGAGATCACCAAATTTTACATATACCTTTTTGTCTGTGCTTAAGGTGGATGGCTTTGGTATTGGTTGTGCCCTGTGAAATTAACCTTCTGAAAAAAGGAGGAAATTAAGAGTTGTTTTTCAGCAGAGGTTACTGGTGAAGGGAGAATGAAGTTGTGAAAACGAAGAGCAGAAAGTGGATTCTGTATTTTTAAGAAGCTTTTTATTTTCTCTGGAAAGATGTCAGATCTCTTTTATGTGTTTCTTGTTGCACTTAAGGGTTTTTTTTCCTACTTATTTTTAAAATTAAATGAGAGTAATAGTACAATATACAAAAAGTTGAAGACTATTATTGTGTCTTACTCATATAGCACAGTATAATATAATACAATATCAAAGCAGTACAGTAAGATTGAGAAAAATAAAAGGAGTCTCTCAAATGCCAAAGTTTTGGTAAAATAAAGGTAACAAACTGACTATTAGTTACAGAAGGGATGAGGGAAAGAGCAATCCTACCATCAGCTGGGATGTTAATGGATGTGATTTGGAGATTATGAAGTTTATTGCTCCTCGAAAAAATGAGTTCTGACAAAAGGAGTAAGTTGAGGCATGATTTGCTACTGTATCAATACCTAAAAATCTTTGGGGGCATAATTTATTCCAGCCCCACCTCACCGAAATTGTTTGTTCCAACCACAGAAAGTCTTACCAATATGAATAGCTCTAGAAAAGACTTAATTTTATTTCTTTTTCCTGGTGCATTTGCATCAGTTGGAGATATTGTATCATCATACCACAGGCAAATAGAAATATTATGGCCAAAGTCTGCAGCATATACCCTATCTTACAGAAGGAGTGGGGTGAATAAAACTGAATTCGCTGTAAATACAAAGTGTGAACCTAAGGGTAAGCAAAAAGAGCAAAGGAAAAAAAAAATATATATATTGGAGGTCGGACAAAATATGTAAATGCTGCAATCTAAAAATACAGAAACGTTTATTTTTAGAAAGAAAATACGGACTTTTGTCAGGTGCTTTTTATCTTGAACAGTGAAAAAAATTTTCAGAGAAGGAATTCTGCATTTTCTCCTTCTTTGCCCAATGTACTTTATTAAATAAGTATTTAATGAATGAATTTGAATTATGGAACTTCCTTTTTACTAGTAGTAGGAATTGGGACAAGCTGCTTAACCCCCTTGTTCCGTCATACACTTATCTTCACTAGAGATATAGCCTAAGTGCTCATAGGAAGGCTTAAATAATTTTGGGTTTGTGCTGCATTATGGCATTTCCTACTGAATTTAAGAGCAAAGTATTAGAATACTGCATTTAGATAAAACTCTGAGTAACAGGAAACTTCTCCAATGTTTTCATTGCTGCACACCATATCAGTAGGGATTTTGTTATCCTGCAAAATCAGTGGTGATATCTTAAGATGCGTATTGTATCCTGGCAACTTAGTCTCTGCTAGCTCAAAGCCAGTAAGTAATGTGAGCAGCATATTGCTTCTTTTTAATTTTTAGGAATATTTTATTGACTTTGACAAAATGACCACAATGAGTAGTGCATGAGACTTTCGGCTATTGCACATAATTTTATTAATTTTTTGTGAGTTTTAATGAATAACTGCTAACTAATTATTTTTTCATTTAGGATGTAGTATGTCTTGATATTAGAGTAATTGCAAATAATTTTCTGATGAAAAGGCCATTTATTAAATCATTTAAGACCTACAGTACAGATCCCTGGTACTCTTTCATTTTTGCTTTTGGAGACTGACACAATTTTGTGGAGTCACAACTGCTATAAGAGACGTGAAGAATCCTGAGAGTAGAATATAGGAGTGGATGTCAGTGAATGGATTTTAAGTTCATCCTAGTCCAAAATAGTATACAATAAGTTTATTTCATCTTAAGAAGACGATGCTAGGCAATTTATTTTTGTTACTCAATAAATAAATGTAAAAATTCCAAAACCACATTTCTCCAGATAAATTAAATTGCAGTTCCTAGACATTAAATAAAGTAGCATTACTAAGGCAAATGAGGATAGTGAACTCTGGGCAAAAATAATTATTTTCTCTCTACGGGCTAGGATGCCTCTTGCCATCCTTTTTTTGTGCTCAGTTTTTCTACATAACTTGTTGTCAGCAGATACTTTCAGGATGTGGCAGAACCGTATCAACAGAACCATATTTGAAGCACAATAGACACCCAATAGCATGATATTGTTGTCTGGGCAACCGCTGCACTTAAATCCTTCTATTATTGAAAAGGCCAATATAAGCAGGGTTAGTCAATGGCAGAACTAGTTAGTGTTGCTAGCTAGTTAGGGGACACACTTTCTATGCTTGGCCACATTGTTTCATAACATAATGTGGTAATATAGGAATGGATAACAAACTTCAGTGCTTGAGTTTTGCTCTTGTTTTCCCAGTTTGTCTGCTGATGCAATTGATTTGCATTAAATTGCCCACTCTTAACATTACCTGCATCATAGCAAATTTGTTAGGTGTGTATGTTTTCCAAGATGTGGAAGTTAGATGTTCCTCTCCCCCATTCTTTGAGAGTTCTGCAGTCTTGGCATGCCTCAGATGATACTAGGTGGATCTTTGGAAAAGAGTTGTTAACTACTGGGGAAAAAAGTTTCTGCTAAAGACGTGTGGAAGACCTATCACCCATTCCAACCGTCATACAGGTTGCATTGTAGTTCTGGATTTTGGGAGAGCAGCTTTCTCTTTAAACTAGGACAAGAGTATTTCAGATAGCTGGAGAAAAACTGGTATATCACATGTGAGTAGTGAATGGAAGATTCTTATCCAGGAATTTCTCAAGATGTGTTGAATAACTTTTATTATATAGTAGATAAACTATCACATATCTGACTTTCACTTAAATAAATAATTGACATTATTAAATATTGTAGCATCTTCTTCCCTGTAAGTCGGGGTTTTGGCAGAGATAAAAACAGGATTTTATGCAGTTCATGAAGTTTTGAATATGAAGTTTCCATTCCAATCTATTTTGCCAGCTCCTTAGAGGTCTAAGATCACCAAACCAATTCTGGCTTAATGTGACCACGTATGAGAAACACAAAGATATTCACAGTGGAGCTTTCTGCCTATTTATTGTGACCATGATGTTTATTGTCTTGTAAAATTAATCACTTTTTAGGAAGGTGTGTACTTTAGCCGTGGAGCCTGGCTCTCAAACTTAACATTTCAATTCGTGGCTGTGAGGAATCCCATAGACATAAGTGGGCTTGAAGACTTGGTTTTCAGGGCTAAAGAATAAAAAATTCATTTCGTGAATAGGCTCCAAAAGAACCATACGACACCATAGTTTCTCTGATACTCTTAAAATGGACTATAAATAAAAATTGACTATGAAGAAAGTCAATAAAATTGTCTCTAACTAAAGTAACATCAGTGATTCTTCATCTTGTACTTTCTGAGTCTAGCAGGAGGATCATGTGACTTGTCAGAATTTGCCATGGCAATATTGAAATAGAAACAAGGTGTTTGCAGTCTGTGCAGTATTAAACACAGTTTTAAACATTTTACTCTTCCTTCTATAGAATATGCTAAATAAATTTCCATATTGTTCTCCACCATGAGTCCCAAACTTTTTTACGTGTTATTGCTGTTTTAAGGTATTCAGCTATCCTGAAATTCTAACAGCTTGCAATCTTTTTATCAGAATTATCTTAAGTTATTATATCAATTTAGTTCCATTTGGAAATCACAGTCAAGTGTACATATAACTATTTGTTCCTTATATGGATTTCTTATATATGAGGAAATAAAATCAGTAAATATTTTATATCTACAAAGACAAGAATATCCTGTCTATCTCAGGATAGAATCTCTTTGGTTTTATGTATTCAACTATTTAAAACTGGTAGGGAGGCTCGCTCTATCTGTAAAACTCCTATCTTCTGAAATAAAGGTGTGGTTTTGTGTGTCTGTGGAAGGGCAGCCACAGGTAGGCAAACCATTCATTGCTGTCTTCTAGCTGTCTGTTAAGAAACTTCCAGTATAATTACCTGGGTTTTGAGGGAATCTGTTAAAGCTTTTCTACTTACAGATTTTTATCACAAGGTTCACTGATATTCCTGAGAAATGTTTATGCAAACATTGACATTTACATTTGAAATAGGTTAAAAGCCTTGTCATGGGCAGTGTGATGGGCAGCGTAATTGGATTTACCAATAATCATTGACTTTCCATCACAAGTACGGCCAGAGTACCACTGTTTTAACTTGAATGAGCATGCCTCTGAGTCATTGAAGTGCCACACAGAAATAACAGTTGCTTCTCATAAAGTCAACCACAAAATGAAAACATAGCCTGAGGTTATTGTTATTGCTGTTTTAAAATTACAGACCCTAGATTTACTTGTTAAGACTTGATATTTGCATTTTGCTGTAATAAAAAGGATGTTTATTTGATGTCTTTTAAATGGCTGTGCTGCTCATTTCCATGAAATTTGGCAATATAACCATGCATTTGTAAAGCAAAATGAGAACTGGAAAACCATCCATTGGAAATAGCATCACAAACACATGATTTCTTTTTTCATTTATTTTATTGCCACTTATTTTGGCACTTTTTTTTTTTTAATTCTACCCGTTCTCATTCTGTATACATTTATTTTTGTCAAGGCAAGCATGTCTTCAACTGAGTGGATCAGTGAGCAGTTCTTTTTAAAAGGATTTTAATACCTTCTATGAGTTAGTAAATATGATATTAAGTAGAAGTGATGTGTGTCAAACACCTGTGGGGGCTGACTGAATTTCATTTGCAAAGTGTATTCCAGGTCATTAGTATCTGAGCTTCTTCCCACTTTTAGCAACTGCAGATATTTATGAAATTTGCAGATGTAGGATTATACAGCTGTAATAGAAAATGCAGAAAATAAAACAG
Organism: Oceanodroma leucorhoa; assembly: GCA_030449065.1. Classification (NCBI taxonomy): domain Eukaryota; kingdom Metazoa; phylum Chordata; class Aves; order Procellariiformes; genus Oceanodroma; species Oceanodroma leucorhoa. The sequence goes on from JASVER010000052.1 coordinate 5,634,804, forward strand.
CATGGAATAGCTACACCTTTCTGTTCTAGGAGTGCACCAGAGTGTATTTTTTAAGAGTACACAAATATAACAGGTCCTTGAGCTTCAAATCACTGGACGCTGGGATAACACATTGACGAAGGGGCATGATATATTTGTTGCACTCTTATCTCTGCAAGTGATCTTGGCCATTGATGGAAGATGTGTACTAAGCTAAATGTCTTTTCAGTTCACATACAGTGACTGTTTTATGTTCTTAACATATACCTGTGGAAAGACAGCTTAAACTGTATAACATGATGGTAAAATAGTCTCGATAGCAAGTGTCTGACATTTCTGCCTCTGTTTGTAGTTTAAAAAAAAAAATAAATGGCTCTGAGGACAGAAAAAAAAGCCCACAAAGAAATACAAAACACAATCCCATTAAAATGAAGACCACTGGTTTAGTCCAATTATTTATGGCACTTGTAGCCTACATAAATATTAACCTGTCAGGTAATAAGACATGCTAAATAGACCTATGTTAATGTCCCACTGTCATTGTTTTAATATCTGTTGAGGCACATTGTTTCTAATAAAGTGATTTCTTGAAGAAGTGGTTGACAGAATAGATTGCTTTAATGGTGCCCAGGAAAAAGAAGAATTTGACAACTTAACAAGTTATTTCCAGATATATTGCCAAAAGAAAACACATCTTCTTAACAGTATTATATTTAACAATTTTGTGTTGGAAGTCACAGCCAACTTGCGGAATGTAAATTTTATGTTAGAACAGAGTGTTCCTAAGTAAACAAAAATTTTAATTCATTGTATGTTTAGGGAACAGGATATTTGTGCTAATATTTCAGCAGCTAACTCATAAGATACTTGAGTATAAGGTTGTTTAAGGAAACCAGCTTATGCCTCGTATAACCAAATGAAGGGTAGAATTTCTGCAAAGAAAGGCAACAGTATCCTGGGCTGTGTGAACAGGGACAGAGCCAGAAGATCAAGGCAGGAATTGTTCCCCCTGTGCTCAGGGCTTGTTAGACCACATCTGGTTACTGATTACAGTTTTGGTCACGCCAATAAAATAAAAATATAGATAAAATGACAGGAGTTGAGGGAAGGCCACCAAGGCAGTGGGGCTGGAGCCCTTCCCCTGTGAGGAGAGGCTGTGGGACCAGAGCTGGTTCAGCCAGGAGCAGGAATGGCTTCAAGGACACCCAACAGCATCCCCAGCACCTATGGGAGGGATGGAGGAGATGCAGCCAGGCTCTTCACAGCGGTGCGTGGCAGGAGGGCGAGTGGCAGCAGCACCAGCTGAAACATGAGAGGCTCAGGCTGGAGATAGAGAAGCGTTTTCCCCGTGAGGACAACCAAATGGTGGGGCTGGGGCCCAGGGGGGTTGGGCCGTCTCCATCCTTCGGGGTTTCATGCCCTGAGCAGCCCGCTCTGACCCCACGGCTGAGCCTGTTCTGTGCAGGGATTGGGGCTGGAGACCTCCCCAGTTCCCCGTCAGTATGAGTGAGTCCCTCATTGTGTAGTTTAGAGGGAAGCACATTTCACAGCTAAACTGCTTCTCCCAGAATGTTCATAGGCCAGTGTTACTGCCGGTGCTCCTCTCCATTTCTTGATTTTCATTAATTAAAACCAAAATCTCAATACAGAGATGCAATTCCATTTTAGGAGGGCCACATAGTGTGCATTCTATTTCAGAAGCTTGGTATGATGTTAATTTCAAATTCCTCATAAGCAAAACTGTTTTAAAAAGAGATGGTATGATTTAGAAAGAGATGGTATGATTGCTGCTGAGTAGACTGGGTTCAGTCTTGAGAGTTAGGGACTTCTTCATTACTGGAATTAGCGATACAGAAAAAGATAAATGGAAATTCAAAAAAAAATATTCTGCCCCCTGCTGCATTTGATGAAGAGCAAGAAGTGATTTTTTGTCAATATATTACTTATAATGATTTACAAACAAATAAGACTGCTTTAAAATCTAACTTTCTGAAGTCATTATAGTCAAGCATTCAAATATATTTCTCAGTTACCTATTAAACAAAGCAGTTATAAAGAAGCTGGAATATCTTTACATGGCATACTAAATGTACGGAGGACTTAATTTTTTTATTAATCTGACAAAGTGTCACTTTGGAGAAAGTCCGTGGCTGTTATACATCTGATGACACTTTCTCCATTTCAAAGCCTGATTTTTAAAGATTGCCAGATATAACCATACTCGGTATAATAAAATCAAATGAAAGTATTGAAGACAAAAGTAAAAAGTATTTAGAGAATACAAACTTTTTCAAGTGTTTTCTTATCTGTCATAGCATCTCAGTGAATCTGCCTTTAATGTGCCATAAGTCATCAAATTTTGATATACAAACAAGACAGAAAAAGTCAGCAGACTACTTTGATTTCACCACAGTACTTGCTATCCACACCTTTTTTAAGGAAAGCTAGGGTTGATCTGTTCAACATAAGCACATGTGATTGTTCTAGTAGATGAGGCCAGCACTAGCTGTAGACTTCATTGTTTGCTGTACATTCAGTGTACTGCATTGAAGCTTAGGTTCAAATTGTTTGTTGTCTGACAAAAAAGATTTAGACCTACTAATATGTTTTTTCCATCTTGTAAAACTATACCACAGTATTCTGAGAGTCAAAAGGCTTAGAGAGAAAGCTACAGAAACAGGTGCCAACAATTTCTTCTTCTGTGTAATGAAATTCTCCTAGAGAAGTCCAAATATACAGTGTTCATGAATGCCGGTATTTGCATTTTTATATGCAGATTTACATTTACAGTCATACATTTCTTTAAGTGTTGTCATCCAAAGAAGCTTATCAATTGGGGTAGCACTTTTTTTTTAAGTCGTTGTGAGGCAAGTATACGCTATTCAGTGGTGTAAGTTACAAAAACAGGGGAGAGAGTGAGTCAGAGAGAGTATTCATATTTTATAGATCCTTTACCCTATACATTTCCCTTGTGGAAAGAGGCTTCAGAACAATGTAAAAGCGCCAGCTGCGAAAAGAATACTTCACATTGTTATACTGCACAAGGTATTTTCACAGATCCTAGTACTTAGTTTGCCTAAATTTTTATCTGAGATGTACTTTACAGACCCGATGATAATATTTGCTCCTGGAAGAGATTACCATTTTTTAAATGTGGATGTATTAGCTTGATAATTTGTAACTAGGTAAATTTTTTATTTTAGACTCCTGTTTATCTATTTAAATGCTGTGGGGGAAAAGAAGGAAGAAAGCAATAGCCCAGAGGGTTGTGGTGAATGGAGTCAAATCCGGTTGGCGGCCGGTCACGATCGGTGTTCCCCAGGGCTCAGTTATGGGGCCGGTCTTGTTTAATATCTTTAGCAATGATTTGGAYGAGGGGATCGAGTGCACCCTTAGTAAGTTTGCAGATGACACCAAGTTGGGTGGGAGTGTTGATCTGCCTGAGGGTAGGAAGGCTCTGCAGAGGGATCTGGACAGGCTGGATCAATGGACCGAGGCCAATTGCATGAGCTTCAACAAGGCCAAGTGCTGGGTCCTGCACTTCGGTCACAACAACCCTGGGCAACGCTACAGGCTTGGGGAAAAGAGGCTGGAAAGCTGCCTGGCGGAAAAGGACCTGGGAGTGCTGGTCGACAGCTGGCTGAACATGAGCTGGCAGTGTGCCCAGGTGGCCAAGAAGGCCAACGGCATCCTGGCCTGTATCAGGAATAGTGTGGCCAGCAGGCGGAGGGAGGTGATCGTGCCCCTGTACTCGGCACTGGTGAGGCCGCACCTCGAATACTGTGTTCACTTTTGGGCCCCTCACTACAAGAAGGACATTGAGGTGCTGGAGCGTGTCCAGAGAAGAGCAGTGAAGCTGGTGAAGGGTCTGGAGATCAAGTCTTATGAGGAGCGGCTGAGGGAGCTGGGGTTGTTTAGCCTAGAGAAAAGGAGTCTGAGGGGAGACCTTATTGCTCTCTACAACTACCTGAAACAATGTTGTAGCGAGGCGGGTGTCGGTCTCTTCTCCCAGGTAACAAGCGATAGGACAAGAGGAAATGGCTTCAAGTTGTGCCAAGGGAGGTTTAGATTCGACATTAGAAAAAATTTTTTCACTGAAAGGGTAGTCAGGCATTGGAACAGGCTGCCCAGGGAAGTGATGGAGTCGCCAACACGGGAGACATTCAAAAAACGTGTGGACATGGTACTTCGGGACGTGGTTTAGTGGGCATGGGTGCTGGGTTGACGGTTGGACTCGATGATCTTAGAGGTCTTTTCCAACCTTAATGATTCTATGATTCTATGAAAGAATCTCAGGTAAATTCTAATCCCGCTTCACAGAAGAAGGAAAAAATGAGGATTTAAAGAACTGAAGAGTCATTAAAAAGCTGGTCAAGGTTTTATCTCTGTAATCAGAGTGAAGACTGCATCTTCAGTGGTGGGAGTGCTTTTATTTGATTTCAAAAGCATTATTGAACAGCAGAAAGATAACAGTCTCTAGACTTTCCTCTTCTTACCTGAGCATTCCTGATCTCTAACCAATGTTTCATATGAAAGTACATATGTCAGTAGCTTTGAACATTTAACACCTTTTTTTTTCAATTTTATGGTAACTAGTATATATCACTGCCCAGTAATACAACCACAGTTCTACATTTTATAATAGTTATTCTGAAAGTACAGACTAATTCATAAGAAGGCACTAGCGTATCAAGCAAGACAAAAGTGTTGCTGACTGAAGTTCAGTATTTTGTAAAGTTCTAAAATCAGTATATTTGATAAGAATTTCCAAACCCACAATATACAGTGTATCTGGCTGAGTTTACCTAACATGTTAAACATACAAAAAGAATAGAGAAAAAACATTTTGCACTTATTATTTCAGCTGTTTCTTTATAATTGTAAATATTCTCCTCATTTATTCAATTCCTATATGAAAGGCAGAATAACAGATTGATATCAACAGCCATGTGGAAAATAACTACAGTGAAAATCATCTTTGAATTGTTAATTTTTAACTAAAATATATACCATGCTGTCCCTTACTTTCCTTGAGTCAGTCTACCATATTTTCAGAGTAATTAATAGAAACCAGAAATCTTGGCAGGCTATTCTGGTTAACAGCACAGCCTTACAGGAACTTGAGATTTGGGACAACCATTTTGGTAACTGCTTAGATAAAAGTTTCTAGAATTATTTAGCAGATGAGCATACCAATGAAGTTTTTCCCCAGTGCATTAAAGGAAGAGTTTTAAAATCCTCATTAACATATCATAAAATTTTAGTGGAAATTATTTTGACTTCTTGTATTGGATGAACCCCTAACTTTGTGCTTCATACAAGAGAGTCTTTTTACACCAAATAGAGTTAAATCTGGTCATGTGACAATAACCTGATATTTTAAATTCCCTTCCCTTTTTCTATGCAGAATGCTTTGTATGTCCTAATCTCTTTTAAACTTCGCTGATCAACATTTCTGCCTAGATTTTTTCATCTTCTCTGCACTCAAAAAATTTCAGTTATACTTTGGATTGCAGTCAAGATTTGTCTTCAGAAATTTGAAGCATGGCATAAAGTCAGTATGCTTTATAGGCAGCTACATAGAAGGTGGTAGCATTATATATAGTATTACTGTGGAGACTAGTTAACTCTGAAGTGTGCTCCATCAACCTGATGGTCTTAATATTCTCCCAGGAGATTTCATACAATCAGTAGACATTTGCAGAAGGTAAGTCCCTGGTTTTGAACAGGACTAACTCTTTTGCAACATCGCAAGGAGAACTCTGCTTTGGTCTCAATAATATGTACTATAAAAATTTAAAAAAAAAAAAAAAAAAAAGTAGAGCTAGATGGTAGATGTATATCTACCTACAGTTACAGGCTGACTGATTATCCTCCAAAGTACTCTAGTAAGAAAAATGAATGGGATATCACTGGACAATATACAGAGCACTCAAACTCTGGATTTTCCGTGTCTTACACAATAGAATTACAATGCTTTCTTCCAAGAAGTCTTCATGTACTTCAGTATGAAGAAAAATATGGGTACAGTTCTTAGATACAACAATGATAGGCACCCAGAAATCCTTTGGACCAGCCCACCTCCTGATTTAGTAATAAAGATGACATTCTGTGACTAGCAACGTGCATTTATTATTTAACAGTATTACTATGAGCTTCTGCCAGTCTTTATCTCTTTCTTTGTGTCCTTGCCCAGTCTATTCTTGGTATGTGTTCTCAGTATTATTTAAAATTATCATAAAGAAGTCTGCCCAGATTTCTGCCAGCTTTGACTTTGTTCCATCTGTCCAGTTCCACTTTTACCACCATTTTAAAAACTACATTATAGATTTTGTGTTTTTTACTGCTATACCTGGACCTGTAATATTCCCAAATGAAATAAGCACTTGGAAAAGTGTCCGTCAGTCCAAAAAACATCCTTCCTGCCTAAGTCAATTTTATGATCTTGGTGTTCTCACAACACAATCCAAATTGTTCATCTTGTCCAAGAACTGGGAAATGGCAGTGTGCCATAACTTCAAGGGCTGATTAACCATTGCCAAGGCTTTAGATGCCAAAGGCTTAGATGCCAAGGTCTTCAAGGCTCTTGGAAGTCATCCAAGCTTGTTTTTTTCTGGAGAATAACTGTTCTTTCTCATACACTGGTTGGTGTTCTGTTGTGATGACAACATTCTTGTGACACTGAATCCCCGTTTTCTAAAGATGCATGGGATATTTTCAGAGTATTAGCAAAAAGTTTATTTTGATAGTTTTTTTGTCCCTTTTCTCCTGTTCCCTGTCTTCTCTTAAATGATCACTGCTGTCACATAACAAGAAAAATAAAACATATTAGCTTTGTCTTTTCTAGTAAGTAGCAGGCCCCTGCCTGCCTACTGCGTTTTGTCCAATTTCAATTGGGGTGGCTGTTGTCTCTACTTTGATTTCAGAAACAAACACATTAGGTAAATACAGAGAACTTGTGAGCTGGGTATTTTTTCCTGTTTGTTCATTTGTCCATCACTTTGCTGAGGTCTGTGCAGACAAAACAATGTTCTTAAAAGAATTTGAATTATTTTTTCATAAAGTTTCTAAGTCTACAAGGTGAAAGAATCTCTTTTGTAGTGATCTTTGAAGACAAATGTTATTAGAATGGCTATGGACAGAAAGCATAATTTTGTGATATTTTAACGCAGAGATACCAAGCTGATCTGGATGACCTAACCCATGTCTTTCTATTTATTGTGGTTCCGGTAAATTTTTTTGTTGATTGAAACTGAGAAAAAATGGGCTAAAATATTAGTTAAAATGGTGACCTGGTAGTCCAAAATTAAACTACATTGTACCCTCTGGGTCAGGAAGGTGTAGGATAAGAACAAGTCTAACCTTAGTGGTTTCAGTGATGCTGATCTTTAAAATCACCTTTAATATCTTAATTATGCAGCATCAGTTTCTGGTACTGGTTCAGTGGAATATGCTAAATTTAGGTGTTAGGCCTTCAAGTTCTAAAATTATACTAGTATTTTGGTACATATTCACCACTGTTTAATTTTATATTTCTGTCTCATACTAGCTGCCCATTTAAAGCTAACATAAAAGAAGAGTTTATTCTACTGTCTTTATATTTTAATACACCCGTTCTGTGTAATTATTTTGAAATGTTTTATACAGCATGGATCTGTATGGACTTCTGAAATAACTCTGTTCTTGTCTCTCATTAAGGACAGGGAACTTGCTCTGAAGCATATGGAGAAAGAAAAAAAAAAGTATATAGAGAAACAGCAGAACATGATTAAAAGGTTTAGAGATAATGATGAGACTGCAGTACAGCCACATAGGACATCATGGAAAACAGCTAGACATGAGAGTTATCAGTGAAATGAACCAAGTTTTACATGTTTCTTGTTAGAAGCTAAGCGATGGTGGGTTTTGTGGGGTTTTTTTGGTTGGTTGGTTGGTTGTTTTTTTTATGAGAAACCTAAGCAAACATACAGACAGCAGTTAAGAATTGGTAATTATTGCAGATTGAATTAGAAATGAAAGAAATATGGAATTCCATTTACACTAGGAAAAATGGCCACTACATTTAGTAACATAAAGAACAAAAATGGTTTTATTTACATGGAGACGATAATTTGTTTCAGACTAGTACGTGAAGTGAGTCCCTTCCATTATATATTGTCTGACATTCTGCTTTATTTGAGCACAAGCAGGAGGAGAAGTCCATTAAACATAACATAGTTTTGAATGTTTGCTCAGGTTACAAATCTGTCAGTTCGGGTGTTGCCTTAGCCAGTGCTGTAGATTGTTAACCGGTTCATGAAACAACTCTTGGGCAAAGTTAGTGTCCTGGGAGACAATAACACCTCAAAGAGGAGGAATTAATTAGTATAAATTGAAAGGAGATGAAGAAAGAGGCAAGATGAAAAACATATGAGGACAGAATGCAAATTCTCAGTAAAAATTAATACAAATATCTTAAGTGAAAAGAAGGTGAAAACAACATAGCAGCTGCAGAGACTCAATATGACATTAGGTCTGATTGCATTTGGCATAGAACATATCTGTGATCAGTTTATCTAGTATAATGAATTTTCTGGAATGTGTATGTGGTTGATTACCAAACACATACACACATACATAATAAATATATATATGTATAAAAAATTTAAATAGCTATTTATTCTAAAAAAATATAATGACCTGGGGTTATTTCTAGAAATGTTCTAAGGAGGTAGAAAGTATTGCTGAAACAGAAAATTTAACCAGCCTAATACTTAAGGGTCTGACATGATCTTAAATTGAACAAGGACTGTTAGTACATCATCCTTATATGTGAGGTAGGGTGTGACTGCTGTTAGGGAGCTGCGTAATGCCATGAAACTATAGGAAGTGTATTCTCTGCCTGATGTCAGTAAATTACAGATATCAAGCGTATGTATATTACACATATATCAAATATATGCTGTAGGAATAAGATCTGGATGATTTGTCATCCTAATAAATGTGAGTTGTCAGACTTCCTCTCAGCCTTTTGAGGCTTCTAATACCAGGTGAATTGGTGATGTTCCATTCTGTTCCTAAATATACAATTATTCCCATCATTCACAGAAAGAAAAAAAACAAGCATCTCAGTCTTCATAACGATCAACAGTTAAATCATCACTACATTGTCTTCTGAATTGTAGAGCTCTGTTGCCAGGTCAGATAAACTATTCTCACTATTTCATATCTTAAGTACTATGCAGAAGTGCTAGCGCCTGTGTTTCTTCCTACCAGAGAGATGTCAGTATCGAGGAACACAAGTGAAGCACCTCCAAATAATTGTGTCTTTAAAAAACCCCAAACAAACAAACAAACAAACAAAMAAAAAAAACCAACCTGCAACGAAGGAGAAACATTTACTCTATATTTTTACTTTTGATATTACAAATATAGTTCAGTTTTAAGATAGGGTGTAATTAGTGGAGCTTTTTGCCTTTACAGGACTTTCTTTGTTTCTCAGTAATAGCTGTTTCACAACAGCAGTTGCAAAAACTATCAGCAGTTCACAAATTAAATGTTTCACAACTGCTTTGCAAACAACCCCTTTCGTATTATTCGTGAATCTTCCCAACATGAAACTTTGAGGTACGTATGACAGAATAAAACAAACACCAAAAAATCAAAGGCTACTTTATTGGCTTTGTGATCCGTTTTAAGATATGGTATCATGAAAGCCTCCATCTTACACACAAAAAAATAAAGTTGTAGAGTTTCTAGCAGCCTGGAAATGTGTCAGTAAATGTTTCAGATACCAAAACTGCTAATAATGTCTGCTTCTTTCTCATTGTATGGATAACAGCTGTCATGTGGGGCAACAGAAACAACATGGAGTGCTCCTCTTTGCATTTAGAGCATGACTAGACAGTTGAGGAAAGCAGCTGATGGCATACGCACTGAAGATGCAGCTGACGATGCGTGGCATTTAATTCCAGCCTTTGCCCTGATGAGTTTTTGACTAGTCTGTTGAGAAAGCAACCCTGCCCAACCTTCATTTTAATTCTGAACTTAATGAGTTGTCTGGGGATTGTATGAGAAAGCCAGAGGGACCTAGATGAGAAGTAGGATGAATAACATCACCGTGAGTCTTTTCTCTTAAATAAGTTAGAGTCTATTAACAGCCATTTTCTTAGTGCTTTGTCTTGGTCTTTTGCACATCTTAAACTATACTACTCGTCAGTGTAGGACATAAACGTTCCTTACATATCCTCAGCTCCCAAATGCAATATTTTTTTCTAAAATATATGGGTGACTTTAATCAAACCAGTTTAAAGGAAAAAGTACGAAGTACCTTCACAATGGTAGCCATATTATTACTTAAGTATAGTAATTACATTTTAAAGTTATTCTGATGGTAAAGTTTGCCATTTAAATGTAAAGTTTGACAGGAAAATAATCCAGAATTAGCTTTGACTTCATGTGTTGTCCTCCTGATGTCAGTGTGTTTTCCAAAGCAAAGGTTTCAGAGATTGGCAGGTAGGTTTACAGGGCTGAGATCATAAATGGCATAGCTATAATACTGTTGACTTTTGTGAATTGAATGTACATAATAAAATTTAAAACATAAATGCTAAGTAACTTGAACACAACATCTTTAGGTTTATCAGAATGCATTTTAGAAGCAGAAATGCTAAGGAAAACAGACTTCTGTAAAAACACTAATTATTGGATGAAGGTATTTCTAAGCTTCATCTGTTTACTTTTGTTCTTTGAAATATGGTAGTCCAGATATGTACTGTATTGATTTCTCTTGCTGCACTGTGCTTTTTCCATTAGAAGCAACTGTTTGTAGCTATCCAGATAAGGAAGGTTTCAATAAAGAAGTGAGCAATATAAAATACTTAAGAAATTAACTTACACAGGTAAGAATGTGACCAAGAGGATTGTAAATTATGCCAGATTCAGTGGGAGTACTGAAAAACACCCTTGTGAAACAAAATTTTTAGTTTAAAGACCTTGTTTCATTTTCCAAGTTAGGTTTACAATTTTAGTACTAGCTACAATTTAGGAAAATCCTTGTTGCTACAATCCAGCAAAATCTGTCTGTGATTCTTCCTTTGTATAATCCAAACTAGTCTTATGCATAACTTGTGGGTTATATCTTCACTTCATGTTCCATAATGTTGTTTCATTAAAAATATACACATATTTGCAACAAAGAAGGAGGTTCTGCAGCTTTGTGAATGTAATTACAAGAGAGGCATGAGAGAGCATCACTATTGTTAGTAAAAGTATTGGATACTGTAATTTTGAAGGTTTTCTGTCAGGCGGTTAAAACGAAACTAGAAAGTCTTAATCAGTAACCACTGAAGCCAGTGATGCGGTCATCAACAAACAGACTGATAAGATGTCAGTCAGTACTAGATATAATTTCTTTTTTTCCTAGTTTAATACTAATCTTGACATGAGGATTCAGTAGAGCAGAACTAAAAGTTTGGAGAGTTTTGTGCTTAAAAATATCTCATTTAATATATTTGAAAAAATATTTGAACTGTGCAGGAAGCCTAAGTCATACATATTACTAGACTTAGGAGTGAAAGCCTTTTATGGAAATGCTAGAGAGAGTGTAATCCTCTGTTTTTAATCATAAGCAGACAGTAGGATATTGCTAAGCATATCTCTATTTTACAGCTAAACTTTTCATCCTTACTCTAAAAAGGACAAAAAAGGTGCAAAGAAAAAGCCTAAAATATTCAAAAAAGCTTTATATTTGATCTTATCCACAATAACTGTCTCAACACTGCACAAAGTCAGGCTAGTTAAAAATGTTGACCTCTGCTGTATCTCACAGTGAATTAGAAATTTTATTAATAGCAGTAAAACCTTTGTTGTCTAGCAGTATTGCACACAGGGCTAATAACTGTTCCATGATAGGTGTAACTCTGCAGATACAGTCTCATATCCACATGCGTTATTCTGAGTACTCTTTGGCAGTCTGGTTCTTTTCTATTGTAGAATTATTGTTTAAAAAAAAGATTTAAGGGTCACAGAGAAATTACAGCATTTCTCTAAATTTATCTAGAAATTTTGAGGAAAAAAGCTACCCTATAGGTCCAGGAGGAAGAGAGAAGATGAAAGGACATTTCTATTGCGTTATTTACCTGTGAAAAAGAACCAGCATAATCAAATAGCTTGTAATGCTGAAGGGAAGGAGGGGGTGGAGTTGCTTAGACAAGAGTTCTACACATAGAAACATCATATAGCAGAGAGATGTGTGGTCATGTGGGTCATGGTATGAAATGGGAAAAAACTCTAAATTTAAAAGCCAACTGAGGACTTTCACAGATGGGAAGCAGCATATTGAATAGCTGCTTCTTGCCTGTATGCATTTTCATGTCAATACCATTCATGCTAATTAAAAAAGCTTCTCCTAAAGAACTGCTTACTGTAAGCATATAAAAATAATTTCCTGCTGTCACCTTTCTCTTATCTTGGAGATAAATATGTGTCMCATTGTGACAAACTAAACAAGGAATGGTGGACTACAAAAATGTACAACTGCTGTAGGCAGACTTACAGTCTCTTTTCTTCCCTCACTAAAGCCATACCTGCGAAAGGCAATACGATGGTTGTTTATCATCATCAAACAAGTGTGGAAAGTGAATGCATTGCAGGAGAAAAAAATACACCATACAGATAGCGAAGCAAATACTTGTGTGAGCACTTCTTGATCCCAGCCTCAGACAGGACAGGTGAGTGTGGTGGCTATTTGTCAGGACAGGACAGTGCCCTGACAGTGCTGCTGCATATACAGTGGCTGTCAGCAGAAGAAGTGATAGACCAGGTGTGCCCCGTGCCTAGGTCACCAGGCTTGTTCGGAGCTACGTGTGGTTTGTGGTAATTAGCTTCTCCTTTCAAGTGCTTTGCAAAAACTCTGTTTCAGAGATTACATGGATGGAAGTTTAATTTGCTCCCATTTTTCTCAGCACACTTAATGCGATAATTCTTGTAAGTAGAGCCTTTTTCAACAAAACACCTCACATGGTTGATCCTTTGCCCATTCAGGTGAGCATGGACATATGTATCTGAGCTGAACAGGGATGGGATTACTCATATTTTTAAAGGAAAAACCATATGTATGTATTTTGTAGATTTAGAAGTTAAGCCAAAAATGTTGAATTCTTATTACTGCATCTCTTTCGTACCAGATTTTAAAGCAAGTGCCTTTCACGTGTGCTTTATCTCCAGAAACTTTATAAAAATGAGCTTTTATACTGGCTTTGAGATTTTGTAGTTTTCATTTTAACATTACTTTTAATCGAATTGGTGAGGCATAACTGGATGTTACATACTGCATTGCTAGTTACTTACTTACTTTTTAAATGGTGGTAATCCAGCCAGTGTTTTTCATTAAAAACATTACTAGTTTTCTAAATAATTTAAAATATACCATACAATGGCTTTATTTTTGTTGTGTTTGCTAATGCGCATCAATAAAAACAAAGACCCATCATATATTTGCAAAATTTCTTTTTCAGGATTTTTTCTTTTTTTTGTCTCCCAATATATGCAGCCCTTGGATTAACTTGAAAGAGCCTTAAATTAAACATAATTTGTGTTTGTTGCAAACATTTTTGAGATATTAAGTGAAATACTATTTATTAATGGGACAGTGGAAAAATACAATGTTGGTGTGTGCACAACACATATGTTATGAAAATACAAATTTGAGACGTAGTGCATAGATGTGATGGCTTGCATACCAGAATATTTATTTCACATAATTCAAATTACAAAGCTGCAAAATATAGCTCCTGTTTAAACTGCGTGAAAATCTATAGTATCAGGGTGTGACTGGCAGCCATGTGCTTTTAAATTCATGTTGTTTGAAAGATGGCCCGAATGCTGAGATTTCTCATGACCACCTTCAACAAACTGAAAACCATGTCACCAGCTATGGCACAAATGCCGATAAAATAAAACCCCATTTCACCATTTTTCGCTTCTGTGGCAAAGTTGGCTACATTTTAGATCTCATAATTCAGATTAGTCTTGTTAAACTGGAAGTTAGGTTACAATATAAATATAGAAGTGTTTTGGGTGTAGCTGGTAAGGTTTTGGCAGCGGGGCGGCTGCAGACCTGGCTTCTGCAAGAAGGGACCAGTGCCAGACACAGCTGGTTCTAGTTGGTTCCAGACGGCTCTGCAACAGACCTGCCACAGGACACAGCTGAGCTTGTCAGTGAAGCTGGTGGCGCCTTGTGTGAAAACATATTTAAGAAAGGACAAAAATACCAGGCAGGCAGAGGAGGAGGGAACAAAAACAGAGTGGGAAACAACACAGGGAACAGCAAGGGTGGAGGAGGAAGAGGGGAGGAGGTGCTCCGTGGCAGAGCAGACATCCAGACTGCTGCCTGGACAGGAGGAAAGGTGGTGTTTTAATTTTTGTGTTTGTTTCTCACTATGCAGATCTATTTTAATTAGCAATAAATTACATTAATTTTTACCAAGTCTGTTTTGCCCACTAAAGTAATTGGTAAGCAATGTCCCTGCCTTTACCTTGACCCAGCTCTTTCAACCTCTTTCAACACCATGTTCCCAGTGCTGAGGAAGGGGTGTGAGGGAGCGAGCAGCTGGGTGGGAGTTTGGCTGTTTGCCAAGGCTAACCTACCACAATAGGGAATGAGTTACACAAGTCCGTGCATAAGTTATCCTTGATAGTATAAGCCTCATTTGTGTCAGAGTTTGGATAGTAAATCAGGAGTAAGTTCTTCAAGTAAACAGAAGTATACCAATTAAAAAAAATACTGAGACCAGAAGCCATCTCCAAGTGTCTGGTTGTTTTTATTGTAGATGTTGTGTAAGAAGGAAATAAATAGCATAATCCAAGCAGAGAAAGGATTCTTGCTTAGCAGGCTATGATTTTGGATTGACTTTTTCAAAAGTAGTACAATTTTTACAGATTTTTAACTATAGGCAGATTTTGGCACTGTATATACCTTGCTGTAGTATATATGAAAGCTATGAACAGAGTCCTCTCAATAAATTGCTATAAGCACTGAACTACTATAGCACAGAACAAAGATTTGTCTGCTGCCTCCTTTCTATACCATCTGTCTTAGACTTGTCTTGTCTGTGCCTTCTTCCCAAGCTGCTATTTCAGATTTAAACAACTTTTTTCATCAAATATATTAATAAGAAATGTTAAAAAACATACAGAGAAATAGAACCACTTCGGGAGATTTTCTCAGTTACTCATAATCAAATAAAGATACTACTTTATTAGCAGTTGATATTCAGCAGTAGATGCTTAAAAATGGCTCATGCAACTCTCCAGATAAATGAAAGACAATCAGTGACTAGAGAGTAAATTAGAGGATTAAATGACTGGGACTAGCTTTGCTGACTTTCCTGAAATTCATCTGCTTTTTTTCAGGACAGTATTAAAGTTCGCACAGTGAGGCAACTTTGTGTCCACTTCAGAACTCTTTCAGTGTGTCTGTCTACCTATCTATTTATGAGCCTTGTGTTTATTAATTAAAATGCCAGGTTCTTTGGACTTTGAAACTTTTTACACCTTGATCTTCCCTACAACACAGAGTCAATATTGACAATATGATTCAACCAAGGAGTCTCCAAAAAAGTTGAGCTTTTTTTGAAATAAAGAATTTTAAAAACAAACAATTTAATGGGTGGGGTTTATATTTTTGTTACATTTTAAGAACTATTTTACATCAAGGTCACATCTGCAAATTTTTCTTTGTATCTTCAGAAACTAGAAAACAATTTTTCTGAAGTGAAAATTGAATTTTACATGGATTCAGAGAATTCCCAAAGCTTGGGCCTGTGTTTAAATGTAAGTTAAATTTTACASGTATTCACAGAATTCTGAAAGCTTTCACACCAGTGAAAGGGGAGGCTGGTCTCCTTGAAGTGTTACCACCTTACAGTGGGAGTTAGGTTTCTTATATTGCTCTTAGATTTCAGCATTTGTACACACCATTAAGGAAATAAATGTCTCCTTTACATCTCTCTGCCCACCTTCTCCTTTAGTGATTTCATGTGTGTTAGGTTTCAGGGTTTGTCTTCTTTGTTGTTCTGCTGTACTTTATTATGGTTTCCTACATCAAGAAAACAGGGTTATCTTRGGAAACAGCTCAGAAATAAATTTATGGGACGTAAATTTGGGAATAGTTTAAGCCAGTATTACTGCACTCACTGTAATATTAGACAAGAATGAAAAGTTGAGTTGGGCTTTTTGTTAATTGAAGTTTTATTGATAGGATTTATACCATTGCAATTACTTAATATTTCTTTAAAGCTGCATAAAGTCGTGGCTTTTTTTCTGTGATAAGGCCATGGTTGACTACTTATTCCCATTTACTTTAGCAAACGAGTTTCAGGATTAATGATCAAACATTTGTAGCTCCTCCCTCTGAGGGCAAGACTGGGCTTCCACAGCTCAGGTCAGATGCAATAGTAAGAACAAATCTACAGAAATGAAATCACTAAGGAAGGGGTAAAAGGTGATAAGCAATCAGGGTCTTCACCTTATTCTGACATTGTAGTGCAGAAAGATGGTTGTGTTGGAGTAGGAGATTGATAATGTTTATTATCCCTGTTGTTTATTATGAGGAGTTAACCTCTAGCAGGGTGACTGACACAGGCAACTCCTCAGTAACTGTGCAGTTGCTCTGTTTGCCATTCCAACACAGTTATTTGCTTCAATTTGTTACACGCGCAGTACAGAGACCTCTTATAACATCTCTAGAAGAAATTTTGTCTAGAAGTGATGCTAGCCAGAATGTTTAGACTTTTGTGCTGTTATTTCTCTATCACTCTGTCTTTTCTACATGGGGAAAAGATAGTCTTGGGTATTTAAAAATTAGAGTATCTGGGTTTTGAAAGTAGAAATCAATCTGTGTATAAGTGGATCTGCCTCCATGGAAGGGTTTGATATATTAAGAGTCAATTATAATAGCCTTCTGATGAACAAACCATAGGTCATCAGTGTACTGTAGCTCCAGGGGAAATATGTCTTCTCTCTAGCATATGTGAAAAGTGCCTAATACAAACATACAGTACTGAAATATCATCTTGTTTGAGTCAAGGTCAGAGATCTTTCTGTGTTGTTTGTCACCTGAAGCAAAAGTAGTTAAGATGGTTCATAAATAATAGAAAAGAGCTTAGAAATATTGTGAGCTCATTTGACCTCTTACTGTTACTTTAATTATGATTGGTCAGTTGAGACAAGAGACTTAAGTCATGATTGGACAGCTTGCTAAAATATGTACTTATTTGAATAAGACACTTTACTTCTTGCATCTGAAACACTGTATACACAATATTTCTACTTCCGGCTTGCCTTTCTCATTTACATCTTGTACAGCAGAAAACTGCTGAAGATAAATTGGTGCAGGAAGATTTGTGGAATTAATTGGCTTTAACAGCTGTTGGGGGGTGTGGTCAATCAAATCCTGGAGTGGAAAGGATAACTGGTTTTGGTAAAAGAGAAGAAGGGAAGGGAGAAGAACCTAATGAAAATGTTGCCCTGAACCCTTGCAGTAATAATGTAATTACGAAGTTCCCTGCCAAGGACAATACCTTTTCTTATTGGGAAATAAACCAACAACAAGATAATAGAATGTAATGCTCATTATCTAAATTTTTTTTTTAAAGTGTCAAGAATTATACAGTTCTTGTTGATGACATTCTCTTGTGAAATTAGGATGTATTGACTTGCTTTGGGTGTATTTAAATTCTGTCATCCTAAATTATAGTTTTCAGAAAGCATTTTGAACACATTTCATCATGAATTGACTGCAGAAAGAGCAGCATGGAAGATTGTAGTCAGAGTCCTTCAGAGCTGCCTGCCTTTCTTGCCTGCACCAAAGAGTGGAGTTCATATTATTTCTAATTTCTTGTATGAGCTCTTCAGTTTCTTTGTATATCCTAGAAATGGTTGCCTCATGACTGTTTTATACTCTGACCACAGAGGTTGCATACCTCTCGGTGAAAGTGAATTGACACATGAAAAACTGAACCTGGAATAGCTTTATGGGAGTTTACTCTCAATGAGTGAAATCCATAGGATTTGGAGAAAGCTTCTTATTCTGGGAAAGTTAAATTTGTTCTAACATGTTGCCTCAAGGCTCTTGTTTTTGTTTAAGAAGGTCAATTTAAGAATGCAATGAAGAGCACAGCATGATACTATAACATTGTGAAGAACACCTCAACACTGTTATTACAGTATTTATTAGAAAAATTTCATCCTTAAACGTTAAAGAAGTGCAATTATTAAAATTGTTTTGAGTAATGTAAATACCAAAGTCAACTAATACAATATTTTGTTTTTCCTCTTTGGGATTTAATCACAGTAATAAACAATTACCATTACATGCTTGGCATAAACAAAATGTAGCAAGATAATAGCCTTGTAACATAAAGAAGGCACAGCTGATTATAGTCTAGAAGCTAATCCCAATCCAATTAGTTTACATTATTTAGAGGCCTTCTGGAAATGTTTTATTTAAAAAACAGTAACACAGATTTCTTAGATACAGTGTGAGACCAATTTACATGAGGGAGAAACATGAGTGTATCATCCTGTTTTGACCTTCAGATTTCTAATTCTTAAGAAATTCAGAAATAATCCAGAATTCCAAGACTAAGGTTCAGGTAAATCATTAGCATTTTTCTTTTTGTTATGCAGTTTGCCTTAGCAAGTAGCCAAAGCAGAGACCAAAAACTGATTAAAAAATTGGCATGTAATTATATTTTGTCATAAAAATAAAAAAGAAAAGTGGTTATGAATATATGTCTGAACTGGATAAACTTAACCCTGCACTTCAGCAGAACAAAGCCATCTCTGCCTAGATACAGTAATGGCATTTGGATATCCAGCAGCCCACCATCAAGTATATAAATGTATTATTTACATGTTGGAGGCGGGCAGTTAGATCGAATAGTGATGAAGGCATTGTGAAGCATTTATGAAGTCATGTGAATGTTTTGGAGTAATTTCCTGCCAAAATACTTGGGTGCAGTGCCATAATACTGACGATTTGATGCGCATGTCTGACAGTGTGATCACTCTAGACTTACAGAATTTGCCTGTTTGTTTGCTTCGGGTTTTTTTGCTTTTGATTATAATTTTGACACTTTGAGTACTTTGGTTGAATTTGTTTGTGCTTCCTCTTTATCTCAAATTTTAGAGTTTGGATATTACTTTTCTTTTTTCTTTTGTTTTTCCCTTTTTTTTTTTTTAATAGGGAAGACTACCTTAGCCTGTTTTCCAATGTTAGTCTGGGTTTTTTTCCCTCTAGTTTTATTTCAGCGATACAGTATGTGGTTTTTTGAAAGTGAATAACAAGGCATAGAGTTACATATGTAACTTACAACCTCCTATCCCTATCTTTAGCGATAAGAGGTAAGTTGCGTTCCACAGAGTACCAGCAGCAACAGGACTACTGATACAGGCTATAAGAAAGTAGTGCAGTGTTCTAATTCAACTTTTTTCCAAATTTATCCATTATGTAATCAGGTGCTCAGTGCTGGATTTTTACCTTCTTCTTTGTCCAGGAAATTGTTAAGAGATAAACAGGATGATGTGGTCAGTAGTGATATTTTCCCTGTAATCTATGCTCAGCTGCTCTTGGTTTTGTTCTGCCTTAACCTTAGATTATAAGAAGGGCATGAACACTGAAACATGTTCAGATACAACCCCAGGACACTATTTCTAATAAACGCATACGACATGACTATTTCTTCAACAACTAAATTATATTTTGCAGAACCTCTATCATGCATTTCTACTCAGCAGCTTCCCATAGTGTTCATTCAAATGAATTGCATACTCTGTTTGCAGTTTGCTCTTCACATAGTGGAGCAAGTTTTTTGACATAGGGGAGGGCTTTGGTAGAAAGATTCACCTGGGTAAAGAAGAAAAATATTAGGAAGCTAAGTGCTTAAAAATCTAACGGAGTTTTATTCTTGTCATTCCTTCTACCATTCCTATGGTCTTCTGGTTGAAATGAAATTGAGTTTTACTTTATATTTGTGGAAAAAAAATGTTTATGTTTTTATTTCTAATTGTTATACCATATTTTATATTAAGTGAGAAGTTACATATTTACATAATCATTACATTCTTTAATTTTTTAAATGTCATGCTTTTGTGTGTGTGTGGTGGTTGTTTTTTAAAGGCTCTGCTGTTCACTTGTTATCTTGACAGGGAACTTGTGAGAGAATGAACAGGAAAGTCTGTGAAGTAAAGTTCACTAATGACAAATAAATGTAGCTTGTACAACTTTAGTCATAAACACCAAATGAGTTTATGGCTTAAGGTAAAGATTGATAAATGGAATATGCTAAGTAAAATCCTGAATAGGAACACTTGCCCAATATCTGCAGGCTATCTGTGAAACAGAAAAGTTAAAGCTTCGTACTTCTGTGCATTAGCCTGTGGAAACAATTTCACTTCTGAAATGCTTCAAGAGCGTTTGAGTATAATGGGCTTTGTACTGCCTGCCTTGGCTGTACCCTGTAGAGAGCACTCAGCCCATTCAGCTTGAACTCCATTTTATCTAGCTCTTATCCATTAATTTTCTCCTGACCTTGGGCATAAAATATATGCACTTTTTATGCTCTGTGCTTTTTGTGGAGAAAGACGAATAGCATTACCCATCGATCAACATTATGAATGATACAGCTTAAAACAAACACAGGTCAGAGACAGATATGTTAAGAACAGATTTGTATTGATTCGATCGCAACACTGAGTTAAAAGGGAAAAAAAAAAAGAGTATAAATGATGAAAAGAGATTCAAAAAATAACATCAGCTATGAAATAAAATTTAGAGCTCTGCTTTAGGGTTATTATTGGTAAAAAAGTGAAATTTGTTGCTATTATTAATAAAATGTACCTCCCCTTAATATATTTATTGTCATAGTTTAGATTCTGCAGCATACTACAGCAGTAAGGTCTGTGTGTTTTACTGCTGCATTTTTTTCTGTTGAAAGCTTTTTTGTTAAAAGAATCTTACACTGATTACATCCTTTAATCTATATTTAGCTCTAACGCTGAAATATTTAAACCATACTTCTAGCTGTAGGCACTTTTTATTTGTTTGTAACTCCAATCCACTTGCAGAATGCTGCCTTTCAGTACAACAAAATTGTATGTCTTGTTAGGATACATGACAGTGGTGCTAACGGTAGAAGTTTTAATAACTTGTAAATAAATTCAGTTACCTGAATACATTATGCACCTGTATGATAATGTCCATGTAGAAAAATATGTCTCCTTTCCCCTTTTTAATCCCTTTTTATTTTTCTTTTGTTTTTTCCTGAAGTAAACTTCATTATGGAATAATAGTCTGTTCTCTGTAGTGACTTTTATAGGAGAATTTCCATTGAGAGAAATTCTTAAAGACTTAAAGAATAATGTTGGTGGGGAACAATTGTTTTACAAAGTCTGTGAGACTTCGTGTCTAAGGACAAGAAAACTTAGGAGCTTGGGACCTTAAATGGAAAGATATTCTGAAACAGGTTTTTTACACGCAAAGGCTGAAATACTAACCTGCTTGAATGTGGAGTTTGAACAATTTGTGATAAGATCTTTATGGTCTGTATACTTACTAAAGTAAGAATGTGGAACTGCTAATCCAGCAGAGATGTTCCATCACAGCCTTCCTTTGCCAGAGGTCCAACTAGTGTTCAGTTTTCTAAGTTTTCCCATGTAAAACTCTAAGAGTTCAGAATTAACTGAATGGTCCTTTGACATTGCCATCCTCAATTCATAAAATTTGCCCCACGATTTTTGTGGTGTTTTTTGCAGTTTCTGACTTGGTGCTTTCTTGGTGCTTTTTCACCAGGTCAGTGACTATTTCTTTCAGTCAATTTGTGTTTAAAAACAAACAAACATTAGAATATTTAATAATTTGAAGATAACGCCATTTACTACAGACAAACACAGTGTGGTTTTTTCTTTGGACTTTTTTCTTGTTAGACTACTTTATCACATGCAAAGCAGTTTCTGAAAAGCACTGTGTTCCAGGATTACTGGAATAACTCTGAAAGGACCATTATGCTTAACAACCCTTTTTTATTTGAGATAGTACTTTTAATAAAATAGGAATTTTTATGTAAATGTTTTGGTATTACTTATATGAATAAGCCCCAGGAAATTCTGGGATAAATCTGGCAGGTGGTCTTCATCTCATTTGTTTTCTCTTTAAGCCATTCCCTATACTCGGTTACTTTCATTAAGCAGCTGTGAATGATAACAAAATCTTACCATACATGAGTTACATTTTTGAGGTGACTTTTGATAATGCACTACTGTTAGTAAGCACTTACAACCTTTCACATGTTTTGAGCAATACACAGTCATTGATTACTTATTCTTTACTGTATCTTTGTAAAATAGAATCAGGAAGTAATGTACATTTTCAGATGGTGAAACAGAAAATAAAAGGCAATGTACAGTTGTACAGTGAATTGTACAGTGAATCAGTTGCAGATTCAGAGACTCAGTCCTCCCGAATCCATAGGTTTTAAAGCCATAAGGGACTGCTAAGACTGTTTAGTCTGGACTCCTGTATAATATAGGTCATAGGATTTCCCTGAATTAGTTCCTACTTCATTATCTAAAGCTGTTGAGGAAAAGTATCAGCTGGGTTTAGAATTTCCTGGCTTAAATGCCTGGTGCTGTTCCATGGGGCTGTTAAGACTTCTCAGCTAAGACTTGATCATGTATTTGTTTTTAGCCATAACCTGTACAGACTTCAGCAGAAACTGTGCTTCTACAGGGGTACTCAGAGGCAAATTTCGAAGCCAGTACTCKGTCATAGAAGTATTGATGGAATCTGTCTGAACTGGTGGGGTGAGAGAAAAATGCACTTCCCTAGATTGCTCAGTAGTTGTCTGAGCTCTTTTGTATCTTCAGTCACCTTCTCTTCTGGAGCATAGTTTAGCTGCTAACCCACTATCAACTTTTATGTGCCACTTGTGCTATATCAATCCTTTTCTCCCCCAGAGATCTGGGTCTGGGAATTCAAGTCAACCTTCTGAAAGAGCACAGACCAACAAGATACAAAGGCACCCTTCTCAGGTTCATGCACACTTCTTTCATGTGCAACTGAGTCTTTCTATTGCAGTTAGCACCTTCACAGATGTCATGGTTTAACCCCAGCTGGCAACTTAAGCACCACACAGCCACTTGCTCACTCCCCCCTGCTGGGATGGGGGAGAGAATCAGAAAGAGTAAAAGTGAGAAAACTCGTGGGTTGAGATAAAGACAGTTTAATAGGTAAAGCAAAAGCCACACGCGCAAGCAAAGCAAAACAAGGAATTCATTCACTGCTTCCCATGGGCAGGCAGGTGTTGAGCCATCYCCAGGAAAGCAGGGCTCCATCATGCGTAACGGTTACTTGGGATGACAAAGACCATCACTCCAAACGTCCCCCCTTCCTTCTTCTTCCCCCAGCTTTATATGCTGAGCATGATGTCATATGGTATGGAATACCCCTTTGGTCAGTTGGGGTCAGCTGTCCCAGCTGTGTCCCTTCCCAACTTTGTGCACCCCCAGCCTCCTCGCTGGTGGGGTGGGGTGAGAAGCAGAAAAGGCCTTGGCTCTGTGTAAGCACTGCTCAGCAATAATGAAAACATCTCTGTGTTATCAACACTGTTTCCAGCACAAATCCAAAACATAACCCCATACTAGCTACTATGAAGAAAATTAACTCTATCCCAGCCCAAACCAGCACAACGGTGAAGGGGATCAGGAGAGTATGCTTCTGAGTGATGACTGGTCATGGATGTGCTGCATTTTATGTAAAAGAGAAATATGCATATATTTCTCTGTTATATGAAATAAACTTTAAAAGAAGTGGTTTCATCTTCAACTTTTTAGTCAACGACAGTTTGGAAAGAAGAGAAAAAAACTACTTTCCCCTGCCTTCACCCACTTTTAAAATTGTTTCCTGGCATCCACATCCTAAAAGGATTTGAATTGTACAGGGCATTCTAATCATAGTCAGCTTTTTTTCAGACATGTGTTGTAAAATATCTGGAATTCTCCCTGTCACATTTTGGATGTGGTTATGGTCACAATAGGAAAAAATAAAAAAGGAAAAGAATGTCCAAAATTGGAAACTTGTCTCTTAAGTTTAAAATGTAAATGAATGTTTTTATTCTGTGTCCAACTAATGCACAAAGCATTGTACCTGCTTTATAGAAAACATAAAGCTCGTTAAATCCTTACGGTCTAGTATTCAAAATGTTTTTCCTAACCTGTTACTGAGGGGAAGTTTGCAGTATTTGCTATATGTAGCAGGGATGGGGAAACATACAGTTCAGATGAATCATCTCTATTTTAAGAAACGTAAGATGATGAATGTGGATTCATAGAGAAGAAATGAATACAGAAACTGTTAGAGATGGCCAGCATTTTTCTGTGTATTCCTATAAATGTACACAATGCATGAACGTTCTTTGTACTTTTTGTATGGAGTCTAAGTTCTGATTTGGGTATCTCCACTGGCAGGCAGATGTTAAAGTGTACTTTATCTTTGCATCTAGTTAGCTACGTACACAACTGAATGCAAAAATTCAAGTGTTCCCTGACACTCACAAAAGCTTGGTCTGCAAATGTGAAGACAGTACAGATATACTTACTCAGTAGTTAGTGTGGATGCATCTAGTCTGTCTGAGAATTAATACAGGGGCTAATGTAATGAATCCTCCTGCTTTCTTCACCAAGTAATAACAATCTTCACCTCATTATTTAATACCTTTCTTTATGAACTATAAATTCATGGCCAAAAAGAGCCTCTTTTTTATGTTGCTTTGTGGGAATCTCATGTTAATTAAGCAAAGCTGATCTATTTATAAATAAATGCAATAAGGAAAGGCTTCCAGGAAATTGCAACTACAAATGCTACACTACTGTATATTTAATGCATCTAATTCTTCCTTCATTTAATGTACTGAAATCTGTAAAGATTATGTTTCCTATCGCATGCAGACTTTTTTGCCCGAGGGAAGGAAAAAATAATGGGAGGAAAGAAGGCAGGCTTGGACATACTTTAGAACATGTTGTCTTTCCTATTGTGTAATTTCTATTGCTGCCTTGCAAGGAGTGCACATTCAATGCTCTTAAGAACACTCAAAATCCATACAAAATAAAATCCAGTCATCCTGGCTGAACCTTTTCTGATATATTCATCACCTTTCACTGATTGCTGGTATTTTTAAAGTTAAATAGGAGGCCAGGTAATATATTACTAAGGTACCATCCCAAAGTTCTAATGCAGCCTTAAAAAAAGCAGAACTCTAACTTCACTGACCTCAGATTGAAACAAATTCCTCATAAGATACAGAAAAACCCAGTAATAAAATCGCAGTAGGGCAGTTCAGTTTCAAAAGCCGTTTGCTTGTTCTAATTGATCTCAGTCTGGTGGGAGGCTGTAACTATTGAACTGAATGGCCAGCAGTTTGTGTGTACTTGATTTTGCAATCACGTTCCAATTTCTAACGGACAGGTGTCCACTTAACAGAAGCTGCAGTCATGATAGCACTATGTCAAATCCAATTCTTGTCATCTGTCTCTCTGAAGAGATCAGTGATCAAATATACGTAGGGTCTAAACTGCCATCTCATCTATTGGTTCCTCCAGGTCAGCATTGAAGACCCATTGACAGGGCAGTGTAACAAAGCTCTCAGTAGAGAGAGTGCTGCTGTGTAGAATCTGAAAGTACATTAATGACATTACTTTGACACTGAAGGCATCTTTGATGACCTAAACGGCCTTTCCAGTAACTATTCAGCCTTTCAGTTCCTCTGTTGAGGTGAAGAGTATTGTCTCTCTTAAAAACTAAGGAAGGTGGTGAGAGTTTGTCCTTTGTTGAACAAGTCGGTGGAGAGGCTGGAAATGGAAGCAAGATTAAACAAGCAGCCTGTTCTCACCATTCCATTAAGGGATATTAATGTTTCACAAACCAGATGGCTAATATCCTACCTCACTGCATTATCATTTTTAAATTACAAATAATGGAGAATTTTGTTAACTCTTAGGCAAATCTGCCCACTCATTCCTGTTTACAGGTTTGTTCCTTTGTTGTCTTACCYGCACCCGGAAAGGTGACATTCTCAAAAGATGTGATGAAATGAGGTTACTTTTCTATGCCTTACAAATACCGCAGTCTGATTCTAAACGTACCTTTTAATAAAGAATATATCCTGGCTCCAAAAATGAAATACGATTATAGTTACATAGGAGTGATTAAATATACCTGCAGTAAACAACTGGAACGGGTCAATTAAATTCAGGGGAATTTAGTCCATGGTAGTCACCAACTATTTATCAGGGAAAAGGCTGGACTGACTAGCAGAAACTTTACTGTTCTTGAGACACCACCAGTAAAGAAAACAGCCACTGCTTTGCAGGCTTAGAACTGAAACATTTGAAAGAATGAATGTTTTTTAGCTAAAATCACTCCATGCTATGCATAAAATCAAGACAATTATTTCATAATTTGTTTCACAGAAGTTTCTAAAGCCCAAGGTCTTCTGAATAATTTAATGTGATTTTGTTTGTGTGTGGCTAAAGACATTTTAAGGGGGCTTTGGTTGGGTTCCCCTGTGTTAATCATCACCATGGGGCGACAACAGACACAGGCTGCTGTCAGTTGACTATCACCCACCGGGTTGCAATTATCTATGGCAGCCACACCTCATGGTGTTGCAGTTTAACAGGTTTTCCAGTTTGTGGTGCAGTTCAGAGGGAAGGATTGAGCAATGCAGTAAGATGCTGAACAGCGTAAGCCTTCTGCCAAGCAAGTATTTTTGTTTCAGATACAAACCAAATTGTATTCAGTCTTCCCTGATATTTGCAACTGACAGTTCTGACACAAGTCCTTTTCAGTCTTGCATATGCTCTGCTTTCAGTACTGGTTATTTTTTATCTGAAATGCTTGGATTTTTTGAAATGGATAACAGACATAATAAGGGCAACAGATTGTCTACTGTTGAATAACAAAGGTGATAGTAATTATTTACTTTCAGAAGGGTACATGTAGGACCGTGAATATATGAACAGAAAGATTTTTCCAGTGATGAGAACACAGCTCTTGCAAAGTTAGGGCTTTGGCGTTTTATTGTCAGTCATGCCACTAACCCACCGTGTAATTACTGACAAATCATAAAACTGCATTGTGTCAACATTTAATTTTCTGCAAAACAGAGATAGCACATAGAGATTTAAAAAATGTATTTTGCATAGTTACTTCATTTCTACTAGCTACTAGTAGATTAAAAGCTAGCTAGTAAATTTAAAATCTTATAAAGATCTGTGTGATCCTAGGGTATTCACAGTTTACTTGAATACAAGTAAAAATGTTACTTCTTCGTGGCTAACGAAAACTGCTGAGAAGTGAGAATGTTGCTCTGTCCTTGTATCTGCTTTCCACATGGGTCCCTTGATATTGACATGGAACAACAGAAAATAAATCAATATATTATGCTGTTTCTTTGTGGAAGGTTGTAGAGACCATTCTCCAAATTAATGTTAATCCCTCTTTGCAGTCAGTGACTGTATGTATAGCTACAGATTTACATTTGAAACATATGATTAGTAAAAAATCAACCTTTTTTAAAGAATCCTATCAGAGAATTTGCTAGTTAGAGGTTTCAGTGTTAGGACATGATGTTTTCCATGATAAATCAAGAAACCTTTTGAAATGCAGTAGTTGTGGTTTTGAAACCTGCCCTGTACTGCCTTTGTTGGCTTAGGTGTTACCACGTTTCCCAACAGATCATTCAGTCGTAAGTTCAAGTCCCATAACAGGTCTCTGAGGGATACTCGGTGCTGGTGTTGCAGTCCACTTCAACAAAAAGAACGTTGTATTGTGCATTTTGTCTTCAAGATAAAACAAGGACAGTACTGTCTTTTTTGACATCAGAAGGGGAGAGAGCTATTTGGTTGCATTTTATTACTTGATAGATCACCAGCTAGATTTGTGTCTTTGAACGAAGAATCATTACTACTAATAAAAACAGTATTATGATAGATACGCTTTTGTTATTAACAATTATTATTTTATATTTTAATAGTCATCCAAATTCCATGTTACTTGGGGCCTTACCAGTCTTCACATCTACTATGTTGTCAATTCTTCAGCTATAACTGCACCAACTATAACTGAAGATTTTCTGAAACTCTTAGCTCCCTAAAATTTTATGTAACGCTTACATGATATTTTATGAAGACAGTCACAAAAGAAGGAAGAAGGAAGGGAGGGAGGAAAGAAGGAAGGAAGGGAGGGAAGGCAGGGAAGGACAGGGTGAGAGGAGGAGAGGATGGAAAAAATGGGGCTTAGTCTTGTTGATAGCAAGGGCAAGCTCATAGATCAGACTGGACTGTATGTAAAAAGACTTGTAACTGAAAGAATTAGAAGTAAGTACAAAGTTTTCCCAAATTCCTTACTATACATTTTAACTCTGCTGAATTCTGTGCCAAACACATGAATTTTGGAAGGCTAATTCATGGGGAGAAAATAGTTTTTTATCTAATTAGCTAAGACAGAAAACAGGATATACCACACACAGAAAGAGTAAACAAAGTGATGAAGTTCATATGCTGTGTTAGTTTTTCAAGGAAGGAAGGGGCAGGATGGAATTTGCATAAGAACTTACTATTGAAGAATTAAACAGGCTGGTGATAACAGACAAATCTATTTCTATTTTGGCAGATGAGCTGTTTTAATAGTCTGACTTCAAAATATTAAATGATTTTTTGCTTTAATTCTTTCTGGATAATTTTTATTTTTCAAAACTCACATTAATGAGAGTTCAATTTTACATGCATTTTGTGGTTGATCCTTCCATCATAACATGTACCTTCTCTTTTAGCATTAGTCCTTGGTTAACTGGCTCCTCCATAATGTTATTTTAAAAAGACGTATCAGTATTTAATTACTCTAAAGCAGATGAAATAGAAGGAAAAGAGTCAATAGATGGCTTAATAGAATTATTAGACTATGAAAATGCAGCAACATTCCTTGTCTAACCTTTTCTTTTACAATTCCCCTGTCGTAAGGGCTGTGAAGTCGCAACAAAGCTCGTTAGCCAAAATAGAATCGAGTTTATTGCTACTTAAAGGTGCTTATACACTCAGTGTTCATTAATTTGAAAAATCTGATAATAATCAATCATAATAGAAAACATTGGGGATATGTATCACTAAGCTTCAGGATGGGGAAGTATAAAGGAGTACAGAATATATGTGAGGTCATATGCAAAGAACAGTGATAATGTGACAAGTAAAAACAAGTTAAAAATGGATCATTGGGAAGAATTCTGAATTAAGCAGATTATTGACCTAGTTGGTGTTTTCCATTTCCAGTCTTTTTCATTATGTAAGAACATGAACATCTTCAAATCTGTACATGGAGGAATATTTTCTCTTCTATCCCACTAAAAATCAGCTACATTTGATAATGTTTACAGAGCATCAAAAAGGGTAGTCTAATTGAAATTCAATCTTCTGATCTCCAGGGACACTTCTCAAAACAAAAAGACAAGGTATTATTGCAATACAATATAATTTTCTTTTTAAAAAAAATTATTCTGCATCTCACCCTGCTGAAAAGCAATACTTCTTGGCTGAACAGCATTAACAACATTGTTTATGTTAGTTTTTCTAAGACAAGACATGAGGTCCCTATTAGATTATTGAAGTCAAATGTTGATGATTTTCCTTTTCTTGCTTTGAAGGCTATTGTTCAATAGATAATTGTGGTTTATTTAATCATTCATCAGTGCAAATAAGTAGAAAAAAAAATCATGGATACCATTTTTGTGTTATGGCCTGATGTTTGATCCATGATATCCTTATTTTCTCAATTGCTTTTCTTTCTTTTTTCTTGTATTTCTGTAATCCAAATTTCATAGAGTAATGTAGCAGTCTAATTTATGTGTCTACATTTTGGCAAGTTCCCGATAACTTGCAAATACAGTGTTCATCTCTTGGCCTGCTCTGATTGACAGCCCAGAAATAGCCTTTTAAATTGTGTCAGATTCTCATCTCTCTGTTTGAAAGGTAAAGTTAAACATTTTTCCTAGCAGTCTGCATGAAGTCTTGAACCTAACGAATCAGCTGGTTTGGCCGTTGCACCAAGCTTTTGTCTATGCAAAAGTACATCATTTTATCTTTGCACACTAATAGCGTACTGAAAACTGTTGCAGCTGTCCATTTACTTCAGGGCATGTGATAGCTCAAAGTAATTTATTTACCAAAATAGAGCTATTCTCACTAGCCATACTTCTATCATATGTTAAGTCATTATTTTGCATTTGCTCCACTGTGGGATGAATGAAAATGTTCCATTGTCACAAACAGCACTCAGGTTTTATAAAAAGAAAATAACAATGGATTCAAAATCCCTGTAGAGAATAATATGGTCTCATCAGCTGTCGTATATTTATCTAATATTCCAATCAACAATATTGTATTTGTATTACAATAGCTTTATATGTTTCAAATCAAAATTGAAGCACCACTGTGCTGGGCACTCTACAAGCCTATACGGTGACACTGTTCTTGCCACAAAACCTTTACAATGGAATAGATATAAGCTACTAGAGAAAATGCAGCTATTAATCTACTGATTTACTCACTGCATATAAACATCCAGTTTCACGGCCCAGAAAGCATCATATGACATCAGAATTGAAATAAACTTGCCCCTACCACTGAGTTGCTCATGTTGTAATGTGCTATTGCAGGTACTAATAACAGAATGCAAAAATAATATCTAAGTGAAAGAAAATCCCCAGACTAATAAAAATAAATTCATAATACACTTTGAAGTGTGATTTAAAAGAAGATTTGGGGGAGGAAGTGGGTGTCGGTTACAGGGCTATTAGGAATGTGTATATTCTCACTCAAAATCACAGAATATCCTGAAACATCAAAATGAAAAATTTAAGGCCTGTTTATACAGATCAATTACATTCATCCACTCCGAGGCTAGACAATAAACAAAATTCTGAATTTAGCCAGGATTCTTGAGTTTGGTGATGTATTTATAATTTATTGCCCTTATTTTAACCTTTCTTCTGTATGGTACCACTGAGTAAATACTGGTTTTGTTGTTACTGCTTTTATCTTTTTTTCAAACCTACAGTATTCCCCTAATTAAATTAGACTTGGTAAGAAGCCAGTGCTTCCTCTCTTAAGCTACTTTCTGATGCTGCTTAAGACTGATTGAAAGACTTTCTCATCTTGTACCCGTCCTCCTTTTGTGCTCATCCTCTGCTTCCTGAACTGCTATTTATTTTAATTATTTGCTAAGAGAGCTCTAACATTAGTCTCCGAAGCTTGCGCAATGAATTACTTCATTCAGGTGCTTCGTAAGTTTTGTTGCTATTTCCTGAACTCTATTTACCTTGTCAGTATGTTGCAGTAAAAATGAGATTAGATTTGGTATTCCCCAAGCAATACAGAAAACAAATATGCTCTGTGACCTGATGATTTTCTGTTTAGCTGAAAAATCCATTAGGCCTTTTCTTTTGTTAAGAAAGTCCACTATAAACTTTTATCTGACTTTCTCTTATCATTATTGTAACTGAATATTTGAAGATGATAATTCATGTGAAGATTTTTTTGTGGTTTTTGCAACGAAGCTTCTCGTAGGGAAAGTGGAAAAAGAAATCAGTCCTRACAGATTTTTTTCAGGTCACCCATGGTTGTGGAGGAACCCCGCTGTATTTCTTCTGCATGTTTTCAGAGCAGCTGCCATTTTATTATCTCCTTTTCAGAAGCTACAGACAGAAAATCTCTTTCACCTACTCAGTAAAAAATGCAGACAAGTCATTTAAAATCTACATATGAAAATCAATTTGTAAAACCTTTTATGCAAATATGTAACAAAGTACATGGTCAGCTTGTGGAGAGGTGAAGTGCCTTTAAGTATTTAGACTGTGAATAACAAAATATTTAATTTTCATTGTCACTAACAAGACATTCTAATTTTATAGGAGTCTTTCATTTGTAGCATCCCTTCTCTCTGTATTTTGCCTATCATCAGTGTAGCCAGTGAACCTGAAGATGTGAATTTGTATGTCTCATGATCTCTTTAAAGAGCTGATTGTAAAATACGGTATGCAGTTAGATTTCATAGCATTTTCAAGCTTAAAAATCAGGATCAGCTATTGTGAGTGGTGATATCAGCTTGAACCATAGTAAGGCTGAAATCAGAATGTGCTTAAATTTAGTCATATAGGGAAATGCAGTGATTCTGATTAAATTCACAAAGCCTGCTGAAGAATCTGCAGAGGAAGAATAATACCGATAATTAGAGACGAAAAGAAGTTCCCAGTAAAGATATGATCAAAGAGGTTAAATGTGCTGATCTAGACACTGCCCAGAAGTTGTAATGAATTTCTGCATCTTTGAAATACTGTGATATTATAAAACTGGAAGCATATTTCCCATTCAGTTTTAATGTGCATGGCATAATATATAAAGGGAAGAAAAAATGTAATCGGCCTGTTTTTTTATTCTGTTGAATATGCTGCTTTCTTATACTCAAAATTACAGTGCTCAATAACATTACATTCTGTTCTAAGTTCATAAAAACTTTGGATTATTTGGGTTCTTTTTGTTTGTTTTCAGAGGGAGGAGAAGCACCATACTGTGTTCTGTAGAGGTGTTTATTTGGAAGATGTTTTATTATACTCATTTGTGTAGAGAGAAAAAAAAACACTGACACAAATTGCCATCACAACAGGATCTTCAGTATAAAAACTGAAGATCTGACCTTTAAATACCTTAGAACCCAGTTCAGAATTTTTTTTACCTAAGTACCTTGCAAAGCAAGAATGAGATATTATTGGAGAATATAGACATGTATTATACTTAACCAAAAAATAGGAGCTGTTTAAGGAATTTGCGAAGTCGGTCTTGGACACTCTACCTCCTTCCCCACTAGAAGTGTCCTTCCTCCACCTAGCAGGAAGCAAAACTGTGGTTATTGTAGACAGAACACAGGGCAGATRTGCTCCTTTTGAGCCACAAGCTATTGGGGTCAGCAAAGTGAAATTCGGTTACCTGTGACCATCTGGAGGTCTACCTCTAAAATCTCTATGCCACAAAGTTTGTAGTGAATTTAGCATTATGAGTTCCTGGAATATGTTAGCTAAAATCTCTGAGAACAGGTAACTTATTTCCAGATTTTTAGTATGGTTAATTGGCGAGAACAGTGGAGGGTTTTAAAGTAGATGAGCTACTTGAACTCCTGTATCTCACAGGGAGCACTGAGAAATTCAAGGGTTCTTACTTTTCAATTGCAGTGCCTTTATAGGTCAGTTTCTATATCTTGGGACAAATTGAGATGCTTCAGCCCTGATTCCATTGATGTTTTGAAAGAGAATATTGTTGAGAGGTACTGAGTGGTGATTTGAGTGAAAACCCTGGATAGAACACATTTCTTTCATGTGTATAAGTAACAATTACACAGAGAACATGGAATAGTTTTTTGTGATAAACCAGCTGGCTGTGAAAATGAACCGTAGAGCTGTTTGCTAGATTCTGAGAGCATTTTGTAGTGCAGGAACTGTCTTTTGCTACTAATTCTGATTTTGTTTTGCAGGATTGTACCCACTATTTTTAAACATATGTCAGGGTCTGATCCATTGTTGGTTGTTTGCTTATTAAAACAGTATTTCCTCATAGATGTTGGACTTTAAAACAGTCCTGTAGAAGTCTACAGAACTCCTTGTAAACTCTACTTAGTATGAGTAGGAAATACAGAAGCAGACATCCTTGTCTCAAACCTTTCATGCTGTTGAGAAGCTCAAATTATTTTATATAATCTGAATATTGTTTCCCAAAAACAGCATCATCCGAGTGGCTTGTTCCTTGCTTGAAACACAACAGCAGGCCACATGAAGCCGATCTGTTTTTAAATTTGAGGCTGTGTGCCTCATAAGGAAGCCTGTTCTTTCTAATATGTAAGTTCACTACACAGTATGTAATCGTCATCAGTCTTTCCGGTTTTCTTCATTAAAACGTAGAAGTGACTTACTGAGTCTCTGAAGTAAACCTGAAATGTTGTTAGGTGTTTCCAGCATAAGCTTTTTATTTTGTGTGTTTTCTGAAAATCTCTCATACTGTTTTTAGAAGGACTTTTTGCTCTGTGGAAATGATAGAAAAAAGTAAAATGAACTAGTCATTAGCCAAAATGAATGGCTAACATTCTGATTAAAAGTGGTTATTAAAGCTAGTCCTCTATAGGACTCTATAGGATTATATATCTATTTCTTTATTCTTGTCATTTATGAGCTTCAAGCTCACAAGCAGCAATCTGTGCCTGGATATATCCAAACACTTATTTTCTGTATTTTCTGTCATATCTTGCATTTCCCCCAAGATGTGATGCTAATTTGGGCTGAACATGAAGTAAATTAAGAAATAATTCTAGAAATGGTGGAATAGGATTTAGGGAAATTTTTCGTTTCTGCGACTCTATCTGATAATCATTTACAAAGTTGTTCATTAAGAATCACTGAAATGAAGTGTGACTGCTTGGCATTTAGTAATCGAATTGGTATACAAAAAGAAATAGAAACCATCTCTTGCTCTTAATGTGCTATTACTAGCTAGATTTTTTAAAAAAAAAAGTGAAAAAAATAAACCTACAATAAAATATGGTATTACTCAATTTGGAAAACATTAAATGACTGTTAATATCTGTGGGGTGATTATGCTGTTATTACAGTCACTGCTCAGAAACAAACTGAGGCTTGTTTTTCAGTTTTTAAGTACCACGTATGTCTTCATCACATTTAAATTTTGGAGTTTGAATGCAGATGTGATCATTAGGCTGGTCAGAGTATGAGCACAAGTATCTCACATGCATAGTCGTATTGCAGATGTTGCATCTTCATCAGTTCTTTCAGAATTGCATGCTTATAATTCTTCTGTGCATTTTACACACAGTCTTTTATCCTTTATATTGTAGTAGGCTGGCACACACCATTATCTTTTTCCCACCAATTTGTGAGTGAACTTAGCTGCCCCTCTGCACATGAAGAACATCTTAGAAAAGGCAGAAAGCATGTGAGTCATCCTAATTGTTTTCTGTACCTACTTCTTGGGAGGCAGTACACACCCAAACATCTCTTAAACAGTTTTAAAGGTGGGAACTTCATCATAAATGGTAGGCTAAGAAATGGAAAAGTAAACTGTTACACTCAGGAATAGTGGTGGTGCCACCAAATCTCATTCAGTGGCCTTCTAGTGTTCAGTGCTACAAGTAGACAGTTTGTCTGACAAGTTAAGGCAATACCAAAACTGGGAGAGCTATCATCTTGGGGATAAAGCGATCCATCCTCACCATAACTTCATAACTCTCAGTAAAATCTTCCCAAGTCTTAATTTCCTCTGGTGCTAACCACAGACAGTGCACACGCTAATAGCAAACCCTTCACCACCACACACTGGCAGAAAGTGTATGCCAGCACTATGCACTTGAATGGGAGGTGTACTGCACTGGCGCAGTAGCCCTCAGCAGACACCTTCTGCAGCTAAAAAGCATTAGAGCCACCAAGGCTCTAGGCAAATAACCAAAGTTGAGAGTACCGGCAAGTTCAAGTGAAATTTTTGTATACCAGCAGGAGGAGAACAAGGAGTTAACTTTGCAGCTAAAACAAAGGAAGTACTTTAAATTCACATCTTTGCTTTGGGAGATTGACAAGTAGTTACAACTCTCTGGGGAGGCAGTTTTGAACAGAAGACTAAACACTGACTGAAAGACTACTCTGCTGAAAGAAAATTGAGAAGGGAAAAATAAAAGGAAAAAACGTTCTAAAAGATACTTATCTCCAGAGTAAAGAAACCAAGACAACCAACGAAGTTACTCACTAAGTATCTTGTAAGCATTCATCTCCATAGTCTTAGAGAAATAAAGATAACTCATTACAATACTGTAGATAAAAATATGGAAAGGTAAAACAGAACCTTACTATAAGAAAATAAATTTATGCACAGATGGAACAGAAGAAATCACTTCAAACACTGAGGGCATAGTAAAATAAAATCAGTATAAAGTGAATGTCTCTGTTTTAACACTGTTAATAGTATTAATACAGGTGCTATTCAATTTATAGAGCATTTTGTGTGAGGGTTTCATACAAACAGGTGCAATACTGTTTTCATGTGTTAAAAATGAATTCTAGGTTTTATAGCACCTATTCTTTTGATGCACTTCTGTAACTCCTATTAATTAGTATTATGTGCGCATTAAGAGAAGAATAGAAACCATATGTGTTTTATTGTAATAATTATTAAACTAACATCTCATACGGACTGAGAACGTAGTGGTTTGCCTACTTCCCTACAACCTCCAGCTGTGAACTTTCAATCTTATAACCTCTAAATAACAAAGGTAGTCCAACAAACATGTAGCTGCTAAAGCAAGTGGTAGTAGTAAGTGCTAATCTTACTATTCAGCTAATACTCAGCAGATTCTTTGGTATAGTGGTAAAAGCTCAATGCTGTTTGTCTCAGCATACTATTGTGATCTAAAAAAAAGAGAGTTATTAACCATGAATGGTGATAAAATCCAGTGGCACTTTTAATCAGGCTTTGCACATGTACATGTTAGTCCACCTGCGCTACCAAAATATCACCTTGAAAATTACCTTTTGCTCTTTTATCTTGGTTTTCTAGTAACTAATTTTCAGTGTTGCTTGCATGAAATGGCTACCTGTTCAGGCCCTAAGAAGCTTGATGGTTAGTGATATGAGCATACGTTAAATGGCTTCCTTGTTCTTCCCATGATATTAAGAAAATAATCATTTATTTCTCTGCAGTGCTGTATCTGCTTAGCATAAGAGCTAGCCCAAATACCATGGTGAAATGAAGTGTTCTTGATGATGCATGTCTAAATTTTTATGGTACTCACCATAAAATCTAAACAGCGCTTTATGAATCTTGAGGCAGATAAGTGATATGCATGCAAGGTGATTTCACTTACAGAGAAAGAGAATGTAATATTTGTCCTGTGTGGGGGGAAAATTGTAAATGATCTGATTTGCTTTTGGAGTAGGAAGAAAGCATAATATGAAATAGCCTATGAAATAAAATGGCAATGAATTTAGAAAATGTGACAGTTGATTCAGCAACATATTTAAGTATATAAACAGTCAGTTTTCTCAATGAGACTACTCATTTGCTTTAAGTTAGATAAATTATGTAATGAAAAAGTTTTAAAGCCATTGGCAGCCAATCAAGAAATAATTTTATGCATGTGATTATTTGGAACAGGCTGCCTAGGTTTAAGAAATATGGAGTAATACTGTGCTTTTTATAATTTTTACAGTTATGCAATGTTACAGAACGATGCAAAACTGATTTTGAATGATCTTTTTTTTAATGTACAGTGGTTTTAATATTAAAACTGTTCTGGAGCAGGTGCTTTTTAGATTCAGAAATACTGTGAATGCTCTCACTGCCTTTCCTATGATAAAACTAAATACTGTAAAAAAAAAGGAACTCATTATGAAGTCTGAAAAATCTACTCTAATTATATGGAGCTGTAGAGATGTAACTCTACCCATTTTTCACTATAATGGATGTCTGCTTTCTGAAATGCTTTGCAGAACCATGTTATATAAATAATAGCTATTAAAATTATTTTTGTTACCTTCATTGGAAAGAACTTTTACCCAGGAGTTAAAAAGATAGGACAGATTGAGATATCTATAGCTTATCATGCGTACTCAGAAGAAATCACGTCATTTACACTAAGTTACTTGTTTGGCCTTGCATATCTTTTGCATAAGTTTATTTAGCATTACTACGTATTTTGCTGCTAGATAATGGATATATACTTTTTCCTGACTCAGAATCATTAGAAAAATAGTCCCTAAATTTGCAGCTGATGTATCCTGACTTTTAAGCCCTTGATAGTTTCTGATGTCCTGTATTAAGTTTGGAACAGGAAGCGATAACTTACAGCTGATAGTTGGATTCATTTTTGCTTTTCACAGAAACTAAGACATTTTCTAAGGAATTTTTATCTCTTTTTCTGGAACAAAAGACTTTGTGCCTGAATTTATACACAAAATAAATTAAGAATACTACCTGTGGTAGTCATGAATTTAATTTTTTTTTTCTAGATTTTGTTGTGGGAAAGAGGGTTTCTGTAAGCTCATTTAAAACTGATAGAAACACTTAAGTATGCTTGCTGTCAGTTGTTCAGGACTTTAGCAGGAGATCATCTGGCAAAGCTGTTATTTTGTTTTTCTTTTGAAGACTTAAGTTAGTCTCAGCAGTTTCTGTCATCCTACTTGCTATTTGAGCTGGTAAAGATGATCACAGGCATAGCAACAGAGATGTGGAAATGTGCCAGGTACTTGATGATAGTTTCTAAAACTTCTAAAAACTTTCAGACACTTTGGTGCAGAGGGAGATTTCTGGTGTGTTCAGGCAAGAACTTTGTTGGAAGTGTTTCTGCAGCTGTGATCTCCGTGATACTCACTTCTGTGCAAACCCAGCTACTAAATATCAAAAAGTCATGTAATAAAATGAACTTGAATATTTACCTTGCAAAATTTTGGCCTAATGGTTTACAAAACCTGATAGATAGAGAAAGATTTTTCTCTTGCTTTGTACAAGCATAGGGATTTTTAAGGCCAAAATTCAAGAGAATTATTTTCTCAAAGCTCTTGATGGTGCTCTTTCAGGGTGGTTTGTTGATGGGTTTTTAATGGAAGATAAGATGTTAAGGTGGGACTTTGGAGATAACAGTGTTTATGGACACATACACCTGCATCAGGTCCTGTAATAATATGAAGGCTTAGATGTGTCATATTAATAGTTAAAAATCATCTTCTTCAGAAAGGTTTTAATACATCAGGATAAACAGTTTAGACAAACCTTCTCCAGAAGTGCAGTATTTAGAGCAAGAATGATAAAAAAAAGCTAGCTATTTAGTAGCAAGATGTTTTCCTCATGTGCCAAAGGAGCTGGACGTTACTGAAAAGTCAAAAACAACCAATCCTTCTTTTTATAATCCCTGTTTTACCCTTTAAATTAATACTCAGAACAGATTATGTTGTAGCATTTATTCAAAGTAATAAAACAAAATAATAATAATAAAACAAAAGCAGAAAGATGTTTAGCATGCACAGATTGATTTTTAAGTCTTCTCCAGGTACAAAGAAACACTGAAATATTGTTGTGTAGTCTAAGATTTATTGCTATATATTCATTTAGTGGCAGAAATTATTTCTCAATTACTAATAACATCTGACCTGCTCCCAATGGCTTCTAAAGAGTGCATATGATAATCTTCATGCCTACCTCTCTAGCCTACAGGAAAAATAGTTCAATCTCCTCTCTCTAAAAGAAATGAGTTTTTATTTAGTTATAAAATGGATGACAGCTGTTATTACTAATAAATCCAAGGAGAAACAGTTCCATTGTTGAAATCAGACAACCCTGGCAACCTCAGTCAATTCTTTGTGTTGCTTCTGTGGCATAGGTCTTCTCACTGGGTGGTAATTTACCACTGGACAGAGTCACATCTTTTTTTTTCAAGCATTTTGTTTTCTTCATTTGTACCTTCTTCATGCAACTTATCACGTGTTAAGTCTGTCCGCAGAGTTGGCATGGAGGATTTTTGTGCTCACACTGAGTTTTGATGTACTTGACACATACAATGCTATGCTAAGCTTAGTCTGTCACACTATGTCTGTTTAAAGGCAGGAACTGGCTCTCCACAGCTGTTTGACTTCATTAACTGTTTTTCACAGAACAGTTTTTGATGAATTTGCAAATAACTGTCATAACATGAAACTTTCTTTCTATTCCTTCTCAGATGCACTTCTCCCACCCACCCACACCTGCCCCACCTGACATCGTGAGTCCCTCAGCCTTCTGGCAATCACACTGGACTGTTCRAACATTATCCCAGCACTCGTTGGGATGACTTCCAGCTATACAGAACAGCTACTTCCTTATGTCCATTCTAGTACAGTGTGCCACTGGAACTGAAACATCACTGCGTCTGTGTTAACACATTATCATTTTAATTTGCTGAAACTTCTTTTATAAAAAACAAAACAAATCAAAGCAAAACCAAAAAACCAAACCCTCCCCTCCACTTTTTTCTAGAAAGTACGTCTTGCATTGTTAGGATCATCTTTGATCAGCTAGACGAAAGTTGGTGAGAAAATTATCTTAAAAGAAAACTGTGAAAACAAAAAGCTTACCTCTACTCTACATAGAATCAATTTAATATTTAGTAAGCAAATGCTCACAAATATTGTTGATGACATTTTTTGTTTATAATTTGGAGATGTTCACTCAGACTGTAGATTGTAATAAATTTCATTTTACACTGCCCATCGCGGATTTTGATTTTGTTATATTTTTTAGAGGTAACACTGAATTTCATAATTAGTTAAAATAAATATGATGGCCTTACAGGTGTGAACCTTGAGCTCAGCATGTAAAACAGTTTTAAGAAAACACTTTTTAACATCCTATGCTCCTATGCCAGGCCAAGATCCTATTTCAAATTACCCACAATATAATTTGTGGTGCAATTAGTCGAGTAAATTGCAGCAAGAGTTATAGCAAAGCTGAGTAAATCTGTTTTTGTTCTATGTTCAGCATCTTATGAATGAATCCCCATGCCATTCCTCATTTACAGTTCCATAAGAAATATTAGCTGCTGTTGCTAGACAAATGTGAAAGTGTCATGTTTAAAGTACATCTCTCTCCTTCAGTCTTCCAGAAAGCCTGCCTGAGTTTGCTCAGTTCTGTTCACAACAGTTCACAATAGTTCTTTCAAGGCCGTATGATTATTGTTGTGAAAAATGCTTAGGAAGAAGGCAAGTGCTAGCTCTCGGCGGATCAGAGCGAGCGCTGCCTTGCATCAGTAGGCCCTCTGTACCTGCTTCAGAGGCAGGCCTCCGCCATGCTAGAAAGCATGATGGGATGTTAAGTATTTTCTTCCACGCAATAACTCTGAGTACAGACGTTATCTATCATCTAGGAAAACAGCGCTGCCTATTATAATGTCAAACGTTAAATCCCAGGCTAGTCCCGTTTACTCCAGTTTAGAGCAGCAGGAAAATTTCAGGTAGAAATCAAAGTCTCAGGCCACAGCCAGTTCTGACATTGTTTTTTGGGGGCAGAAAAATCCATAGCAAAACCATGTTTATGACATCATGAACCAGTGAGTCCTTCTGAGATGAAAACCTTGAAATGTTGGCTGCCTTAGGTTTTAGAAATAGTAACATTTTGATGTTACTACGTATATGTCTTCATCCACACGTATACCATTAAGTCTTAATATGAAGTTGTCCTGTGTAACTCCATACTCATTTAAGGGTATTTATCAGACAGCAGTAATTATTGAACTTGGGCACAGAACTGTGAGAAAGCTGGGTTTTTAGCAATGTGTGTCCTCTGCTACAGAAAAAGCTCTTCTGTATTCTTGCAGAACAGAAGTGAATGGCTGTGTTCGCCCCAGAAGAAAGTACCCTCTAACTTCCTTGTCTGGACACTTACTCAAAGCTATTTTGACTTAAGTGGTGAAACTCACCCCAAGCAAAAAAGAAATTCATGTCTACTCTATTCTCCTACATCTATCCTTCCCTGCTAACAGATCCCTAGGCATCTTCTCAATATCTGTGAGAGAGAGGGAATGTTGCCATAGGTGGGCACGAGAGGTGAGAGGGATTCCTCCTTCATATTCAGGAAGATGAAAAGTAAGGACTAGAGCATACCTGTTTCCTCCATAGCCAGGCCACAGGGAGGAACTTCACCATCCACTCATAAAGGAAATACTTTCTCGCTTCTGTTAAAGATTCATACAGGTTCAAAGATGCCATGTGTTTTAACATTTGCCAGCACTT
This sequence comes from Oceanodroma leucorhoa, assembly GCA_030449065.1. Lineage (NCBI taxonomy): Eukaryota > Metazoa > Chordata > Aves > Procellariiformes > Oceanodroma > Oceanodroma leucorhoa. Next base: position 5,676,674 of record JASVER010000052.1, read on the forward strand.
TGGATTCTGTCTTTTGCTCATAAATATTAGGAGTAAATTATATAAGGCATTAGTTTGTTGTCTTAAATCTTCCTTGTCTCTTCCAGCATTTTCTTAATTGATAGACATGCTAGACATTCCAACTAGTGGTGGAAAGACTTAAAAAAAATAAAGCAAACAAACCACAAAAATGGGAAACTATTGTATCTACTATTTTCTTACAGTCACCTATCTGTAGTCATGTGTTATGAATGTTTCAAGCATGCTGTTCAGACCAATGAAGATGAATGCTGAATTAGATGTAGAAAAACTGCATATTTTGTACCAGTAACGTTAGTGTAATGCTCAGTAATACTGAGTGTCAAGGGATATCCTCTTCAGCTGTGTTCTTCCAGAGTTCATTGTCTGTTCTGACAACATACCTCTTTTTTCTCATTCTCTTCAGCAGTAATAGCACTTCTATTGTTTGTTATTCATCATTATGTTTGTTATTTATTGAAATACCGCAATAACATCCAAATTGCTACATCTGTATGGGTGYATTGTTGTGCCAGGCACCATAAAAAGCAGTTGAAATGCATAGCCTCTACCTTGAATAACTTACTGTTTAATTCACTGCATCAAAAGTGCTTTTAATGTCCTGACCCAAGCATTGTTTGTCAAAACTTGAGGGATGCAATTTCATCACCCTTATTCCTTATTTTCTTATTCTAAGGGACCAAACTATAGGCCTTCTGGGGCACCATTCTACCCACTTACGAAAGTAAAAATCCTTCCCTTTCTTTTTCTAAAATGCACAGGTTTGATGCTGAGCTAGAAATGCAAAAAAAAAATAGTAGGATTCTCCTTTGAAAACAAGACTTAAACAAAGTTGATGGTTTTGCTACTACAGTTCCTTTGTCAGGTCCTTAAATTTTGCAGCTGTGACATTAATGCAGTTAGTATAGTTTATAGTTGTCAGTTTGGGCTGCAGAGTATGTAGGCTGCATTAAAAAGTATTCAGTAAGATTATGGCATTGAGGAAACAACTCACTGAAAGCTGTGTAACATCAGTAACAGAAATGGCCATGATCACAAGCTGAGTTCCTGTGACTGTCTTAGGCAGTATTATCACTCCTTTAGGTTTAGACACAGGTTTAGACATGTAGTGCAAATGGGGAGGAAGGAGGGAGAAGTGGACTGTATGGTCTGACAACTGCTTTGCCAGACTGCTCGCTTTTTCTCTCGTCCTCTTTGGTGAAGAAAAAACAAGATGCTCCTGCCCCCTTCTCAGCTCAAATTAGTATGTTACAACTTTATTGTGATGATCTATTGCTTTATACTTAAGAATGAATATGAGGTAATTACTTATAAAAAGTGTCATATATAATTACTGATATCAATATTTTAACAAAGGGTATTTATGAGTAGAAAAGAGGGGAAGAAAAAGAAAAGAATACCTTTACGTGTTCTAGACCAATCTGTATATTCAGACTACTAACATGAGAAGTGAGCTCTGGTGTACAGATGAACCTGCTGCTGATGTCATTACTTACTGCACCATAAAACTATGTGTGATGTGAAAAATTAAAGTTTAAAGCAAAGACTGCCATCACTGCACTACTGTTATTCTTTCCCCTTTATTTTTCAAATAAAAATAAGGAGGATGTAAAACCACAAATATTAGTATGTTAAAAATATTGACTAGATAGAGCAATCATGCGTTTTCCTAATCCTCATTCTTGGCAAGCCTCAATTTAACCCTGATTTAGTGTAATCTAAATCCTAACCCTGTCTGGAAACTAAGCCTCAAATTAGAAATTGTAATCACATAAATTCATATCTCTGCCCTTTGCCGTCCTCTTGTCTTTTATTCACCAGCGCAAAATACAGTTTCATTCTTGCGAACATTTGCATATGGAAATACGTGAGATGCTGTATCCTCTCTGCCTCAGAAGTTTAGTGTTTGTTTTCCTAAATATATGATACCCTGCACTTAAACCACTTCACATTCTCTGCCTTTGTTTCATTACTGTAACTCTGGCTGAGTCCTCTCCTTAAGTTAGAGAAGGGACATCTGGCAGGGATTCTTGGATTCCTTACTTTTTTTTTTAGGACACGGCCTTTTGTATTTCCCTTTCCATTCCCAGTAAGCAGAACAGACATCCAAAAGTTCAGTCGTAACCAAATTTGGGCATATGATGTTCAGATTATATGCTGTGCTACAAGCTATGACAGTGCCTGAGTGTAAGTGTGAGAATAAACCCTTATTTTGAGGCTTGTGTTTTCATATGAGTGATGACTCTCCAAATGTTAATTCTTGTCATTCGGAATGTCATTGTTAAAGGAGAGTGAGAGGTATTTCATTGTTCACGTGAGTGAGACAGGTCACTTTGGAAAGAGCTTGCTGTGCGCAGGGTTAATTTAGCAGATTTTGAGAACTGGCAAAAGGTGCAAATTCCTTTTTCCGTTTTCATGTCCTTATGAAGATATCTAATTTCGAAGGCTCAATGCACTCATTTGCTAAAACAGAGAATTTATTTAAGGCTAAATGCTAATAACAATGAATGCTGACTTACTGCAATGTGAAATTGCTGCTTCAACATTCATACAAATGATAATTCAGTCTAAGTGGCTCTATGTTCTGTTATATAGACATTACTTTGCAATTTGCAGGGTAGTTGCATACAGAGCTACTAAACAAATTTGTTTTCTTTTGCATAAAAAGTGCTTTGCACACCTCTTCAATATATGAAGAATATTTTTAAATGCATGTTTTTTAGTGGGGATGGTAAGGTCAGCTGTTCTCTCATTGAATATTTACTAACTGTTAGTGAGTCTCTGATCATCTTATCAATGTCTAATTCCCTTTCCTTGTGTGGTATAATTGCGTGAAATTTAAGAGAAATCCCAACAGATACCTAGATCTATTCTTACAGTGTAGCCATTACCCTCCTTTACTAACTTACAGCACCACTACGTAAAAGTATCCATGTATAGCAGCTTTGAACAAAGGACCCTGGGAAGAGAATTTATTGTGTGTTCATAATTACTTTTTTGGCAAAATTTACCTTGTAAAATATTTCAATAGGAATAATGTTTATTAAGTGGCACTTTTCTGATGCTTTATATCTTTTAAATCCAAATTAGTCTTCTATGTGTAATTAGAAATGGCCTTGGTTTTATTTTTCAATTTATTTATATGGCTAGTTCTTCAATAACAGTACAGAATACCAACTTCATGGCAAAATGTTGATTTTACTCCCTCCCCTACTCTCTTTGATTTTACTGTTCTCAATCCTGTGTTCAGTTCAGTTGCAGGAAGAATGATTTTGAATAATACAGTCATGATGTCAAAACAGTGCAAATTATATGCTKCTACCATCTGGAATAGTGAAAATAAAAGCTTTATTTACACTGTTCTTTGAAATAATAAACTTTATAGCGGCAGTTTATCTTCAGTACCTACAGTGTATTCTGGGAATACTCCATGTGTGCTTTTTTATTCTGTGAGCTACAGAATGACTAAAATTTGCCTGTGGCAAAGATATCAGTGAATCTTGAAATAGATGGAGAACCACCCTCCATTTCCACAACGAGAATAATTGGTTCACATAGGACAGTATTTTTTAAGAGGCACAGTGAAACACTTTGGGTATGTATTTTAGTTAGGCAGATTACAAAGATTTAACTACAGGTTAATATGGATATTCTGGATCATGGGTGTTTCGATGGTGCAAATAGTTAATGTGGAAGAAAATACTTAACAAAAATATTACCCAGTTTTCATGTCAACTGTCCAATCTTGGACCCTGGTGCTATTACCTTGCCTTTATACTCCATAACCCACAACCAAAGTCATCACAATTTGCTTTGGGTACTTCACATTTGCACTTCATATCCATATCATAATAATATTATCATAATGTACTGTAACTGAGAAAATTATTCACACTATTCTATGTCTCTTGTTAAAACATGATGCTGATTGCCAACATGGTTCAGCAAGGTAGCTATGAAGAATTTAAGACTTGAAGACTCAATCCTTTTTCTAAAAGCTGCCATTCTTCGTGCTGCCAGCAGGGCTTAGACATGTTCTGAAAGTAGCTTTTTAGTGGAAAAGTGGTCAAAATATTAAGAAGGTGTGGCGCAAACGCTGGATGAAGATCACTGTTTTTCTCTTCATTTTGTTGTGTTGTACACCTGGGTAGGTTTATCATGAAGAGTCAAATCCATTGTACTGGATTTGGATGAAATTATCTTCTTTCTTTGGATCCAGCTTTTGTATATACGTAGGCTTGACAGTATACCTTCAGACATAGCTTGGGAAGTTCCCTAAATCTTATTAAATAATTATGTCATTTAAAAAAGAGAGATTGTAACAGCATGCTTTTTCCTTTAAGATGAGAGAAAACGCACTTAAAGGACAAGCAGAACAGAGTTTATGATATATAGTTGTGGCACAGCTATGTTCAGAGTTTTTTTCTGTAAATACTCTTAAAGGTAAGTATGGTTTCTTTTTGGTAGAGCGTAATTTAACTTCTTGGTATTTTCAAGATACCACTCCATCAAAATTACTGTTTATACATAAAGGCTGAGTTTGAGTCTCTACTCTAAATACTGTTGCATTTCTGAGGGCAGGCTCACCTCTAAGACAGATGCAGCAACATGTGAAATTATGTGTTGGACAATGTCTGTAGGTATACTTACACTGAAATCTGTATGTAGAGTTTAATGTGCTTTTTCCATACGTGTTGCTTGGAAGGGAAGCAATTACCACTTTGACAAAACTGGCAGCAGAGGTAGGAATCTCAAGGACATCGTTTACAGATGAGCAATGTCACACAGACTGAATACACAGAGAGACAGTTTAGAAATACTAAGAACAACTGTTATGAGAAACAAGGCAAGGCCGTTTCATATCATTCTCTCGTAAGGGTTCATGTGGTAACCAGTCTTTGTAATCGCCTTTCTGTGTTGTTCAGATCATATATTCGGTGAAAAATAACTTTTGTAGAGCTCTTCCAGCAATTGGAAATAATACTAGCACAGTACTAAAGGCATTCTTTTAATGCCAGTAATGGAATGCAGTGCTGTTAAGACACCTAACAAATCCAAAGAATCTGCTCTATTTCTAAATCTCTTGTATCTGTCATCCTAAACAAAATATGTATTACATGTATGACTCACTAAGCACAAGGACACAGAAATCTGCCCTTTAATGGCCTCTCAAAATGACAGTACCAAATGGCTTTGAGAAGGTCAAGTCTGATTTAAATTGTTGATGAATTGGAAGCTAATTCACTAGAACTGAATATTAATAGGGAACAGTGGTATATACTATGGTTTAGAGCCTAATGAGCATATTAATGAGCAGTGAAAAATATTTTTCTTTTCACCTCATATAAAACTGTAGAGCTACTGATATATCAACATTTTCTAATAGTTACTTTTCTCTTACTGTGGCTGAGAGGCAGTTGTTCACTGATTTGATGCTCGGCTCTCTTGCCCAGTGTGTTTGATGATCTGTCAAACTTGGTATCATCAAAGTATAAGGACAGTTTTGTACAAATCACTAATAAACTTAGAAAAAAAGCAACTAACATCTTAAAAACGAAATCCACTGTGATAAGCATTCCAATTAGAAATTTCATTATTTCCTCCGTCCATTTTATGTTGAATATTGGGTTTTATTGCCAAATACCTGAAAGCCAGATTGGAAAGAAGCCACAGCTGTCAAAAATATAACAGTTCTGGCTATTTGAATCTGTTACATTGTGATGTTTCTCATGAAAATTTCATGAAGAGCATTCATTCAAAGGGATTCTATGCATAAGGGGGATGGATGGAATTTAATTACACTTATTAAAAATAAGAAAGGAAAGCTCTTTACTACTCCATCCTATTAGTATCCAGGATAGGTTATCTTTGTTGTACACTTATGTATTTGCAAAAGGGACTCCAGTATTTTCTGTACAAGCCAAGTAGGAAAGGAAAGGTCAGGTCATAAAAATCCTGTTCTGTGTCACAAGTCAAATCTTGTCAGTTATTCCCAAAGTAAAATCTTCACGTTTATAGACAGACATGAAACATACCTTTCTTTGAGAAGAGCCTATAGCTAGTGAAGGATTTGGCACTTAACCACTGATTGGTAGAAATACCGATAGCACTGAATGGTTAGGCAAACTTACTGCAGAATTGTGTTTACTATACCAGAGTAGTTATCTATGTGCATTTGTATTGCAAGCAATTAAGTAGCTCGTGGGCGAGAGCAGATCTCAGGAACGGCAAAGATTTGTAGGATGTACTTGCTTGCTATACATTTTTCAGAAAAGTCTGAAGGCTTCCCTGAAACTATTTGAAAATATGACACATTTTTCATGAAAGAGAGTTGACATTGAACAATTTCTTCTAAGGTAATTTTATCCCTTAATCAATTGCATGTCAGTAACCACCAATCAAGACATTTAATAAGATACGTGTTTTATAGTCAGTATTGATCCTCCTTCTTTGATTTTTTTTTGCTTGTCCTTTTTGAACTGAAATAATAGCAATTATTTTGCAATAAAAATATTTTTGCCATTTTAATGGAAATGAAGAGCAAGATGATGTGATTAAAACAGATGATTTTACCTATGCTAACTTGATCTCTCAGAAATTGCCTGATCCCACTGTGCTTTCAGTGCTACTTGCTAGTGTGTATCATCTTAATTGCTCTTGTTCAGTATTTCTTAATATTTCATTATTGACCGCACTAGGGTGAGAATTTTTGACCATATCTGAGTGTTTTAGTTGACACAATTATATCCATTCAAGATCATTATGAATGTCCTGTCACTTTAACTTCGATATCTGCATAGCTCCAATGTTTAGAGTTTCTCAGTACTTTGCAATATTATAATGCGTTCATCCTCACAGCACTTCTCCGTAGCTGTAAAGGGCTGTCATACCCATTTTACAGATGGACAACTGAAGCACAGGGACATTAAATGTTAAGACCAACAGCACATAGGTAATAATGATAAAAGCAAGAAATACAACTTGGGTCTCCTAAGTCTCTGGCCAAATCCTATACTGCATGATCACACTTCCTTATGTATTTGTCTCATGTAAAGAAAGGGGTTTTTTTCCCTGTTGTTGATAGGCATGGTAATTCAATATTTCACATAAAATAATAAGGACTCTTGCAAGTAGAGCAACATCAGTGCTGTAAAGTACCATAGTGGGACTCTAGTTATTATGAATTACAAACAGTATCTATGCCAATTTAATGCATTTTATAAGTAAGTATAAAGTTTGTAGCCTCTTTTTTATGGACTTTCTATATTGTATCAGGATTTTGATCCCTGTAAGTTATCAAAAATACTGCCTGAGTATCTGTTTTTTGCATCACTTCATTGCGTACAGACAATTAGGGGACCCTTGAACATTAAGCAGGGTGGTGACTGGGGCTTTCATGAGTTATTACGTAACTAATGTGAAATCCTTCAAATCACACATTTCTTTTGCAGAGGATCAAATTCCCCGAGGTTTCCCCACCATTGATATGGGCCCACAGCTGAAGGTGGTTGAACGAACTCGTACAGCTACCATGCTATGTGCAGCCAGTGGCAATCCTGATCCCGAAATAACTTGGTTCAAAGATTTCTTACCTGTTGACACTAGCAACAACAATGGCCGCATCAAGCAGTTACGCTCAGGTAGGGTCTTGTTACTGTTTCCACTAACGCTCAGAGTTGTTATTTCTCACCTTTTCTTCCTTTTCTTTCTCTTCCTTTTTTTTTTGATTTTTATTTATAGGTAATAATTTCTCTTCCTCCTCTCTTTTCTGTATTACTGAGTGTGTTGTCCATGTCTGTGATGTTGTCATAGCCTTTTCTAGAGTCTGTCTCTATGTGTTTTGCAGCTTCTGTTTACTCCACATTGCTCACTGCTGTGACTGTACTTTTTGATAATTTTTTTCTTTACTGCTTTTTGCAGTATTTGATGGATCCATTTTCTCCTCTTTCTTTCTTCTTTCCTTTTTATTTTTTTTTTAACAAATTTATTTCAACATTGGACTTCATTCAGAAATTGCAAGGAGTACCAATGGTTATATTCATCAAAACCAAAACCTGCATTAGACACTTCAATTAAAATTTAAAATGTGTTTTGTGCTGTCTTTTCCACATTTGACTCCACCAAAGATTAGCCAGTTTTGACACATCTTCTTTCCTCTCACAAATACATAAAACACAATACTTTTTCCCATGCACAATTATACCTTAAGAAGAAAATTAAAAAAAAAAAAAAGGAAAAGAAATCCTTGGGTAATCTATGGAATAAAGTTTTTTTGCTGGCTGAACATTTTTCCGACACATTTAGCCACAGTAGTGTGCGCCCACACTAAAGCTTTATGAATCCTACATTTTCTGGATCTACAGAAGTCTGCTTTTGGTGTAGAATCCAGCTTTTGCTGCTCTCTCTCTCTTTGCCCCTTGCACCTCCCTAGCAGTTCTTTCACTCTTCTCCTGCCCTAGTTTATTCTTTTGCTCTCTTTAGATTTAAAAAAAATAAAAACAACAACTCTAAATTTATAAAGTTTAAAGCTTATCCCTGAATAAGATAACTGGGATATAATGAGCTTTTTTCTTTGGCAATTGTAGTAGATATCGTTGTAGAATCTAAGTTGCTTAATCACATGTCTTCCCAGAATTCTCAGCTTTTGACCTGTCCTGTGATGTTAAATCGTCTTGTTAACTGACTTTTTGCTTGTTGTCAGCAGAACTGTGTAAATTAAACTTCTGTTAATGTAAATTAAGAATTAATTTTTCACATGTGACATAGATTATTTAGTATATAAAGCTTTAACTGAAAACTTTGTACCAAATTATAAGGAATATAATAATATTTTTATGCTGTCTTTCTTCTCTCCGTATTTAAATCTCCAGAATCTATTGGTAAGTGCTTAGTTCTGAAGCGCACTTCACCCCCACTAATTTCCATATTCAGAATATTATTATTATTATTATGATTATTATTATATGATTACTATTATTATTCTTAAAATGCATGGCATGCATTTTACTAACAGTCAGTGTAGTCACCAGATCCCTATAGTGGCGCACACGCACACCTCCACAGAAATGTTGTCTTACCAGTCATAGCAACACCTAAAAGAAACAGTACACATGTATCACATAGCTGTAGAACAGTAAATGCCATAATCCAGCCTAAACTACAGTGTTTGTTTTGAGATAGCCTTCAGTGTATCCTCTTTTTATATATATATAGCTTTATATATATATATTTAAATAGAATTTCCAATATTTTCCTAAACTATGTCATAAGTACAGTATTGTAAAGTTTCCTTTAAGTATTTGAGGCATATTCGATATATATCTAACCCTATATAACCAAACATCTAAGAACTCAGATGCTACTCTGAGAATGGCAGTGCAGCCAATTGTAGCCTTTGCCCTGTGTGGTACAATGCAACTTGCTTTTATAACCTGATAATACTATCTAATATATTCCTGTTTTAACAGTATAGTAATTCAAGTTTCTCTTAAGACCTTATTTAATTCTGTAAATCTAATTTGATTCTTCTTCCAAAGCCCTAGCCTCCTTCTTCTCGTACTAATGCTTCTTCTTTCTAATCTTATTTGCATTCATATTATCCACCCAGGTGGTACACCAATAAGAGGTAAGAGTGCTGAACTAACGTTCACAGAATGATCTTACTCATTCTTTCTGTCCTTTCATCCCTCTCATCTTTGTCCTGTTTGTTTTTTTTTTTTTAAGGAAAAAAAAAACAACAAACAAACCAAACCACAGAAATGTCCATCTTTTTTTTTTTCCTTTGTCCTGTTTGGTTATGATCAGTGACTCTCATATTGTGATCTTTCTTTCTGCACACTCCCTTTTCCTTTCCCTTTTTTGTTTGTTCATTGAAAAAAAAAAAAAAAGATACGATAATTTGATTTGTGATATGCTTCAAAGAAAGCATATCCAGGTCTTCTGGCCATAGCCCAGTCACAGCGTACCATTTGTCCCTCTTTTTTCTTTTTCTTCTTCTTCTTCTTCGTTTTCTTCTTCTTCTTTTTCTTCTTTTTTTTTTCTTTTTTTTTTTCCTTCCTCTTTTTTTTGTCCAACTGGAGCAAAAAAAGATCATTTTTTTTCTTCCTTAGCTGTTCTTGTCCTGGACCAAAGCCAAGATGGTCTGGAGAACAGTAGCAGACATGCAGAAGACAACATGGAATATCTTCTTTTTGTCTTATCTTTCATAAAAGGTTTTTATTTTTGTTCTTCTTCAATCCTTTTTTTCCTTTTAACTTCGTAAAGTTGAAAATGATGTGTCCCCCCCTAAAAAATTACAGAAATGTTTTTTTTTCCTTCATTGTTTTTTTTTGCTTTCTTTTTCTTGGAGTTCACTCACCTCTGGATTTTTGGATCTTCTAATCTACAGGCTTTGGAAGTGAAAGGTTAATGACTTATTATTCTTGGTGGTATGTGGTATTGTTGGTTTTTGATAGTCTGGCAAAACTGTTTACTTCTTTTGTAATTCTTGTTTTGTATTTTTCTTGGGTTTTGTGACACCACACTGCTAATCCCACTTGTGGATTTTGATGGGTGTCTTGGGGGGGGGCCTCCTATGGTCCTCAGCAGTGGTTGGTTGGTTCTTCCTTGTTGGCGTAGACCATGCTTTTTAACTTTTTTGTCTTCTAATTCAACTGCTCTTTGTTTTTCAGCAAACGTACTTTAAGATTGTAAGTTGTGGAAAACTGTCTTTCTTTTCTTACCAATCTGCATGTCTTAAGGGAGTTTTGTTTCTTTAAGAGAATATTTTGATAATTAAAAATGACTAATGCAGTTTCCTTTTTTTTCACTTCAAGCAGCCTTTTTGTTCTTGCTGCACATTTTTGGCTTTCTTCAGCAGAAGATTTCTTGAATCCTGTCCTGCCTTTTTTATGAGTACCACCTTTTGTGCTACTTTTGTTACTAGATCGAAACAATGAAATAAAAATTTAAAAAATATAATGACCCAACTACTTAATCTCTTTTGTTTTATTTAAAAGCCATTCTTCCTTGAAGCAGTCTCACCCATCTTCATTTTAATGGTTTAGGAAAGAGTATTGTTTAGAGAGGGGTTTTTTTTGCCAAATGCAAATTGTTTTCCTGTGCTAGCACTGATGATGTGAAAAAAATAATCTCTTTGTTTTTTTCATTGCATCATTTTCTGTCTGTGCACCTTAGCAAGAAAATGAACCGACGTTGAGTGGACCTTCGCATACAAGCTTTTCATATTGTTAAGCGGTGTATTGTTATGGTTATAAAAAGCCTTCTCTGACCATCTCTTTGGCAATGTATTTTATATTCATACAGGTGCCCTCCAAATTGAACTGAGTGAAGAATCTGACCAAGGCAAATATGAGTGTGTTGCAACCAACAGTGCGGGTACACGCTATTCTGCCCCTGCCAATCTATATGTCAGAGGTAGGAATGACATAACCCTGGCATCCACTCTTCGTTCAGGTTCAGGGCTAAGATACTCTCAGGATCTATACAGTTACCACTGTATTAATCAAAATGCCATGGTAAACGTGTCAGTCGTAAAATTCATTTAAAAGTGTAGAGGAAAGTCTTGGGGTTTGTTTTGTTCTTTTGAAGCACTCTTGAGTCCAGTCTATCCTGTGGGTTAAGGTTTGTAAGTATATTTATATTTTTACATCTTGACTTCTATTTTTCCTGCATTAAGTTAAATTGTGCTTTGCATTTATTTTCTTTCCTTGGTTTTGTTTTGTTTTGCCTTTCTTTTCAAACTCCTGAGGTGACTGCTTGGTGTGCTACTAATCAGCTGAGTGTAACCCCAAGGCATTGAGGTGTATGCCTACCTGACCTCTGCTGCGTAATTGCAAAGGAAAAGCTTCTAACTTTATAATAATATGTATGCAGAGCACAACTGTATTTTCTTCTTTTCTATTTCTTCCTTATATATATGTATGTGTATATATATATATATATATTTATATATCTTTAGTGTAAGATTTGTGAGTGAAGTGTAGTCCTGACAATGATAGTGGTCAATTGGCTGTATATTTTGAAGAAATTACTTGTCTGTATGACAGGTATGATTAATACGGAAACCATTATATTCCTCTGTATCGTATTAGAAATGGTTATTTTTTTTTTAACATACGAAAATATTCCTTTAGTTCAACTAGAAAGAAGTGCTTTGTTTCTGGCAGTATTCCCAATGGCTGGTTGATGTAGCTTTCTGTACAACAAAGCCTATAACATACATACATACATATGTGTATATATATGTGTGTGTGTGTGTGTGTCTACAGTATAAGGGGAAGGGTGGGGGAAATAGGACTGAAAACATAAACAGCTGTAAACTTTACTGTAGGGTGGATGACCTTACCAAAAATACCTAGCTTGATTTTGAAATTTTTTTAGAGCTGACTTTTCAATCAACCTCATAAGTTTTCGTATGGTGTGACTTTTGGCTAATTAAAAAAAAAAAAAAGAAAGGAAAATATTTCATAGTTATGACATCCATAGAAAATTATTTGATCTTTTTTTTTCTTTCTCTTCTCCTCCAACATACTGACTTTCCTCTACTGCATGAGGCATGTATACCTTTTATCCAAAGGAAAATTTCAAAATTATGCTAGCTATTGTTTCTAACACCGTTGTAGCTGTGGAAAATGCTAACTTTTCAAGATGAGGTAGGAAGGTTTAATTAGAGCAAGTAGAGATGTTCAAGTAGCAGTTGAAAGCCTTGATATGGCCTTTTTACTCTCTCTGTGTTTCCCTTGTTTTTCTCCTTTCCTCATTTCATTGTGTTCTGCATCAAACCCCCTACATCCCTCAGAGCTGCGAGAAGGTTGGTGTGTTTTTTACTTTTTACCCACCTTACAAAACTATTAATTAAACCAATAACAAAGAATACAAATGAAATGAATGTAGCTGCATTGTGGCATTTTTTAAGTTAATGTTATGTTTAAGCAGAGAATGCCCTGGTCATGGCTTTTGATGAGTGCTGGTATCTAACTGTTGTGCATGATAAGAGAGAATGAACCTGGATGCATGGCAACCTTTTTAGCTTTCACACTAACGTCTGGTAAACTTGGTCAGTGTTCCTGCTTTTTCTTCCCTTTTAATTTCTTGTTTATACTGATGCCTGCTTTTCAAAGAATGGTTTCAGCAGTTGCTTTTCTAAACAGCCCGCGCATGAAGACTAAACTCTCCTTTGTCTATAAGGGTTGTGTTCAATACAAGAAATTCCTCATTGCCTGCCGCTTGCTTTGTGTGGCCCCTGTGAACTGGCCACTTATGGATGTTTTGCTGTCTGCTTGTTCCCCTTCTGCCTGTCATTCACTCATGAGGCCATTGCAGTAAGCCCCTTCTGAATCCATAGAAGATCACAGAAATTTAATCAAACCCAGTGGAAAGGTTTCAGACTAATACAGTTTTCATTTTTTTTTTTTAAACTCACTCATAGTCTTTTATGTTACTTTTTATTTTTGCTGAATTAAAACTGTCTTAATGATTAGCCTCTATTAAACCCAAATAAATACAGTTTTGAGTACACTGTCCGATGAAAGGCCTACATACAAACCTACCTCTCTCAGCTACTTCTCTCTCTTCCACCTCCCCCACACATGTGCACACCACTGAGAATATTTGAAGCAGGAACACTGATCTGTTATTGCCTGGTAATTTTCTCGGTGTTGTGTTTGCTTAAATATTAACTACTCTGTTAGTGCAATGTCCTGCTATGTGTTTAAGGTTGCCCCCCTTGCTATCGATATAGAAATGTCTAATATTATCGATCCTTATAGCTTATTTTGCTTTCCTTTAACTGTGAACATAGTGGAATCCTGAATGTTAAATGTTCTGCTATTTTCCCAGTGGCCTTTCCTAACAGTTGCTTTTTAACCACCTAAACTTAATCTAATTTCCTTCTCCCTTAAACTCTATGCTCCTCTTAAATTCCTGTATCTGTCAGCCTATCCTATCCCCATCTCTTTCAAGTTTTCTTTCCTCACCCAATATGTTTTCTTTTTGAGTTCTTTTTCTTTCTGCAGTTTTTCCTCAGACATTTCCCTAAGCATGATTCTCTATTGATTCTGTCATTTGCTTGCCTGCATGACCAAATCCAGTACTTTGTACTGGCTTTGCCAAGTTTCCTTCTGTGACTATATATATAGATATATATTTATATATATGTATATATATGTGTATATATATATTTGTATCTGTGTGTTATTATATATTTTTTTCTATGTTTGTTTCAGTGTTAGTGTGAGGTCTTGAGGCTGCATCTACTTTGAGTCTGAAGGCAAATGAAATTGCACTTTCAATGTACTGTAGGCAATGTGTTCCAGGACTGTGATGTGACAATGTGGCGTAGCACATTTATTCACATCAACTGGAAGCACGCAGCATTGAAGTTGGTTTTGGTAATCAACTCAAGCATGCTGGTAACCTTCCAGTTTTCTTCTGTGCATATATATATGTATGGGTATATAAAATGCATATATATATATATGCGTGTGTGTGTGTGCGCGCGCGTGTGTGCGTGTGTATATCTTTTGCATGGTGTTTGTGTATTGTTAGTATGTAGTTAGTTAACTGTGGGGCCCTAATAGGTCTGAATCAGCCTTTGTATGAATGTGCCTAATAATATCCTCAAGTAAATATAGAATAATTCACATTGTGTGCAGACAAAATTCTTGTTTAGTCTCATATTTCTTTTATACATATTTTCTGGCAGAACAAAATAACATGTTAAAACATTAAATTGTGTCTGTACACTGCATGTAGTCCATATGCAAGACTCAGTTTCTTTTTTTGTATATGTTATTACCTTCTTTTGTGTTTTGTTCCAGTTCGACGGGTCCCACCGAGGTTCTCTATTCCCCCCACCAATCATGAGATCATGCCTGGCGGGAGCGTAAATATCACATGTGTTGCGGTGGGGTCACCAATGCCATATGTGAAGTGGATGCTAGGAGCAGAAGATCTGACACCTGAGGATGATATGCCAATAGGGAGGAACGTTCTTGAGCTTAATGATGTCAGGCAGTCTGCAAACTATACTTGTGTTGCTATGTCTACCCTTGGTGTTATAGAAGCAATAGCGCAGATAACTGTCAAAGGTATATCTCAAGCACATATATTTGGACATAGTTCAGTCTTTACTTCCATTCATTGCCATATTCTGAACAAATATATTGCACTGAAAGGGACTAAATGTCTCTTACCCTCTTAAATCAAGAGGGTAAATATTTCAGCCCATCACTGGCGTAAGACAAAATATAGATTCAGGCAGCAATAATACTAATAAATAAGTTAATAATAATGTTCCATTATTCTCCTGTGTCTAGCTCCCAGCCTTCATTTAAAGTAAATAAAGGATCTTGTAATCTTGCATATATTGTCAAGAGCAGGAATCTTTAAGAACCAGTCATTTGATTTTTAGAGTTGCTGGGTGTCCAAGTATCATGTTCACTAATTGGAAACCAGAGGTTCCAAAAATATCTGAAAATTCAACTGTAATGGTGCACTATCTGTCTATAAGATTCCTCTTCTGTGTATGTTTATGGAATCTATTACAAAAGTCAGTATCATTAATTTATATCAAATAAACCATACACAACAAAATTTGAAGATTTTCTGATAGATTTCTATAGTAAATCATAATTGCCAAAAGCTTGCTCTGAACAGATCACACCTCCTTTCCATTCCAATCTTCCTGTTTTGTTTTTTTTTGTTGTTGTAGTTTGTTTTGCTTTTTAAGCTGCTTATTGTAATAATTAATGTCTACTGTTACATAGTGCTAACTGTATTTTTTGGCATTTATCTTTAGCCTTACCCAAACCTCCTGGAACTCCTGTGGTGACAGAAAGCACAGCGACAAGCATAACATTGACTTGGGATTCTGGAAACCCTGAGCCAGTTTCTTACTACATAATCCAACACAAACCCAAAAACTCTGAGGAGCCATATAAAGAAATTGATGGGGTGGCCACAACACGCTATAGCGTGGCTGGTCTAAGCCCATATTCAGAGTATGAATTTCGGGTAGTTGCTGTAAATAACATTGGGCGAGGGCCACCCAGTGAGCCTGTGTCAACAAGGACTTCAGAGCAAGCACCTTCAAGTGCACCACGCAATGTGCAGGCCCGTATGTTGAGCTCTACCACCATTTTGGTACAGTGGGAGGAGCCTGAGGAACCTAATGGACAAATACAAGGTTACAGAGTTTATTACACCATGGACCCCACTCAGCATGTCAACAGTTGGATGAAGCACAACGTGGCTGACAGCCATATTACCACTATTGGGAATCTGGTACCCCAGAAAACGTACTCTGTGAAGGTTCTTGCTTTCACTTCTGTTGGGGATGGACCACTTTCTAGTGACATTCAAGTCATCACTCAAACAGGAGGTAAGCTAGCAATGAACAGGATTTGTGCAAAAAATTTAATACATGCAGAAATGTTGCAGAGAGAGAATTTGAGTTTAAAATGCTGGAAAAAATCTTTCTCTCAATGATAACCAGTTTATTCAGGCAGCTTTTGCAGATAACCTTTTCTCAGTTCCACAGTACAAGTTATTGTTGAGGAGTGGAAATTATCCCCTCACACTTTCATTTCCAWTTTCATCAATCTCAAGAAGTTTAACTGAAGCTTAACTGAAGTCTCAGGGAGACCTTCATCCTGGAGGTGGCCAAATGTTATGGCTTCTATTTGGCAGTGCTCTGTGCACCAAAAGTGTTTGTCAAGTAGKTCTTCACAGCTTTCTTTAAGGAGTTACCTGTGTTGGTGGGTTTTGTTTAGGTAGCGTTTGTTTCCCTTATGATACATCACTCTAGTGAATCTTGCGTTTGGAAATTTAAAATGTGTGTGTGCTGCGTGCATATTCAAATAGTTGGTAAGGTTCTGAAAACACATAAAACATGAAAGCATTAAAAAAACCAACAAACCTTTGTGTAGGTTCAAGCAAGCAGTTCCGTACACTTTGGATTTATAAATCAAATCCAACCTGCCCCTACAAAGTACATACCAAAAGGTCACCATTTTCTTTTTTTATGTTTGCAGTTAGGTTGTTTTGTTTTTGTACAGGAGTTTTAGGTCCATGAATTAGTTTTATTAGCAAAGGACAAGCAAGCATAGTGAAAAACATTGCAGAGAATTTTTATGAAATCAAAAGCAAGAAGCTCTGGTGGAGCTATGCTGCAGAAAGTTTTTTATTGTAGCAATAAGAAATAAAAGCTCCCTTTGTCTAGCGGTTTAGAGAAAGCTGTATGAAGTGTTACTGTAGGTCAGTGATTGCCTAGAAATATTATATAATACTACTTGAATTTTTTAGTACTGGTAAGTTTCCTGTTGAAGAATTTAGCATCTCTCAAATTCTTAAAAAAAGTATCTCTAAAGTGTAACTGAAGATAGTTACGTTTCATCCACGTTTTATTTCTGCATTTTAGAATCATAGAATAGAATCGTAGAATCATTAAGGTTGGAAAAGACCTCTAAGATCATCGAGTCCAACCGTCAACCCAGTACCCATGCCCACTAAACCATGTCCCGAAGCACCTCATCCACACGTTTTTTGAACACCTCCAGGGATGGTGACTCCACCACTTCCCTGGGCAGCCTGTTCCAATGCCTGACTACCCTTTCAGTGAAAAAATTTTTCCTAATATCCAATCTAAACCTCCCCTGGTGCAACTTGAGGCCATTTCCTCTCGTCCTATTGCTTGTTACTTGGGAGAAGAGACCAGCACCCATCTCTCTACAGCCTCCTTTCAGATAGTTGTAGAGAGCGATAAGGTCTCCCCTCAGCCTCCTCTTCTCCAGGCTAAACAACCCCACTTCCCTCAGCCGCTCCTCATAAGACCTGTTCTCCAGACCCTTCACCAGCCTCATCGCCCTTCTCTGGACACGCTCCAGCACCTCAATGTCCTTCTTGTAGTGAGGGGCCCAAAACTGARCACAGKATTCGAGGTGCGGCCTCACCAGTGCCGAGTACAGGGGCACGATCACCTCCCTACTCCTGCTGGTCACACTATTCCTGATACAGGCCAGGATGCCGTTGGCCTTCTTGGCCACCTGGGCACACTGCCGGCTCATGTTCAGCCGGCCGTCGACCAGCACCCCCAGGTCCTTTTCCGCCGGGCAGCTTTCCAGCCACTCTTCCCCAAGCCTGTAGCGTTGTCTGGGGTTGTCGTGATCGAAGTGCAGGACCCGGCACTTGGCCTTGTTGAACCTCATGCAATTGGCCTCGGTCCATCGATCCAGCCTGTCCAGATCCCTCTGCAGAGCCTTCCTACCCTCAGGCAGATCAACACTCCCGCCCAGCTTGGTGTCATCTGCGAACTTACTGAGGGTGCACTCGATCCCCTCGTCCAGATCATTGATAAAGATGTTGAACAAGACTGGCCCCAAAACTGAGCCCTGGGGAACACCGCTCGTGACCGGCCGCCAACCGGATTTGACTCCATTCACCACAACTCTCTGGGCTCGGCCGTCCAGCCAGTTTTTTACCCAGGGAAGAGTATACCCGTCCAAGCCATGAGCCGCCAGCTTCTCCAGGAGAATGCTGTGGGAGACGGTGTCAAAGGCTTTGCTGAAGTCCAGGTAGACCACATCCACAGCCTTCCCCTCATCCACTAGGCGGGTCACCCGGTCATAGAAGGAGATCAGGTTGGTCAAGCAGGACCTTCCCTTCATGAACCCATGCTGGCTGGGTCCAATCCCCTGGTTGTCCCGCACCTGCCTCGTGAGCGCCCTCAAGATGAACCGCTCCATGATCTTCCCCGGCACCGAGGTCAGGCTGACAGGCCTGTAGTTCCCCGGATCCTCCTTCTGGCCCTTCTTGTAGATGGGCGTCATGTTGGCAAGCCTCCAGTCATCCGGGACCTCCCCCGTTAACCAGGACCGCTGATAAATGATGGAGAGCGGCTTGGCAAGCTCCTCCGCCAGCTCCCTCAGCACTCTCGTGTGGATCCCATCCGGCCCCATAGACTTGTGAGTGTCCAGCTGGCGTAGCAGGTCATAAACCTCTTCCTCTTCGATTATGGGGGGTTTACTCGGCTCCCCATCCCCATCTTCCAGCTCAGGTGGGTGAATACTCTGAGGATCACCGGTCTGACTACTCAAGACTGAGGCAAAGAAGGCATTGAGCACCTCAGCTTTTTCCTCATCCTTGGTGGCAATGTTCCCCCCGGCATCCAATAAGGGAGGGAGATTCTCCTTGGCCCTCTTCTTGTCGTTAACATATTTGTAAAAACATTTTTTGTTGTCCCTGACAACAGTGGCCAGACTGAGTTCCAGCTGTGCTTTTGCCTTCCTAATTCCCTCTCTGCACGACCTGACCGAGATCCCTGTACTCTTCCTGAGTCGCCCACCCTCCCTTCCAACAGCGAGAGACTCTCCTTTTTTCCCTGAGTCCCAGCAAAAGCTCCTTGTTCAGCCAGGCCGGTCGTCTTCCCCACCAGTTCCTCTTACGGCACAGGGGGACAGTCCGCTCCTGCGCCTTTAAGACTTCCTCCTTGAAGAACGTCCAGCCTTCCTGGGCCCCTTTGCCCTTCAGGACCGCTTCCCAAGGGACTCTCTGAACCAGCGTCCTGAACAGGCCGAAGTCTGCCCTCCAGAAGTCCATGGTAGCAGTCTTACTGACCCCTCTCCTTACTTCCCCRAGAATYGAAAATTCTATCATGTCATGGTCRCWGAGCCCCAGACRGCCTCCGACCACSACATCTCCCACCARTCCTTCTCTGTTGGTCAACAGCAGGTCGAGCGAGGCACCTCCTCTGGTAGGCTCACTCACCAGCTGCGTCAGGAAGTTGTCTTCCACACACTCCAATATGCCAATTTTACCAATTGCATTTTACCAATTCCATTTTACCAATATGCATTTAATAAAGAGCAGAAATTGAAGTATTGTCCTGGAACCTTTCTAAGTGTTGTGTTACACAAAGGTCGAGGTGTTACCTTTTACAGTATCTCAGCTGAGAAGTTACAAAATTAACTTTTTTAGACCTTCTAGTGGTATATTAAAATGTCTGTGTGCACATGCAAATGTAAATAGGTACATCATAGTTAAATTTTGGCAATTGTAACCTCTTTCAAGGAGTGGTTTTTGTATTGACATCTGACTTCTTTTTGAATCCAAGTACGAAAAGCTTTTAAAGAAGAAGGTTTAGTGAGCTCCTCATCTGTTTTTTCACTTACAACTATAAACCTTTTAGATTAGCAAGAGTTTGTCAGTGGCTTCCCCAGGAAGGATGAAGCAATCGAAATAATGAGCACTGAGACTCAGCTAGAGCTGAGTTACATTACAACCCAAGTTACATTGCTTTCTGAAGTCACTTCAGAAAAGCTCTGTTTATTAAAACCTTTATAGAACTTGCCATTAAACGTGCCCGTCTGTTTCCAATTACTGTTGCACTCTGAAGAAATTACAACAACGTTAACAAAGCAGGATGGATTCTCAATACACATTTTCAACTCTGGAACAGAGTTGACTTGACATTGTTTATTTGTGACTATGTTAAAAATCAAAAGAAAACCAAAAATATGGCATAGAGAAGACATTTTTAAGCACTGATACTCCTGCTTGAATTACAAACATTTTCAGTAATAAAAGAGAAAAATAGCTAAGAAAGTCTAGTGCAGTTCTCCAGTTCAGGGTATGTTTAAAAACTAAGATTCTTCCATCTTTCTATCCAGCAGTTTCTCTTCAGTGAACACTGCACAATAAAATGTCCTTCTCTTCCAGATTTGCTGTAATCTAAATCTGAATGTGATTGTTTTGGTTTAAGTCTCTCTCAAACTCATCCAAATAAATATAGTGAATTATAAAGTGCCATTTAAAAACAGCAGAAATGGATTTAATGGAAACATATGTAAAAGAGTAAAAACAGGAATGGCATGTTGATTACCTTTTGATTCATTTTTTTTTCCTTTTTTGAAACAAATAAGCCTGTCATTGTAAATATGTAGCTTAACTCTTATGCCTACTTTGGGGATATTAGAGTATATATACAACAAAATCTGATTTACAACTGTGACTTGTTAGCTTGGTTTCCTTCAAAGCTTTCCTCCCTTATATGTATTCTGATCTTTGGAGAGAGATTATAAAAAATGAATAGTTTCTTTAAAAAAAATATTTATGAGAATCTTTGCTTTCTTAGTACAGCAGAATTGTTCTTTCGAAATGGTGTATGAGTGGCTTCTCACTTTGCAGGTCAGCCGAAAGTCTACTGATAGAGAAAATTAGGTTTCTAATTAAAATCTTAACTAGGAACATGTAGTTTGAGGGGAAGAGAAGGAAGCATTTTTCAGACAACCAAACATTAAAAAAAATGTTTTATGTTCAGTTTTGTGTTTCGGTATTCTGCTTAAGCATTTTAAGGAAAAGCCATGTCCTATTGCCCAGCTGTTTTCAGCAGTGTTTTCTTTACTGTAAAAAGACACCATTTTAAGAAATTAAGTAATCAGAAAACAGCTGTAGAGTTTTTGAATAAGGGAAGATCAATTCCAAAAGCTACACCTAAGAAAGTCCTTATTCTGCATTTTGGGTCAAAGGATTTGATTCTGCAGAGGATGGAGTCAGGACCAGTATATTATTTAGGTGAATTGACTTACTAACACCAAATTTTAGAATAAAGAAATGTTGGTATAAGCTTTAGTGTKATACTTCTTGTCCTTTTTCTTTACTTCACTAGAAAACAAAAGCTCTGTTGGTTTGTCTCCATTTACCTGCCCAGGACACACTTACGTATCTTCTCATGTTTCCTTTCTTTGCTTAAACTGGTCAGAAGAACAGATAGTCTCTGAGCAACATACTTTAACCTGTGTGTACCAGGAAAATTCTTGAGCTTTAAACTGTATGTCTGGGTTTGCTTTTGGTTTGGTTTTGTTTGGTTTTTAATGTGCAAAGAGAGGATAGCAACTGAAGGAATTCAGAGAATCCTGTTTTTATTCTGAGGTTAGGTAGAGAGAGGGGAGAGTGAGAGATACATGAGGTCTACTGGGTAGTGGATTACTGGAGAAATAGAGAGAGAAAGAATATTCTGGGAAATGGATGTGTACCTGTAAACATATGCTTCTTTAAACAAGAACTTACAATATAAAACATATTGTTAATTTTAAACCAAGGATTGGCAGTGGTTTGAAGACTAAGGATTATTACAGCTATAAAAGGCTAATCTTTTGAACATATGGAAAAGGACAGTAATGAGAAGGTCAAGTACCTGACTTGCAAAGCACATAAACAGAGCCTTAGCCTAAGGGAAATGACTTAATGGTTCTAGAGTTCTTATTGTAAAAGATTAGAAATTCAGATGAAGGGAGTCCGTAGCAAGGGAATACAGTCCTGTGTTGTAGCAAGCTAGCTACTTTGCCAGACATGTCAAATTTTTTCATGAACACATGAACGGGGAAACCTCATGTCTTTGAAATCCCACAGTACTAGCCTGCTAGTGAAGCATTTCATGGAAATGGACTTCCACAAGGGAAGGGTTGAGAGCATGCAGCTGAAAACTCAAGTGTGATGCAAGGAAGTGGGTGGAAGGAGAATAATTTGGAGCGGGGGGCGGGTGCAGGATGGTTTTTAAGTGAGAAAATTCCCCTTAAGCAACATTTCTGGTCAGGTAGGAAAGACTATTTCAGCTGTTGATTAACCCCTCTGCTCTCAAAGTACAGTTAACTTCTGTTAAGTGTCCCAATATCTATGTTTACTTCATTTAAATGCTAACATGATGAGACCAATATTGAGGAACTTACCCTCACACAGTGGTCTTTCTAGCTTTTGATATCCCTCTCTTTCTTCTGGTTAGAACACAAAATAAGGTATGGGTATGGGATTTTTTTTTTTTTAATCTGATTTTTTTCTAGTCCAGAATTCTGATTTTTGCAAATAAGTGGATGAGCGCTGGAAATGTGCACACTGTTGTCACTGAACTGAAGTATGGAAGGATGCAGCTTGAAATAATTTTAAGACAACTCTAGTACTACACTGTAGAAATAGAATGTAGACAGAATTACTCTGAAGAATAATTAATTTCTTCACTGTGTTCTCTAGTCATTCAGACGAGACTATGCGGACTCCATCTTCAAGACTGACCGACATGTTTATTTTATTCTATGGGCTCCCTCAATGTCAGTTGCACGTATTATTTTAAGAAAGTGATCTATGGATTTCTGGTTATTTTTCACAAAATGTGCTATGATTTTTATACATTTAAAATGTATTGTAGTTAATTATTTTGAATACTGTGGTTCTGTGTTTGATACTGAAGAACTGCAAGCCTCACCTATCTTCAGACTTATTTGAAGAGGTTATTTCTGTTGTAGCAGAAAGACAGAGGGAGAGCAGGATGCACATATAGTTAGTACATTGCCCATTTTATTTTGTAATTATATTCCTTGAGAATTTGGTATTTCAAAAAGTACAAATATGTTTTACAAAACAAAATCTCCGGAGCACATTAACTCTTCAACTGTAAGAGCTTCTCTATAGAGCTTCATGCTTCTTCCAGAGAAAGCAGAGGCGCGAACTCTTGGTCCCTTTCAGTTCCCAACTGATTGTAAATTCTCTTGATCAATCTATTGTCCTTTCCAAAACTGATTCCTAATTGAACTGATTGAGTTTTGCTCTAGGTATGGATTTCACCCTAGCAGTGTCACGGGGCCCTTTCTAGCCTGGCAACTTTCCCCTCTTTCCAGCAGCTCTTCAAACCCAGTACAGCCCTGGAGTGTTTTTCTGATTACCTCAGCCATCTGAAGAGCTGTGTAGGGAACTAAAGTGCCTTTCGGATTTGAGATCCCATTTTATGATTCTGTTCTGGCACTTGAATCAGGAATGGACATAGAACCACATATATAGGACAAGGTCCAGCAAGCTGTGTTTGTTTCTGGTTATCCGGCAATAAACATGTAGGACTAGGCAAGCAAAGGTGTAGAACTTGGTATGAAGTTTTGAAAAGAGTAATTCTGGACTTTGTTATTGGTTTTGTCAGTGGTGTTTCATGGTATGTACTACCCAAGTTATGTCATGTTTACAAGCAAGAAATAAGACGTATACTCAGTGCACAGGGAGGTTATGGGGTTTAATGAACGTTTGTAGAGCACATTGGCCTCAAAGCAGAAAAGACAGAAAAGACAATATTGAGAGAATGTCCATGTGAAAAGATCCCATTCAGTAAGCTGACCATGTACAGCACTAACATGGAAAGTTAGATTTGATCTATGTAATTAAAAATGCTTCAGCAAGAGCATAAAGTCCACTTACATAGATTTTCCAGTTTTCCTAGGTTTTTCCGTCTCTGAGGGAGACCAGTACCTTCTGTCAGCTCCTCCAGCTTGGCTTACTTCCCATGTGCCGCTGAAGAATTTTTCAAACAGATGTTGCATGTTCTAGGCATAAATCCTAAATAGCTTAAAAGTTATTGTTCCACTTTCTTATCTGGAACTTTTTCTTTGGCTTAAGCTTTGGGTTCCCTACCAGAGTCTATCAGCAGTATTTTGTTTAGTTTCTGTTATTTTGGTTTTGTTTTCTTTCTTCTCCGTCTTTATCTGTTTGGAGCAATGCAGGTTTCCCTGTCACCTCTTTCTTCTGTCAGTGTTTTCAGCTTTATAGTTGCCTGACTGAGGTTGAAAAATGTGAGGGGAGACTAAATTTTGCAGCAAGGTATTATTTTGACAAACAGAATTTGGGAAAGTCCAATTAACCATCAACTTGTCTTAAAAAAGATACAGAATTGCAGACCTAAGACCATAAAGGATTTTTTCTGAAAGGAATACTTGGAGGATGAGGATCTTAAAACGTGCAGAGAGACAGGAAATACTTCTCATTCTCCATCTGCTGCCATGTTTATCATAACGGATGGTACCAGCCTTTATATGGATCACTTGACTGGTCACTTACTCCGTGGCTGTGTTCTACAATTCATGTATCCATACGTTAAGCACAGATCATAGCATCACAGGATGATTCAGGCTGGCAGGGTGATCTTCTGGGAAGATCTCCAGCCCAAGCCCCTGCCCAGAGGAAGCTCAGCCATGGGGTGAGCAGGCTGCTTAGGGCTCAGGGCTGCTCAGGGCTTTACCCAGTTGAAGCGTAAAACCCCCCAAGGCTGGATACRGTCCAACCTCCCTGGGCCCCGGCTCTGCTGCTGGATTGTCCTCGTGTGGAAAATGCTTCTCCTTATCTCCAGCCTGAGCCTCCCATGTTCCAGCTGGTGCTGCTACCCCTCGCGCTCCTGCCACACACCCCTGTGAAGAACCCGGCTGTGTCTCCTCCATCCCTCCCATCGGTGCTGGGGATGCTGTTGGGTGCCCCCGAAGCCATCCCTTTTCCCAGCTGATCCAGCCCCAGTCCCACAGCCTCTCTTTGCAGGGCAAGGGCCCCAGCCCAGAGCCATCTTGCTGAGGCCCAAAACCACGTGCTGTACCCAGATGTGGTCTGACGGGCACAGAGCAGAGGGGACAGTCCCTGCCCTTCCCTGGCCCTCAGGGCCGTCTCCTGCTCACACCACCCCAGGCACTGCTGGCCCTTGTTGCTATCTGGGCACATGGCTGGCCCTGGCTCAGCTCACTGCCCGCCAGGGCCCGGGACCATCCTCCACAGCTGCTCCCTGGCCCCATCAGCCCCAGCCTGCATCCCTGCAGGGCTCTGCAGGACAGGGCTTGCTGAACCATCGGCCTGTTCCTCCCCCATCTCCAGCTCCCTCTTAACAGCAGCCTGGTCCTTCAGTGTGGCGACTGGTCYCCCTCCAGCTTGATGTCGTATGCAAACCTGGAACGTGTGCCCTCCATCCCCTCCTCCAGGTCACTGATAGAGATGTCAAAAACAAGATGGATAGCACAGCATAGATAACATAAGCTTCTGTTTGACCTTCCATGACGAGGCAAAGGTGATTTTGTAACTCTAACCGTGCTGCTCAGTTACTTTGCCAAAATAATTTTTTGATACACATGGAAGCAAATAACTTTTTCCACAGGTCAGTTTTACCAGTTTTTATCTTTTTGTCAGATGAAGCAAACAAAATGCCTACAGCCAGGTACCCACCTGAGTTTCATGAGATACATTTGGGACAATCTATAGCAAAATAAACACTTCCAAATAGCTGCCTAGACTCCAGATTTTATTATTAAGTTTTGGCAAGCCTGCAGTGGAGCTCTACATCTACTTTAAGCCGTGTTCAACAGGAGGCAAATCTGCAGCTGTTGTCTGGCTCTTACTCAAGAGTGTTTTAAAGCAGCTAACCTCAAAAGTTCTAATGTTCACCTAGTAAGTGCATTTAAACAGCTATGCTATAGATTTGCCAAGTTAAAGTTTAATTTAATGGTATTTCGCAATCTGTTTCAAAGTTAGGAATTTTCCAGTTATCCCACTATCTCCCTCTTAGTTTTAAATCTATTCAATTTTAAAAGGATAAAATTAGAAGTATTTCTGTCAAAAATACTTTGTTGATATTTCCTGTAATTGCTCCCTGTGCTTTGTGATCTTTTCCCTTTTGCACTTTGCAGTGCACCAGGAAGTGGTCTCTTTTTACACGAGGCATCTTTTGGAAAAGTAGCTAATTACTCCCATACTTTTTTCCTCCCGTAAAGAGACTTAGTCTCGTGTTCACCCTCATTCATCCCCTCAGAAATAGKCAACATCCTTTTATACCTTTCCTTTTCTATTTTGTCCTGTTTCTGAAAAAAAATAAGTGAATGGTAGGGACTTGTAACCTCCACACAGGAGCTTGAATATGCACCTCATGTTGACAGGTTATCTGTCTGTTTAAAGGTTAGATATCAAACCTGTACCCGCGTACACGAGGGCATTGTTATCTTCAGAGTGACATTCTGTAGAAGTCTGGGGAAGATAAGAATTACAATCACAAATTATTTTTACCATTTGCTCCATGGCAGTTTTAAGTCTTTTACTGTACAAAAGAAACATACTTGTAATGCTATAATAAAATTCTACCCCAAAAAATGATTGTGAAATGATCATTATTGTCACATCATACTTGTCACATCTGTTCTCAGTATGTGCTCAGAAGTGCATCTCATATTTTTTTCTTAAAAAATAAGAGCATGCCACTTTTTATTCTTGAAAAGCTAGAAATGCTGTGGAAGACTGTTTCATGCCTTATCAACAGCACTATAAACTGAAAGTAATGTTTTAGAACTTGGGTGCCGAAATGATTTCTACATTCCAATAACAGGGTTATATTTTGCTGTCTTTTCCCAGTCAACCTTATTATTTGCCTTAGATTTTGCAAAAATAAATGAGGGTAACATTTAGTCTGGATAATTTCTGTGACCATTACACAAGGCATAACAACAGAGAATGTTCTTGACTACTGGAATCAAAGTTGCATTTTTAGTTCTTGCAATTAGAAAACATTGTTACTAGAAATTCAGATATATTGGTAAAAACACCAGTCATTAAAAGGGTAGAAATATGTCTAGGGCTTCTGTTCAATTGCATTTCAGTTCTGTGTGCGTTATTTACACTGTGAAGCATTTATTTGAAATCCTTGACCATTTGTAATGTGTGAATTAAATATATCATTATTCTTTTTCTGAGCTCAGATTAATTTATTTCATAGTACAATGAGTGAATCTTTTTAAGGTCATTAAGTTCAATAAAAGTAATATTGTGTGAAATATTCAGATAATAGTTTAAATGCTTTGAAAGATAAGTGTTGAATTAGCCAAATAAACAATGGGCAACACTGTTCAACTTTTTCTTTAGTGCCTGGTCAGCCATTGAACTTCAAAGCGGAACCTGAGTCTGAAACGAGCATATTACTTTCCTGGACACCTCCACGCTCTGATACCATTTCCAGTTATGAACTGGTTTACAAAGATGGGGAGCATGGGGAGGAGGTAAATGAAAAGACTATACATCTTTTAAATACTCTTTACTGAGTCAGACATAAAATGCTGTGATGGTTTAGAACCGATGGATTAGTAACTTTCTTTAGTACAAATGCCTTGATGTTTAAGTTTGTTAAACACACCAGTCAGTGTAAGGATAGACTGAGAGTGCGTAAACAGCAGAAAATGCTGTTGATGGTTACCAGCCAGTGGAACTTTGCTGTTGTTTGCAATGAGTCATCCGCAGAAGTCACACCCAGTTTCAGATATTGATCATGTCTCTCCAAGCCTGTTCCTTTACAAAGGCTTGGAAGCAGAAGTGTGTTGGGGCATGTTATGGACTCATTAAGATTTTTTTGCACTTATACTTGGACTTTGATGTCTATTTGCAGCCTTAGAGAATTTTTGTGTGTTTTTGCCATCGTGTAAGAGAGTTCTCAAGCTTCTCTAATCTTTCAATAATATTTGAGAAGAAAATATGTACTTTTCTAAAGAGAAAAACCTGCTACAGACATTTTCCGTACCGTTATTTCTTAAAGAATTTTCAGTTTGAGGGCGTCTGTGGTGTTAGTACTATYGACTCTAGAATAAACCTTTCTTCTGATATGGAAACCATGTGATATTGCTAGGTGTCCCAGACAAAAGAAAGAAGCTGGCAGTCTCAGAAGACAGCAGGAGAGTGTCAGCCTCATTGATTTCTCCTGCATCATCAAGTCCTTGCTGATGCTTCAACTGAGCTTATGTTTATGGCGGCTTCACACATATACTGTGAATGCATAAGCTTATTTTGTGAAGGGGGCCAGATCCGTATTTCACCTCCAGATAAGATGCAGGCCCCTGCTTAATAAGTTACCCTTTGGAAGAATTTGCTTCTTAATAATTTGAACACAAATTTAACTACGAAGTTAAACCCAAGATTACTCACATTATAAAAACCTGTAGTTCACTGTCATAAGAGTTAACTATAGGCAAAGCTTTGTTCATGTGTTACTGTCTGAAAAGCCTTTTATACTTTGTACACAGCTGTTACTTCCTCAAACAGTCAGACAGTATTTCTGGCTCTGAGTTTTACMCATTAAGCTGTTGACTTTAAAAGATATCATTCCTTAATGAGTGTTTGTAAAAAGTAATGTATTCTTTTTTGCTTTGGTTTAGTTTGGTTTTGTTCTGATACATTTTCTTGAATTTAAATTTTTCTCAATGGGGTTATCATCAGAGTATAAAAGCATTTCTTCTATAGGCAACATACGGAATTCAGAGTCTCTGAATATTAATCAAGACATCCTCTTATTACCTACCTTTAGCAACGGGTTTCCACTGAACCTACTACATCTTATCGCCTGCAAGGCTTAAGGCCAAACAGCTTGTACTTATTCCGTCTAGCTGCACGTTCTCCACAAGGCCTGGGTGCTTCAACAGCAGAAATCTCAGCGAGAACCATGCAGTCAAGTAGGTGTCTTTCCTTGCTAACTTTATTCCCTTGTCTTGTATTTTTCGAACAGATTAACCTCAGTAGCCCAGAGAGGCAGCAACAGAGAAAAAGGGAAAATAGAAATACAGATAAAATAAAAATGCAGCATTCATGGTGCTTAATACAGGAAAATTAGTTTGTGGTTTTTTACTTAAAATTTTGTACATAAGTTTTTTTTTACTTAAAATTTTTTACTTATAATGTGTGGTTTTGTGGGTGTATTGTGATCAACTTAATATATGAGTGGCTTTTATATAGTTTCAGAAAAAAACTCTGTAAACCAGTGTCTAAGGAGACAATATTATGCTGTCATAATAATATTTTATTTTATGTTATAATACGATAAAATGTTTTATCATGCAATAGATGTACATTAATAACAGTCCTCCACCTGTAAAATTCCACCTGCCCAGTCTGTAGATTTCCTGTAATACTAGATTGTTCCTGCAACATCTCACTGAAGTACAAAAAATTTCTAGAATAGGCCAGGCTGAGTATTTAAGACTGTACCAAAAATTTCTTCATAACTGTTCTTCTATAGTAGCCCGTTGTTCTGATTTTAAGCTAGATTTTTCTAATCTAGGGGTTTTATGATGTTCAGTCATTTTTTACACCAGTAGAAAAATTGTTTTCTCACTGGATGCTTATGGAAACAATGTCATGAAACTCATCACATTTATCTGCAAATGAGATGCAAAAATTTGTCAGACATTTATATATACATTTTAAAATATTTAAATTAAGACTTAATTAAAACAATCAGATATTCAAGGATGCTGTCCAGAAGTGCTACTCTTGCCTGATAAGTTATGCTTTCCTGACAGTTTGCATTACACTGTGTCATTTTAAAAGTTAATGCAATTCTATTTGTATTTGTTTTAAATTAAATGGCCTTTTCTTAAAGTAATATTACTCAAAACAGAAAATTCAGGTTCTCAACTGACATGAGGCTTTTTAATTTGCAGTCATGGCAGATGTGATTACACCATCATTCTTTGTTGGTATTATATATTAATAGTAATAGTGTGACTGGAGATACAGTGGTGCAGACCTTTAACCAAAGCTAAATGTGCTTCTGAAGCATTTCTGAGGCATTTGGAATAAGCATAAAAGATGATTATATAACACAAGGCTAGTTTTAGAGATAGTGGCAAGGCATCTTTTAATTTTAGTAATCCAGAATCAATAATTTGATGCAKAAAAAGGTATTTATTTATTCTGAATAGCTGTTTATTCCAAATAAAATTAGAATAAGAGCTATTTAGAGCTATTTAGAATGCTCATTCTCTTATATTGGCTGAGGATCGCTTAGACTGTGCATACAAAATAAACAGCTAGGGGCCAAGGTTGCATGTTCCATATATAAGCACATGGCCATTTTTCCCTTCTTGAATATAAGAATATGTTATGCTTTTGTCAGCCTTATGTCTTCAGATAGTAGGAAAATCCAGTTTATTTCCGTGGGCAGACCCTGCTTGTTTTCTGAAAAGATTGCAAAATCTTTTTTGTAAAAATTGTGTATTATTTTAAGAAAAAAGTATACACATTAATAAAACTGGTTACACAAGTAGCCTACAGATTACTCTTAGTTACATAAATGCAATATTTTGCATTTTCAGAGTATAATGGATTAAAAATTAATAAACTTCTATGAGTTTATTAGCAATATTCACCAGAATATGCTATTCCCTTTCATCTTGGTTTCAGAGAAAGATGCAACAGGGATTTATTTCTTTACATATAAAATCCTTGAGGGACATTTTACTTGCATTTTACTTTCTGCACGAGTCGATGGTAGAATGGGACCAACATGTTTTGAGTACTTGATTACTGAATTAGCCTAATAAGAAAAACCCAAATGTGATAATTCTCATCTGTTCCCCATCCACCTCCTCCAGTTAGTTGAAATGCTGACACATTCCCTCCTGTTTTCCCTTCAGAAGAGCAGTGTACCATACTGAGTAAAAAGCCATTGATCCCTGTAGAAGAGCTGTAGGGAACCAAAAGATACATGTGTAAATGCAATAGGTCACAGCAGGGTCCTAGGCCTTCTCTGTTGCTTTAATTTTGTTTGATGTGCCTAGTATAAGTACCAGAAATCCATTTGTTTCTTTCTTCCCTTAAGAAATGGGAAGAAAATAGTAGACCGAAAAAAAAAAAAAAGGCGCCAGAAAGACGTTGCACCCAAAATTTATGTTTTCCCTACAAGAGAGAAGGCAGAAATAGGAAAGGAGTCCACATCCATTAATTCTGCCAGTGAATTTGAACTATGGATCATTTTTTTGTGTTCTGAATGATCTCAAGTTAGTAAGCATAGAATTTGCTAAGTCAAAGTGCATTTAAGTACATAGATGCATACCTAACATTCAATAATTGAATTGCCCCACTGAAAGCAATGGAATGACATACATGCTTAAATGCTCTTAAGCCCGGAAAAGGTAAATATGCTAACAGACTCCATCAAGTACAAATCAGTAAAAGTGAGCATTTTTGCTCTGGAAGATTGGTGCTGGCGACAAGAGACGAAACACAGTCAGAATCTCTCACCATTCTTATGTGCTGAGCTTGTGAACTCTCTTTGTAAAATGAATACCTGCTTTCTTGACACATTGTTTCGGGGTAGATTTTTTTTTTTTTTCCCTATAGAAGTTACCTACATTACTGGTAGGATTTAATTCTTTGCTAGCAAAGGTGTCTCCAAGAGGAGTTAAAAAAATAAAACTGCTGATCTAGGGTAAGTACAAGTTACAGTCAGAATCAACAAGCCTGTCACTTTTTCCTGGTAGGTAAATCTTTGACTAAGACTTTCTTCGTCTTCTATTGACTGCATGCTCCTAGTATGTTGGCTACAATAGATGTTTCAGTAAATGCTTTCCATTTAAAAGCAATTTGTGGTTGACTTGTGCCAGGCAGACTCAGTTATAAAAAAAATATGAAAAAATAATAATTTGTTTATGAGAGTGGGGAGGCTACGAAAATGACAATTTATGGAGCAATTTCTAGCAATTATTGCAAGTTTTTAGGAGTTCTGTAAAAAGAGTATTTTTCTCAAAGAAAGTAAATCCACTTCAAGGGGATGTGTTCAAATTTGTAAGTAAATATATGTCACATGTCTTTTAAAATATTGTAGCTTGCACTAATTGCAGTGATTATAAAGATAGATCAGTAGTCATAGAAGTGTCACGTTTTTGTTTTATTTCAAGACGAATTTTAATTACAGGTAGGTAATATTATTTTGAGGTTTCATTTTCATGTATTTCCCCTACATCCTTTTTCACCATTTAGTTGGTCTATTCATTTTCAGTTTTCTCATGTTAATAAGCCAAGGTGCATATGATTATCTGACGCTTTGCTTTTTTAAGTTTCTACTTTTTTTGGTTTATTTTTTATTTTCATTTGATTGTCTTTTATTTATTTTTATTTTTTCTTTTGTTCATTTTTTTCAATCACTCCTATCCGTTCACTCAAATCCTCCTTTAACCCACTACTGAAATTAGAGCCATCAGCTCCTCCTCAAGACATTAGTTGCACAAGCCCCAGCTCCACTAGCATTTTGGTAAGTTGGAAACCTCCTCCGGTGGAAAAACAGAACGGCATTATCACTGAATACTCCATCAAGTACATAGGGATTGATGGAGAAGATGTCAAGCCCCATGAAATTTTGGGAATTTCCTCGGACAGTACCCAATACCTTTTGGAACAGCTGGAAAAATGGACTGAGTACCGGATCTCTGTGACTGCCCACACTGATGTTGGACCTGGCCCAGAGAGCTTAGCAGTATTGATTCGGACAGATGAAGATGGTATGTTGCCTCCACTACATCAGTTTGCACCTCTATGACTCTCTGTCGATCTGCTGTCTTTTGTATAGTATTTTTTAGAAAAAAACAGTATTTTTTTCTGCTCCTCTTTTTTCCCAAATCACAGATGTTATCACCCTTTGAGTTTTTTAATCAAAGACTTGTCCTTTCTACACCATTTTTATATTTGATATTTTTGCTTTTTTGAACAGAAAATACCTTTTTTGTGAGTGACATGAATCTGCTGCCCCTTTGAGCCCATACATACCCTTCTTGCTCCTCCTTTAACATAAAAATAACTCTCAGGGAAAAATCTTTCTGCCTTTTCCTTGATTTTACAGTCATTGTTATTTTTAAACACTTAAGTCTATGAACTGTTTTTCAGGTTTTGTTTTTGGTTTTTTTTGTTGTTTTTTTTTTTTTTTAACTGCTTTCTTGTTCCATGTTGTGCTTTTTGATTTGGGTTTTTTTGGGTTGGTTGGGGTTTTTTTGAGTTTTGTTTTTGATCTTGGAAAACTGATGCTCCACACATTTTCTTTTCTTCCATGCTTGAAAGTGACAGAAGACAGCCCTATTATCAGCTTCCTTTTTGTAGTACTGAAAAAAAAAAAAMCAAACAAACAAACAAAACAAAGAACTTTTAGCAAACAAAAATAAGGGAAACTTTTTTTGAAATATTTTGTGTTTTTATTTTTAGTAGTATTATTATTATTTCAATTATTAAAATATCTCTTTGTACTATAATGCTTTGACTCTCAAAGCATCTCCCTTGGCTTTTGTACATTTTTACATGTTTTTCTATTTCTCTAATACTCTTTTTTCTTCCATTTTTTGCATCAGTCATGTTTTTTGATCTTTTCACTGAAAGGTAGAGCAGATTGGTAGAGCATTTTCATTTGTTGAACAATTTGTATTCTTCAAAGAAAAGGTAATGAGTCTGCCCTTTTAAAAAAAAAAAGCAAAAGACATGGGTGGGACAGGTGCCTGTAATTCTCTTCTGTCCAATGATGTTGTTCCAGTTCCTAGTGGTCCTCCTCGCAAAGTCGAGGTAGAGGCTGTCAACTCTACTGCTGTTAAAGTGTCATGGCGCTCGCCTGTACCCAATAAGCAGCATGGTCAGATTCGAGGATACCAGGTCCACTACGTGAGGATGGAAAATGGAGAGCCAAAGGGTCAGCCCATGCTGAAGGACATCATGCTGGCTGATGCACAGGTAAATAGGGCATTTTATGTTCTTTTATAGGTGACCGTGAAAACATTTCGTGTACCAGAGAGCTATCCACAACTGCTTTTTTTTCCCCTATATTTCAGCCTACCAGCTAACATTTTTTATCTCTATTTTAACAACATTTTTTCAGAATACCTATGTTTAAAGGTTCTTGGGCCAAACCTAGGCACTCTTTTCTGCATAGGTGTGCAACTAAATGCTAAGCTCTGTGATTCTGCTGGCTCCCTTAAATCTGGAGACTTCACCCTGTACCTATGCTCTGAAGTTTTAAAGCATCAGGGAGATCTGAGCCAGGTCACAGTCAATGTAGCAAACTCTGCACTGCCTGATCCACCCACCCGATATTTCTTTGTTTTGGTGGAGAACCTGGAATCATTAGAACCCTTTGTTAGCCCATTATTACAGTGTTTCTGTCATTAGTGTTTATCCATCTCGCGACACGTTTCACAGGAAATGAATTTAGAAATCAGCGAGGTATTTATGCTTGTCATTATTCATATCAATAACTCTGCAATA
Organism: Oceanodroma leucorhoa; assembly: GCA_030449065.1. Lineage (NCBI taxonomy): Eukaryota > Metazoa > Chordata > Aves > Procellariiformes > Oceanodroma > Oceanodroma leucorhoa. The sequence goes on from JASVER010000052.1 coordinate 5,711,525, forward strand.
AAATGAGGAGCTTAGTTTAAATAGGTATCGGATTACTTATATTGCAAAATTTCCCATCTGTTTTATAAATTATGAGACATGACAAAAAATAAAAGCCTGATCACATCAAGTTTAAAAAGCTTCTAAAAATGGGATTTTACTGATTGGGTTACACTAGTGCTCTGTAAAACTGAAGATTCCCAAAGCTCCTGGTACTGGAGGAATCATCCTACATTGAAACTATTATCAAGTACACACGTCTCACTGCTAGCTCTCAATTTTTGACTGGAATGACTGGAAAAGATAAGAAATTATCAACCTAGCATAAAGAGTTAAATTTGCCTTTTAAGCATTTTATGCGAATAAATAAATGTTTTTTGGCTTCTTTTGTTTCTTCTTCCAGTCTTAGTTCTAAATTTCAGATCTGCAGATACCTTTTTTGAGAACAGGTCTCCTACATCTGCATTTTGCTGATGACCCTATTCTCAAAGTATTGTCTCTGTTCCTGGAGGTCTTTGTTGCAGTTTTACTTGCCAGTCTGTCTATCTATCTATATGTACTTACTTACCTATTTTGCAAAACATGGTTTCTTACAGCTTAAATTCAGTGGGGAGAAAGATGGAAACAGGTGGGGAGTTGGGAAGGAAAAGGGAAAAGGGAGAGGAGATGGAAAAGGACATGCTGCTGTGCTTTGGTCCTCCAATTCCTTGCACAGATTTTCACTTTCAACTTCTGTGTGGTAGTAGTTTAAAGTAATTTTAAACACTAGAAGGTCAGAAATGGAAGACTAGATGAGATATTGGCACCCAAATATCATAAAGGCAAAAGTCGTCCTTCTGTTTTTTTGCCAAGTTTGGCTTTGACCTGCCTGTTTGCCATTGGTTCACTCTGGACAGTCACCTCCTTTCTTCTCCCGCCACTCTTTCCTGCCTATCGTACTTCTATAATATATGTGATCAGGGCTTGTTCAGGTATGAAGACCTTGATGATAACAGATCAGTGTGGTTAGGTTTCAAGACTAAAAAATCATGTTATTAATTTAAATAAAGCATTGAATTCATTTAGGAAACTCAAGCACATAGCCTAGTAACATGATTAAATAGACCAGGTAGCCTTTAATTCTGCCTTGGTAGCTTTTACTAATACAATCTATTATAAAATATTACTACATGGTACAAGAGGATTCATTACTTCTTTCATCTTTCAAGGAAAGAGAAGTGGCTGGTTTTTTTAGGGAGAGCAGAAACGGAATTAAAATGCCTGGCCTGATGTCATTAACCAAATTCTACGTGATTCTAAACGATTTATTCAAATTGTACATGATTTTTCCAGACATCTTTTGTATTTATTTTACTATTGAGAAGAAAACATTACCTCAACCAGGCTACAAATATCTTCATTTCTTTTGTTTTTCCTTCCAACATTCTTTACTCTGAATCAGTGGGAATATGATGATACTACCGAACATGTGAGTAGTTTTTGACTGGCCAGAAAAACAGCGTGTGTTGGGTTTGGGATTTTTTTTTTCCTTTTTGCTTGTTTGCTTGTAACCTCCTTTTATTTATTTGAGCTTTCTTCAGTTGTTTTTTTTTTCATCATTTGCACAAACGCATGCTGCTAACTTCAGAGTTTTATCCCTTACGGCACTTTTTTCTTTTTTTTTTCTTTTCCCAGGGAGAGTGTGGATTACTGTTGCTTGCTTGTTCTGGGGTTTAGCATGATGGCAAAATGTACAGAATTGATCTGTCTTCTTTTTGATGGCTGTCACTAACTTTGCCTCACAATTTCCTCTTTAGGTGTTAGAAAAATAAAACAAAAGTGGTTCAGAGTTGCGTAGGAATACTCATTTTTCTGTATGCATTTTAAGGTTAACCTTTTTTGTGTAGCTGAAAGTTGAAGTCAGTTGTGCTTTCTTTTTCGTAATTTGATAAATGTATTCTGTTTGCTATCAGGAAAGCCAAATGCCCTGTAGTGTTTATGCCTAAGTAATAATGTTTGCTGTATCCAAATCACACTTTTAAACAACAAAAATACATGCAATCATATCTTTTACACCATGAAGTACTGTTTGTTTTAGATGAGGCTAATATCTTCATCACTGTTTAAAAGGATGGCAATTTTTTTTTTGCCTTTTACAATTTTATTTTGATAATATCAGGTGCAGTTTCCTTATGAAAGATGAGAAGTCATCTTACAGATTTTGGCCTTTAGGGTCAATTCAATTCTGAGATAGAGCCTAAGGAGGGGTTTTTTTGTAGGTTTTTTTAATGTGTTTTTATTTTATTTGAGCTATTTTGCCCACTCGTTCTGATCATTACCTTGTTATTTCTATATTGCTAATAACAATGCTAAATACAATGCCAAATTCTAATCACATCTGTACTAAGCTCATACCCATTATCTTGAAAAATCCGTTTACTGTGGATAGCCTGGCCCATAATTTTTATATTAACTTTTATGGTTGTTGCATCTGAGGGGTGTGTGATTGCATATTTGCTATTTACCTAGATGCATAAACCATTTGTCTGGCAGCAGTGAAATTTATTGTAAATGCATTCAGGCATGTGACAATGCAAACGAGTAGTCCAGTGGTTACAGACCAGAAGCTGGTGAGTCAGAAACTTTAGGCAAGTCAGTTGCCTCCAAATACTGTCCCTTTATATCTGCATATAAAATGTATTTATATTGTGCGTGTCAAGGCTTAAATTCCTCTGGCTGCCCTTATAGCATGACGTAAGTTCGGTTCATTTCAGGTGGCTGGCCCTTCACCATCTTCTGTGTGTGTATACGTGTGTGTGCACGCACATGAGTAAAAAGATTCCCCTTGGTTTGGCACTTAACAGTTTGATCTTGCTTCTGTTCACTTGTACCAGCTGAAGAGCTACTTGTTTTGTAGCTGCTGTCGTTTGTTTGAGGGCCGTCAGATTTATTCCCTGACCAGATTTTTAATGGTGTTTAGGTAGTTCTTTTAGACCTGAAGAGTGAGTTGTTTTCTAAAGTCCTTTGAGATATTTAGATGCACAATGCAACCAGTGACACAGGTTGCAATGAAAGTGTTACGAAAGTAACAAGGCTTTCTTGTTCAGCTAAACCAGCATTACTTGCCAAGTGTGAATACAAATGCAACTCTTTTCTCATTAGGCATTTTATAACTATAACATATAGTGATGTCCTGTAAATGACTAAGTTAAATGGAGTTTCTCATATCTACTTATACATGCATTTCACAATATCAGTAGTATTCCTCTGGCAAAGTATTTCAGAAGGCTTTATTCACTGTTCACACCACCAAAGTTTTGGCCTTAAACTACCTGAGGCATGCTATTCAGAAGTGTGCTGTTTTTTATAGCTTAAGTGAGTAAAACATCTTGCATTATGAAGTATTTCACACAGAACAGTCTGTTGGTGCTGTTGGTGCTCTCAAATGCTCGCTATCACTGCCAGTAGCACAAAAACGTGTGCACTGTATGTAATTACAGGGGTTGTCTGAAGGATTCCATGATCTCCTGGAAAACAATCTATTTTTAATAAATTGTTTTGGTTTTATTTCATCGTAGGAAATGATAATTTCTGGGCTTCAGCCTGAAACTACATACTCCTTCACTGTGACAGCCTATACAACAAAAGGTGATGGAGCACGCAGCAAGCCCAAACTCGTGTCTACTACTGGTGCAGGTAATACTCACATACTCATTAATCTCTGAATAAAACCTTTGACTTTTCCTGCTAGGGTTTTGCTCCTGTTGTGTAGAAAGTGTTTATAGGACATGGAGTTTTCTGTTTCAGTATTTGGCCCTTCATTTATTTAGATAAAAATGGAACCAGTGTCCCCCTTTGTCCTTTTCTCAGTTCAAGATGCGGCCAAAACGTAATACTTAACTTTCTACTTTCTAGTAGCTCTTCCATTCTGATTGGTGTCTTCTTGGAGAGGAAAAAATAGAAATTCAGAGCTGAGAAGGATATTTGAAAAACTTGCAAAGGGCTTTCCTGATCTTTGTGAGAGCAGCAGTGCTGCTGCCTGTGAGTAAGAACATTGAAAGAACCTGTCTGTATGACAGTCACAACTTATCTCAGAAGTTTATTAAAGCAGAGAATTAGAAAACAGAATGAAAGTCCAGCCTGTGAAACCCTGAAACCCATATTGCTTCAGTGGCAATTTGAGGCGTAAACTGGGGCAAAATACACCATGGCACTCTGTTCAGTCTGCATTTGATCACAGGTGGTACTAGGTGGTGCGTATCTGACTGCATGACTAATTCAGCTGATTCAGTTAGCGCTGATGGGATGAACTGAATTGCTTTTAGATGAGAAACAAGGTTTTTAAAATTTAAATGATTCACGGTGGCACAGCTTAACCAAATGATGCCACCACAGCCTTAGTGTGGTGTTCACCTACAAGTGTTCACAGCCTGTAGGTGTTCATTTCTCGGTTTTGTAGTGTAGCCATTAAGGATATTCCATTACAATCACATGGAAACCTTGGTAGCACCATTACAAGCTCTCTTAGTAACAATGTATTGTTTATGCTAATATATAAAATCCAAAAAAGCATATGTATTTGTATTTATACTGACTGACTCAAGTTTTAAAACAATCATTGAATGTAAAGCACATCTTGTACTAATATCAGAAACATCTCTGTCCTTGTCTCATCAGCTTCCTTGGAAAAATCTCAGTCTTGGTGGCTAGATATATCATATAGTTTCATTTCAAACTGTAGAGTACCTTTTAGGCATTACTCTTGACTGATGCTGAAACTTACCCTCCAACTTCATATCTTTCCTGAATTCTCATGATCTGGGAAAAAAAGTGATATATAGTTCTCGCTTGCATTTGAACTTGATTTAAGAAAAAAGATACTTGATCCATTATTCTTTTTAAAGTTCAGTCCCCAATTTAAATAAACACAATTATATAGATTATGATTTGGTTAGTTTCTAGACATAAACATAGGCTGTGCAAACCTGCTTGCAAAACTTAAAGCTTCTGTGCATTTAGTCCTTAATGACTATTCATGTTTCACTCTTCCAAGGTCTCTGATGCTTCTACTTTAGAAAGACGAACAAATCCCATGTCCCATAAAATCCTGAGTGACTGAAGAGCAATTGAGAATCAGAGGCATGCCTGTAAATGTCATACGTATTATACTGTTCTTGATTTTTGTTTCACCCTGTGGACGAGTAATGTTTGCTCCTGGTCACTAGGATAACAGCTAGTTAACATTTTGCTCCTTCGTACATTCCAGGTTGTATGAACACTTCTTCCTTTGCTGTTACAGCTTGCTGTGTTTGAGCTCTTTTTGTAACAAAAATTCATATGCAGGTTTTTGAAAAAGGAGACAATAAATATAGACAGTACCAAAAGTTTCCAGCTCACTGTCTTCCTATGAGAATACATCAGGCAGGTGAAGGAACGATGCATTAATACCAGGGGCTTGTAGGTCTGAAATACACCCTCCTATTCTCTGAGAGTTTCAATTTGATTTTTTTTCCTAAAAAGGTGCTATTCAAATACTACAGTAAAACAAATGAAGGGTCTGACTTTCCAGTCTAATTTTTAAAGATGAGATTATATCCGTAAGAGATATGAAAGGAGAATAAAGGTCTAAATGTTTACTGGAGAAGCTTTCTATTCATAAGTTATTCAGATGACAAGTAACTATTCAGTTGTGACCAGTTAGTGATATAAAAGCATCATTTACATTTTTAGACAGGAAAGATTCACCAAATGTAAGTGAGCCTACAGTACGGTAACAGCAGTTATTATTGAAGGCACCGAATGCAGTTGATATTTTCACTCCAGTGTGTGTTTTTGTCTCATATTCAGTTTCCTTTCCTACTTTTTGAAATCAGGTGGAAGAAAAAATGTTACGGAACATTTCCAAGTCAAAGTATTTGAAAATTTTAAATTACTTGRGGCAGAAGTTACAGAATATGTGATTAACAAGACCCTGATAAAAATCAAGACTTACTAGTCAGTGATATCATACAATTTTAATGAAGAATTTAATCAGACCTTTAATTTTTGGGTCATAGTAGTTGAAGAATCTCACAGCACAACAGCTTGTCCATTATTTGGAATTTACTCTCTGTTCTGGACAACACTCTTGAAATACAGATTTCAGCTAAGAGGAGAGAGTTTACATTAAAATGGTGGTGTACTGTACAGCAGCTAACAGAAACAAATTACTTCAGGTAATTTGGCAAAGGCAGCTTGCATGAGCTTCTACTAGTAATGACATGCCATTACAACTGTTTCATGTAATGACTGTTGCAAAGGGGTGTGTGAGGGACACCTTGCTGTGCAGTAACAGAGGTAGACTTCACTAGATCAGGGAATATACTTTTTCATGAGCAATTTCACTTCATTTGGGCTCATGGCAAATTCAGGTATTATTATCAGAAATAGTTTCTAGATAGAGCTATTCCATGACACTACTGTATATAGGACTTCACAGAATCCTGACGTTTGTCCCACAAGACTGTAATATTCACAAGTGATCACTCTAAAAGAAAATGTTAACTGAAAGCACTCTGGAACTACAAGGAGAGAGAAAAACGTTTTTTTTCTCTATCAATAGTTGCATGGTAACAAAAAGGAAATTCATACACTTCACAAAATCAGATCGGCTCCATATTAAAAAAAAAGTCACCATTGTTATTTACCATTTTAATCACAAGGTATTTTATTGGGTAAGTAAGCTTTAGTAGTTCCCCTGTTCTGATCAAGAGCAAGTAGTAATTTCTTTCTTTCTCTGTAGTTACCACAAAGGTTAATAAATAGTTCTAATTAACTGTGAGGTCTGCCACAAGAAAAAAATGCAATAATTTAGTGACACATTCCAGCAGTCTCTCCTCTAGAAAGCTGAAGGAGTTATTATCCTATTTGTGTGGACTCCTCTTCTCTTTCATATGCTCCATTGGTTTCAGTAATAGTTATAATGTAGAGAAAAATATGGCCTGCAAAAGGCCTTCACAGCCTTTTCTTATTCTATAAAGGCTCGTAATAATCAATGAGGAAAAGTCAGAACTAGTCAGAGAGATATTCTTTAAGCATCAGAAAGTGTAGGAGAAAACTTACAAAATTCCTGGGAATAATACTTGCAGGTGAACTAGACACTTATTAGGAAGGATATTTGGAAAATTTACCTAAATACTAGCTATAATTTTTATGCAAGCAGAAGCATTGTCATGACTTATGACATATAATGAGGAAGGAGCTTATTAAATGCAGAATTTTCTTCAAGGTATGACATTCCTCCCTCCTTATTCCTAATTCATTATGGAATGGTAGTCAGAACTTCTGACAATAAGAATCTGATTTCCTGGGTGCCTGAGAACTGAAGATAAGTAATAAAATCCATTGAAGTGTTTAAATRCAGGAACCAGAGCTCACAGTGCAGCAGTTACATTCACGTGGGAAGGCTTTGAATGTGGATGGAACTAATTAGCCTTCATGGAAGACTGTTATCATGGCACTACTACTCCCAAAACTATTCTAGTCTCTTAACCTGTCAGGCATTAGTACACAGTGAACACCATATTTCTAAATAGTTATGGATATAGTTCATTATCAAATAAGTCATTGTAATAGAAACAGGCTATTTTGAAATAGACATATTAATGAAAATATAAATTAAATATACATGTATATAAATGAATATGAATAAATGAATAAATATAAATAAATATATAAATTAAATAGAAACAATAAATGTTAGCAATTGATACCAGGACTCCAAAAATGTACACCATTTAAGTTGTATAATGGGATTTCCCCCTCGATTAGGGCTAATTCTATCCTCTAGACTGAATGTCCTCACCACACTTAGAGTCTGAACTTCTCTGAAAGACAAATCACCGGTTTGGACCAATAGGTCCCAATTAAGGATTTGAGTGTATCTGTCTGGTGTGCAGCTTAAGAGCTTCCAATTTAGTCTTCTTCAGAAGAAATCCAGTTCATGTGCACCAAGACCATGCTGGAAACTAAATATGTGATAAGCCAGGACAATCAGAACATTAAATTCCAAACTGTGCTACCGCTCCAAGTTGAAACAGCCCATACTGGAGGTGATTTGTGTATGGGAAGTGGAATGATAAGGTTCTATCATACATAGTAATGATTGTTGATGACAAGGTTGGTCTGACTTCCCTTCTACCACATTTTAACTATCAATGGCAAAAGTTATGCTAGACATATCTAGAAACTTGTAATTTCTCCATTATTACTACTACTACTACTACTACTACTACTACTACTACTACTACTACCATCATTAATTATTTTTCCATTTACAGGAATGGCAGAAATGTGCCTTGGATTAAATTAATGAATACTTATGACAATACTCTTTTTTTGCAAGCAAGGATTTGTAAGTGAGACAGAACCGTTCATAAGATGTCTGTATGAAGTTTTACTTTTTGACTTGTGTTCCTAAGTCCTGTTCCTTTGAATGTTCTCTGTATTTAGAAATAATGGTAAGGGAAGAAGACAACGAACAGTAAATGGCTTTACTACCGTAGTTCATTACATAGTGCAGGAGGCATACATTATTTCTTCCATAAGACAGTAGTTTGTGGAGCTAAGAGTGAGGGAGGAGAAAATTTATCCTTATTGCTGCTAAAACTAGCCTCGAGAATTGTACATGCAATTCTGTTTGTATTTATCATCTTTAAATAACATTGTGCTACAGTTCCAGGCAAACCTCGGCTTGTGATTAGCCACACACAGATGAACACGGCTCTAATTCAGTGGCACCCCCCTGTGGACACTTTTGGCCCGCTGCAGGGTTATCGCCTGAAGTTTGGTCGCAAAGACGTGGATACATTTACGACCATGGAGTTCTCAGAGAAGGAAGATCACTTCACGGCCACAGACATTCACAAAGGAGCTTCTTACGTCTTCAAGCTCTCAGCTAGAAATAAAATGGGCTTTGGGGAGGAGATGGTTAAAGAGATTTCTGTTCCTGAAGAGGTACCCAGTGGATTTCCCCAAAATCTTCACTCGGAAAGCTCTACTTCTACATCAGTTCAATTAACTTGGCAGATGCCACTCTTGGCAGAGAGAAATGGCATTATCACCAAATATACCATCTTGTACAGAGATATCAATGTTGCTTACCAGCCAGTTGAACTCCCTGTTGTTCCTGCTGATACCACTATGACACTTTCTGGCTTAAAACCAGATACCACATATGATGTAAAAGTACGTGCCCACACAAGCAAAGGGCCTGGTCCATATAGTCCAAGTGTCCAGTTCAGGACACTACCCGTGGATCAAGGTAGGATTTGTCTGCTTATGGCGTTGACCTTTAAAGGAGTATCGGTCTTTGGATATCAGTGTTTTTGAAGCTGTAAATAAAACTGACCGGCCCATTCATAAAAATAGGTTCATCAAACACAAAAGGTAAAGTATGTAAATCTTAATATGTTTTGGATGCCTTAGAATTCAGTTGTCCCTTGCCAAGCAAGTTCTGGCTAACATCTTCACAATTTTTTCAGGTAAGGAATATGTATGTGTTGGCTTGTCACTAGATAAAAGTGAGAATGAGTTAAAATATGGTATTTAAATATGAGCAAACAGGTAGGAGAATTGAATCCTTGTTGTGTTCTGACCTAAATGGAAAGCTAATAATCCCAGGTAGCAGTAGAAATATGACAAGATCTGAGCTCCATGATACTGTTTATATACATTGTTTCTTTTTTTCCAGCAGTGTTTGCAAAAAATTTTCATGTTAAAGCAGTAATGAAGACTTCTGTTTTGCTGTCCTGGGAAATTCCAGAAAATTACAATTCAGCCTTGCCTTTCAAAGTAAGTTACTTTCCATTTGTAAGAGAAAATGCAGAAACTAGAGGATGTCATTCACCTGGTTAAGTAGCTTACTGAATATGTGGATTTTTTTGGTATTGCTGTATTTAAGAATGCAAACTAATCAGCAATATTGACCCAAGCTGTTAAATATCTTAGAGAAAACAGTGGAAGAAAAGAATAATTTTCTTCTTGTTTTAGTCATTTCTGTAGTGACTGTAACTGAGTACCATTCTGGTTTTTGTCTCCTCACATTTACAACAGCACATTTTTGCTTTATAACTCTTTTACTCCACTAACTATAGCATTAGCCAGATAAGGAGACTCAATGTAACCTGCAGTTACATTGGCTGGCATTTCTTCTGCATCATTCTTCATCATTTGTATCATCTCAGGCACTGGCAAGTGAAGAGCAGTATTTTATGAACTAAATGTTGCAAAAATCTTTCTGAGTAAGGAGTGTGAATGAAAAAGTCAAGGTACTTTTAACAACAAGTGTACCTTAATATAAATGCTGGGTTCAGGCAAAACTACTGAATCTGAATAAGTGAAATTGGATTTTAGGAGTGCTTACACTGCTTTAAATTTATGTAGTTCTTTTTTTTCCCCTGGAAGCGAGAAGTTTAGTTGCAGTAGTGAATTTAGTACTATCTGACAGCCTAAACTGCCCAGTAACTTTCATTTTAAATTTATAGCTAGGTTCATTCCTGAATTCAGTGTAACAGTATCAATTGCCTTCTCTTAGTAACCAAAACCACCTTCAATTCATGTATTAACTTAGATCCTTTATGATGATGGGAAAATGGTGGTGGAGGTTGATGGACGTGCTACTCAAAAGCTGATCACTAACTTGAAGCCAGAGACATCATATTCATTTGTGCTGACAAACAGAGGGAATAGTGCTGGGGGACTTCAGCACAGAGTAACAGCAAAGACTGCACCAGACGTGCTTCGCACCAAGCCAGTCTTCATTGGAAAGACCAACTTAGACGGCATGATAACTGTGGAACTTCCAGAAGTACCTTCAAATGAGAATATAAAGTGAGTGAATGAATGACATACCATTGTTTTTATCAGCAGAAAGATGATTATTCTTACAGTTAATAAAATCTAGGACTGTAGTGATGGACCAGGGCTTTATTCTTCATAACGGTACAGAGAGTACAGCACTCTGCAGTAGTATTTGGGCTATTATTGGACTAATATTTGACAATACTAAACTGGGAGGTGCTGTTGACTCTCTCGAGGGACAAGAGGCCTTGCAGAGGGATCTAGATAGATTGGAGCATTGGGCAATCATCAATGGCATGAAATTTAAGAAGAACAAATGCCAGATTCTGTGGTTAAGGTATTTGAATGCATCCAGCGGAGGACAACAAAGCTGGTGAAAGGGCTGGAAGGCATGTCTTATGAGGAGCAGCTAAGGACTTCAGGTATGTCTAGTCTGGAGAGGAGGAGGCTGAGGGGCAACCTCATTGCTCTCCACAGCTTCCTGAGGAGGGGAAGTGGAGAGGGAGGTGCTGAGCTCTTCTCCCTGGGATCCTGTGATAGGACGCGTGGGAATGGTTCAAAGCTGTGTCAGGGGAGGTTTAGACTGGACATTAGGAAGCATTTCTTTACCGAGAGGGTGGTGAAACACTGGAACAGGCTTCCTGGAGAGGTGGTTGATGCCCCAAGCCTGTCAGTGTTTAAGAGGCATTTGGACAATGCCCTTAGTAATTTACTTTAACTTTCAGTCAGCCCTGAAGTGGTCAGGCAGTTGGACTAGACGATCATTGTAGGTCCCTTCCGGCTGGAACTATTCTATAAGTTTGTCACTTAGACAATTATGTAAGACGGAGTAAAATCTAGATGGAAATATGTGGAGAAAGATTGTCCTTCAGTTTGTAGTTGTTTCTCAGAGTACTTCGGTGTTTCATCACTGATTTCAAATAGCAAAGGGGGATTAAGGAAGCCAGTTGTGTTTTGAACAACAAGAAGAATGGATAACCCATAGATGAGTAGCTACCCTGCTGCAGCACCTTGAAGTACTCAGACTCAGTCATTCCAGATTTATGTGGAGTTTTAAAGAATTGTTACTGCACTTATATTAATTCAGATGAATTAATTCTGAAGATTTTTATGAAAAGAAAAATCTCAGATCCTCTCCACTGGTCCCAAAAAGAAAACAGGAGATTTTGCTGAAAAATTTGGCAGAGAGTTTACTAGAGGTTGCTTAGATTTTGGGGGAAAAGGTGCTGTGGAGATTTAAACAGCAGATATAGGACTAAAGAGCTGACAGCACATGGTCAGCAGGGATTAGAAAGGTTAGACAATAAAGATTTGCCAAGAAAACATGAGGCATATTACAATCAATAAGTGTTATTGCTCTGCTTATAGTGATTCCTGTTGGTCTRTAAGGTTCCCAAGTGTAATGTAAAGGAAATGGGGAGGAAAATGAGCAAGTCATTAAATATTGTTGGGGATTCAACTTGTCTTCTCCCTGGTGAATTTTTACTGACGGCTTTGTTGAAAGCTGCTCCCCTTTTTCATTACTGACTGAGGATTTTGAGGGAGGTGAGGTCAAGAAAGAAATGACTTTGAGACATTAAAAGGATGAAAAACTGAAAAATGTAGCCATTATCATTAGATTGAGTAAGATGCGGTCAGTAACAAATGCAGCTAAGGAAGACTGAAGATGGAATGAGTCAAAAAAGATTTATGAGGCAGAGCATTCACAGAGAGAAAAAAGTGCAGGGTAGCTGGTCAAACAATAGCAGAAGATAGCAGTGGAAAAAGAGCTGATGCCCTTCCTTTTATGTAGTGTAAAAAAATGAAAGAGGCTAAGTGACATCAGGAAAGGTATATGAAACATATGGAGTCCAACTGCCAATTTTGCAAATAATGTATCTTCTCCTTCTATATCTGTTTCCTAAGACAATGTGATCATGCTTCAGATAGAAAAACAAAACAACAAAAAAAAAGATTGACTTGACCCTTGGAAGCGGGCATGCCAAAGCAACTACGTACTGAACAGAAAATGTTTACCTGATGCTTGTTAGAATAGTAAGATTATTGCAGCTATAGTCTTTGTATGGGAAGAACAATTTTGTGTAATAGTTATGTTGACATTTTTACAGTTGCTGTTCCTCTATGGGTACATTATATGCCCATGATTGTCTCTATCTTGCTATGAAGTACTATACACTGAGAATCTTTCAATAATACTAATTAGACAGAAGGCGAAACAGTTAATGGTTTCCTCTAATGAATTATAGGTAAATACTAATGGCATTGAGAGTAATGTTATAAGATCCTTTCTAATTTATTAAAGATGGTAGAAGTAGTTTTTATTATTTCAATGTTTGATGGTGATACAGCATGGAAATTGGAGCAGAGCTCACCTTATGCTATGTAAAATGGATCTCTTTTGCTGGCATCATCTCAAGTGAGCAATTTCTTCATTTTCCTGTAGTATTTTGGGGTAATCCAAAGCAATTTTTATGTGTAATGGACAGTTCATGTTTCTCTGAATCTCTTCCATCTTTGCAAAATCTTAGGTAAAAACAGATTTTTATGGAAGACTTTGGCCTTTGTAATACTGAGTAGTTCAAGCAATATCCAAGCAAACACTCCATTTCTCACCCTTCCCCCCCCCMAAAAAAAATAAACTCAAAACAAACAAGCAAATAATAAAGCAAATAATAAAACATGTTTTTCAAGAGATGCTGCATTTTCCTGGAGTTAGCTAGAAATAACAGAACTTTGTTGTCCTTTACAATTTGCAGTACTGTATATTTATGTGAACAGTTTCATTTTTCTGCTTGCTGTTGATGTACTTGTTCTGTCAGCTTTAAAATACTCTGCATGTGCTGAAAGTCTTAGTGGATGATCAAAGTTATGAGTGGGAGGCATGCATGAAGAAAGTGTGAAAGAGTGTGAAAGTAACATTTATATGCTGGATGTTCCTTGATTGAAAAAAAAGTATGAACACTCTGTTAGCTTTAAAAAGGAAAAGCAGAAAAAGAAAAAAGAAGGGTAAGTAAGAAACTTCTGTGGAGTTCATCCAGCAGATGTAGCTTCAATGTCTGAAAGTCACACAGGGGTGAATTCTCAATTGCTTTTTGCCTTGATTCTTAGGCATCTGTTAAAGAACAGGTATGTAGGTTGTAGTTATTGTATATACAATAAAGCAAAATTCACGAGGATTTGTTGTTCATGTAACAAAAGAATTTTTAAAATACATACTCAGGTTTAGAATCCGGGTTCAAACAGCCTTACTAGTTTTGAATAAGAACATCAGTGTAAAAGATGATATATCATATTGTTAGTATAAGAATGCATGCTGCAGATTTTATTTAAATACTGGAATACAGCAAGTGAGCAGCAGTTAAAAATCTGTGGCCAGCACTTCTTGTTTCCAGCAATTCTTGTTGGAGCTAAGTGTTTCCACAGAGAAACTTCTTAAATTTCTTAACACAAGAATTAATAAATATGTGCATTTACTAGAGTAGTTAAAAATTCAAAGTTTTGTTACATTTCTTTTATGGGAAGGAGCTTTAGTTGAGAAGTGACCATTAAAATGGACCAATGGCACGCACCAGTATGGAAGAAAGATAGTTTATAGAGTCGATTTAGACTGAGATAGTTTTTGATCAATTGTAAGGCAAGTCCTTTTCTGTAGCCTGTCTTTTGTTAATTACTTCAGGTTTTTCAGCTGCATTGCTTGAGTAAAATGAATAGTCAGTGCTGCAGAAGGTTGAATAGGATGTAAAAAATGGCAGACTGGAAGAGAAGAAGATGGTCCATGAGACATTAAAATTATCTTCCATAATGGAGAGCCAGAGACACTTTCTCAATAAGCTCTGTTGTTACTAGAAACAAAGGAGAGCAACTTCTTTCCCTGTCCTCTGAGATGGAGTGCTTGACTTTTTGACAAGTGTGTTTATCAAGATGATGTATATTATACCATCCTGGATATCCTGCTGTTGTGATTCTACTGCTTCTTTCCCCACACTAATGTGAAATTGTGGATCTGCCTGACATGTATCCAGGCTTTGTGAAGGAAACAAGGAAAGTGCCATATCTCTATTATACTAGAAAGTATAATTTACTAGTCTCCTTGTGGGGGAGGAGGAAGATATTTTCAGGAAAATGCTTCTGAGGAAAACTAATATACGTAATTTGCAAATCCTAGCTGTAAAGAGAGCATACATAAAGCTCTTTTGTCTATGACTGTGAACAGAATACTTAAGTAGATAAAGCTGATGGTGATTGATACTTAAAAGTAAAGAGTGTGTGGGTGGAGTGTATGCTATGTCGTCTTTATTTTCTGTTTATAATAGTATTGGCATCAACAAACACATTATGCTAACCTCCTATTCTGATTATACATGAAAATGAGGGAAGGTGGGGTGATAATTGAGATTTAAATATATGGTACTATTTTTCAGTTTAGGGGTTTGGGTTTTTTTCCCAGTGTGATAGTGGCAGGGCACAAATATCCCATGGCTCTTGTATTTCAAACGAAATCATAAACTGCAGTCAAACATGTAGGCATTTTAGAACATTTTAATTAAAGTTTCTTATACATATTTATATGTTTACATGAAAAGGCAGGTGATTAGTGCCATTTGTTTGTTTTAGACTGGATGTGGTTTCAAGAGTGTGAATCTTTACAACGATGTTTGGAAGGCTGCAGTGGCATAATAGTGTGCAAAAGTTTGCTCTCAGCATACCGCTGTTCTCTTAAGTTCCTCTGAACAGACACCTACTCCATAAATTTATCTATTCCTTTTCCTTCAACTTCACTTTTGTCCAACTGTTTCCTTTACAGAGGTTATTACATAGTTATTGTACCTTTGAAGAGGTCTCGTGGAAAGTTTATCAAACCATGGGAGAGTCCAGATGAAATGGAACTAGATGAGGTACTGTATGTTTTTGTTGTCTTCTCCTTTATTAAAGATACAACCTTATTAGTGGTATGTGATTAACTCACCAGTTTTAGAAAGTTTTGGTTGTCAGGATATTTTATATTTATATTTGAATTATCCTGTGGGGACTGAAACAGAAGTTCAAATTACTTCAATTAGAAGACAATAAAGACATTAAGTTGCAATAAAGCACACAGTGTCTGATCTTTGTTGGCATTAATATTTTATTCTTTTCCTATTGTAAAGTGTAATGCAAAGGTGCAGGAGGTGAAATGAGTTGTCAGCAAAAGCTTAATCACCAATGATATGAACTCTAATAAAGATCTGTTTCATTAGTGGGGTGTTTACTAAGCCTGTAACAAATGCTAAATTGCAATTTGCACTGCAGTTTAACATTTGACCTTCTTGTGGTGTTTCTACCTGATTCTCACATACTGTAATGCTTCTGGTTAGAAAACTTTTACAATAGTCTCCATTCTACTGACAGTTTGTGCTCAGAAATAAATGAATGAAGTAGGAAAGAGCAACACTGTGTCAGCGTGACACTATAAATGACATTAACCCAAAGGGTAGAAGTACTTTCATTTTAGGAATAAGCCCAGTAATACTAGAAGTCAATTCATTATGTTTTTGATATAATAATAATTCCAGGAAGTGTCAGCATTCAGTCCTGTCTTCTGTTTTACTGAAGGACAATATAGCTCATGCGAACTTGTGTTTCTTCTTACTATCTGTAAATTTGGAATAATAGTAATATTTATCACTGTAAAGCTCTTTTGAGAGCCCCATATGAAAGCTCTGTACAAAAGACAGGTGGTGGTGGTGTTACTGTATTGTTGTATCTGGCTAGGATTTTAGATCTCATTCAGATGCTATGGTAATTTGTACATGTAATATCTCTGCAATTCAAAGACCAGAGATCGAAGTCAGTTTCTTTACTCTGGATTTAGTGATCTTTTGACTGGATCCTGTCTATTTTTCCATTTTCTTTTGGTGGATTCAAGAGTTTTATGTTACAGATGTTATAATACAATCACTGGGAAGTAATGATCATCTGCAAGCAATCACAAGGCTTTTTTCCCTCCTCCCATTGACAAAATGATATCATTTTCAATGTTTGCACCAAAATGTAAGGAAAATAAAGATCTTCACCAAACTAACACTGCTGTAGAAAGCTTTAAAAATATAAACAGAAGTCTTTCAGTCTTTAGTCTGTTTTCTGATCAGAAACGGCAAAGAAGAATATGTACAGCAACAGGAGAATCCTTAATCGGAAGATTAAAAACAGCTCCTCAAAGGAAGGCATGATTTTTGTTACTGCTGACTGACTGATTGAAGGCTGTGTTTCCTCTTGACCAGTTTCATTTATGTGATCATCTCATTTGATTCAATTTCAGCGATGACTTGCTTTGATCTATTAACTTCTTCCCTTTAAAAGAACTTGGATTGTAAATGCCATCAGCTCATGATCATAGTCCTAGGTGACATCAAAAATGGTTAAACAATAAAACTCTGACAGCAAGATCCATACAGTAATGGAAAACTGATTTAATATTACCACCCACTTTTAACATCCAAAGATTGTAGTCACATTCAGTAGCATTAACAAATTAAAGGATAGGTGCCAGATGACACTGAACTTTTTGGCAATTAAATTCTGTGGGTCCTGCTGATTCCCATAACAAAGGGTCATTTTAATCATCCTGCAAGTTGCAGTGCATTAATCTGTATAACAGATTGATAAAGAGCATTTATTAATTCAGAAATATTTGGGTCAGGATGGGTTGTTTCCCACTTCTACTGATACAATTGAGACCACATTGTAGAATTAATGATGGAAGAAATAAGATATGCATTGACTGGAAAATGAAAATTATTTCTGATAAAGAACTAAAACCCTTGATATATCTTTTACGATTGCCACCAATACATGTAGTAAGTACTGAGTAGGGAAAAAATCAAAAGCAGGCAGCGAGTGTATTTCATGGTAACTCATCCAGTTTCTTTTACTTAAAAGACTGTTTTACTTCCAGCTTTAGGAAATATATGCATATTGTTATTAGGTGTACTATTCCTGACAAACATGTGAAAGCAGTGGCACAATAAATAAATTTGGAAAAAAACCCACAAAAACTAACCACACTACTCTCTGAGMAAATAGTTCCTGATGGTCAAGTGAGGGTACTTGTGATATCTTTTTTTAGTACAATCTCAGATATTTGGCTAGTATCAGAAAGGGTCGGGCAACAGATTTTCCAAAGTATGTTCCAAATACTTTGTGTAGATTGTCAGAAGAAAAGTATTTGCTGAAAACACTACTCTGGAGTATTAGCTCCAGTATGTAACTGATCAGTCTAAAAGACTCTCCAGCCTTATCGTAGTTATCTAATCTTCTTGGTTCCTTGAATCTCAATTCTGAAAGAAACTAAGAGATGCACAATCTCAGAGCAGACAATGGACTAGATATTGTGTATCTGAAAATAATAGTTATTAGAGATACAATCCTTTTTTATTAACTCAGAATTTCATTTTATTTTGAATATCATGAGATCTAGTGACTTTAAATAGATATGTCATGCAAATAAATGAAATATAAACAAAATATTATGATTTGCAGTAGGAATTACCTAGTAGGATTATTTTAGATTTGTAAGCAATAAAATCTAAATAAAAGCCTACATGTTAAGTCTTAAAACAATTCGGTAATTTTATTGAAATGCTGGTATAAAGTACAGCAGGAGATATATGTGCAAGTAATGATATTTGGCAGCAACACCATTTATATATGAAACATGAATGAGGCCAGAGGTTCACCTGAGGTCTATTCAGTCCTATGTAATCAATGTCACAGACAAAATTTTTATCTACACACAAGCACACCTAATTTTAGCTGGCTCTAAGTGATGAATAACCCTTTGGAAAAGTTGAACACATTTTGTTTGACTCAGGCTAATTCACTTTTAGCATTCATAGCCAAAACTCAGTATCTGATCACTTCTCCCACTGTAATACAGTACTTCAGCATTGCTATCTGTTAAATATATGCATTTTATGTTACTAATTCAAATGCAAGAAATAATTAAGATCAAACATTTTTCTTCCCCTTTCAATCTCAATCTAATTTTGATTGCAGCACTCTTGCAGTATTTTGACATTTTATTATGAGTTATTTAAAATCTAAATTGTAAATACTGTGTAATCTGGAAACATACGATAAAGAATTTATTTGAGGTAGCCACACAAATAACTTCAAATTCCATACCCATAAATTAAACTATCAGTTATCTTCGGGGATGGCTCAAGCCACGTACCTCTCCTCGTACTGCAGTCCTTATAGCTCCTGACTTCCAGTTAGTATACATCTCACATTGTTATTACCTGAATATCTACCTTTGTTTTTTAGCAGACTTAGGATAGTCAGTGCTCAGTCCTCTGCATAGTGGTTATTATCTTTATAAAAGATGGCTTCATATAGATACAAACTTTTCACAGAGTGCTTCCCTCAGCAGATCTTATAAGAGCTGAAGCAACCTGGAACAAACTTTGATTAGTCTCTGCCTCATGTTCTGCAGTCGGTAACTGTACCCGGGGCGCAGGAAGATACCAACAGATGTGAGAGTCACTTTCAATAAAGCAGCTAAATAGAAATCTTAATATCACAGTTCTTTACTGCTCTCTTTTTTATACCATGCAAATTTACTCTAGCTGCTCATTAAACTCTTTAGGAAGAATGAAATAGAAATATGGACTGCTGATTACAATAGAGTCCTTGAGTAAAGAGTAATGATTTCTAGTCTCAAATTACGGCCAGTTCTTTTTGGCTCAGGGGATCCATTGCAGTGTACCAGCTTTTGTGTTGGAGCATGGAAATTGATAGAGTTAAATGAATGTAAAATCTTTGCAACAGAGAACAGACTCAGCCTTAGAGCTGGAAAGCAGTTGACTGTGTAGATCTTCGAAGGGATAACATCCAAACGCCCTCAATGCTAAGGAAGTTTGGATCCAAGTAGTACAGATGATTGCTTCCATGTCTTATCTGTAGCCTGTACTTCATTGAGAAGGTGCGTTAAAGTAATCAGTATTAAAAACTTCTGTCTCACTAGCAGAGTGAATAGTAGATTGGTTTACATGCATCGGAATTGTTAATTGTGTAATTACAAAATACAAGATCCTGTGTGGGGAAGGCAAGAAGATGCGCTAGCTAGCTGAGGCCTAATAGAGAAGAAGAGGCTGAAGCAAGAGAGAACTTCCCTGACTAAATACGTTCTTTAAAATGAAAATATGTAGTAAAGATTAGATTTTAATCTCTTTTTTTTATTGGTCTCTATCTAGCTCTGGAGATTTGTCTCCTAACAAAGACGTCTGTGCTAATCTATTGTATTAGCACTGTTTGTGTGCTGAAAAGCCTAAAATGTGTGACATTGGAACAATTTATGATTGCAGTCTGAGACTACAGGACATTGAATAAGTTTCGTAAGTGAAAAACGAGGGTAACTGTAAAGAGGCCTTAGAAGTCATCACTTATCACCCAGGAAAAGTTCAGGCTCCTTGTAATCAAATCAGATTAATATTTGTTGAATGCCAGTATATCTAAAGTGATAAAAGATATTGAATAAGCATTTGTCTGATTTAATAAGTAATTCATCAGTGGATTATACCAGCTAAGCTTAAGTTCCTTCATTAGTTAGTGTATGTTTTACAAGTTTGAGCCTAGCATCTAATTTTGTCATAAATATGCTGATGTAAATTTTGGCTTTGTTCATCAGAAGAAATATTTTATGAAACAAGGAGAAGTTACATTTTCAAAGTCAGATTAGGTAGTTAAAATCTGAAGTGTGGGTTGTGTATGGTAGAGTGGTATATAATATTTTCTAGTCTAGCAGTAGAAAAGTTGTCTTAGGATTCATAGGTCCTGTTATTGATTCCTATCATCAATCTATTGTGTAGWGTTGTACAAACCATGAAGAATATAACTCTTGGTGCTTTTGAACAAATAAAATGGCAGTCAATTTCAGGTTTGGGATGGAAGATGTATTTGCAAATCACTCCTATAAACTCTTCTGCACTTCATTTACTGTTTGTGAAGTACATTGGAAAGCACTACTTTCCCTGAGATGTTCAAGAATTTAATATTGCCAGAATGCTTGGTAGTCTTCATTTAGAGAGAAAAAAAAAATAGCTATTCATAGCTACTTAGTATTGAGTTGTTTGTACTTCAGAGTTACCAGAAAAAGTTAAAAATAGTTAATATAAATTGATTTTCAAAAATTGGGATTTTTTTTTCAATTTTGTATTTTTTATTCCTGGTTTTTGAATAATTGCACCATATGACTTACTAAGTTTCGTTGTATCAAACAGGAGACAAGAAAGTACCTCGCGTATTAATAGGGAGGGAGAAAATATTATTATGCATTAGGAATGTGATTCTCCCTTTGAACGCAGCACTGGTGAGGCCGCAAGTCGAATACTGTGTTCAGTTTTGGGCCCCTCACTACAAGAAGGACACTGAGGTGCTGGAGCGTGTCCAGAGAAGGGCAACGAGGCTGGGGAAGGGTCTGGAGGACAGGTCTTATGAGGAGCGGCTGAGGGAACTGGGGTTGTTTATCCTGGAGAAGAGGAGGCTGAGGGGAGACCTTATCRCTCTCTACAACTAYCWGAAAGGAGGCTGTAGCGAGGCGGGTGTCGGTCTCTTCTCCCAAGTAACAAGCGATAGAATGAGAGGAAATGGCCTCAAGTTGTGCCAGGGKAGGTTTAGATTGGATATTAGGAAAAATTTCTTCACCGAAAGGGTTGTCAAGCACTGGAACAGGCTGCCCAGGGAAGTGGTTGAGTTGCCATCCCTGGAGGTATTTAAAAGACGTGTAGACGTGGTGCTTAGGGACATGGTTTAGTGGTGGCCTTGGCAGTGTTAGGTTAACAGTTGGACTCGATGGTCTTAAGGGTCTTTTCCAACCTAAACAATTCTATGATTCTATTCTATGACTGACTTCATGTGTATATATATACACACACAAATATATATATAACGTGTAATAGGATGTGTGTATATATATGTCCTCAGAGAAGATACACTGCTTTATTAGCTTCCCCCTTCCCCCCCCTCCCCCCAGAGACAATGATATCAGACACTGAAAACTGATCTAATTGTTTTATGTTTGCAGTCTGGGCAGTGCAATTGCTACCTAGTACCTTACCTTAACAAGGATGACAAGAAATTGAAAGACTTTGCAAGAACTGATTTAGTGATGCTGACATGCCCCATGAAATGTGGATAAATTGTATTTTTGTAGTTCCTGGTCATGCATTAAATGTTCTTATTACATTGTCAGTAAGTTACATTAAAATTGTTTACAGTTATCTTTCTGTTCTTGCTTTCTCTCTCTCTCTCCTTCCTTCCCTTCATTATAAAGCTGCTTAAGGAGATAGCTAGAAAACGCAGAAGCATTCGTCTTGGGAGGGAAGTTGAATTAAAGCCATATATTGCAGCTCATTTTGAAGTTCTTCCAACGGAGTTCACGTTGGGCGATAAGAAGCATTACGGTGGCTTTGAGAATAAGCAACTGCAGAGTGGTCAAGAATATGTCTTCTTTGTGTTGGCTGTAATGGAGCACTCAGAATCTGTAAGTTAGTTAATATTTTTCAATCCCAAAATTACCTTTCCAGAATCATGAAAAGATTTTTTCAATGCTTTTCCCACTTCCCAAAAGCTATTTTTTTTGCAATATGTTTCAGGGCATTTCTAAAGCGAGTGTTCCCTTGCTTAGTTCCAATTAATTCCTTGAACTTTTCTATTTTGTTTGCATTTTTATATGTTACTTCTGTGTATAACTGAAACCTAAGGATCACCTTTTATTAGCTGTGTTGTGATCCTTTGCAAATTACATGCTCTGCTATTTGAGATTATTGACACAGGTTCTGAGGCATGAACTTCACAGCAGCATCTTTCTCAATGTATTTTAAAAAAGAGTTCCTCTCTTGCCTTAATACTACCATTGAATAGTGATGTTGGAGACGCAGGATTCTTGGAAAGATCCATTGAATCAGAGACATGCACAGCTAGCCTCTTTCATTACAGTCATTCCCTAACAACTTTATCAGTGAATTGTTAGAAAGTTAGAAAATAATTCAATAATAAGGAAAATTCCTGAGGTGAGCTAAATAATGAGCTGTCATTCCTCTTTATGTAATTCATCTTGTAGTTATGTCCCTTTATGCTTGAGTTAATGTGCTGCATGTAATATAGTAAAAAAAAAAAAAAAAAGACAGAAATAGGTCTGTTGAAAGAAGTTGCAACACACATTAACATTTTAACATACAGTTATCATGTATCTTTCTAATTGGTACCTAAACCTGACAGATACATTTACTGGCTCAACCACTTGAAACTACTGCACTCTAGTCAAACGCTTCCAGTGTGTAACCTTATAGTTGCTTTCTTGATGTCAACAGAATTTGCCTACTTAAACACAATGGGGAAGTAGTTTCAATTTGAATACTTTCAGATACATAGCTTCATTTGAAAATAAAGTGCTTCCTGGAATCTCTAACATAAATCAAAAGTTCCCCTTTCACTTTTTGACAGTGTCTGCGTAGTCAGAGAATTCTGAAGGTGCTGCATCAGAAAGATTCAAACTGGAGAAAGTAGACAGCTTTTGACTATAAAGTCAGATGGCCAAAAATCTATGTGTCAGAAATTACCTGTACTAAAATTTATCTTTTCAATACAAAGTCCTGTTTCTTCTTTATTTTTCTATATTAATTAATGCATTGGTCATTTCATATAACCCTAAGGTTATTACTTTGTTAGAGATAAATCAGGATGAAAAAGCAGGAGTAAATAGGGTTGTAAATTTACAGCTGAAAAGGCTGGTAGGGCAAAATATATCCAGGGGCCTACTCTTGAAGATTGCAAAAGACATTACTAAACTTACAGTTTGGACAATAACTGTTTTAGCATGCCCCCTGAAACATCTATGTGATTAAGTAGCATGAGGTAGTCACAGAAAGTGAAGAGTTTGTAAGGGTGAGTGAATTTTCACTGCTAATGCTCCAGTATATCTCCTCTCAATATAGCTGGTTTTCTTCTAGGAGTATAGATCATACTGGTGTATGAGCTGTAACTTGTGAGGGATGTTTTTCCTGATATTGAAAATACTTTTTACATAAGGTTTCTCCTTCAGAGAACACAAAATTTCTCTGTTGATTGGGAGAGTGGAGACCTTGCTTTACAAAAGGCCATGGGGAAGTCTGAATTTGTTTAATTTAGTAAAATGGAAGCGGAGAGACTTTATGATTACAGTCTATAAATATGTTAAGCATGTTATGAAGAGGAAGGAAAAAAACCAATAGATAAATTTGGCAAAGTAATAAATGAGGTTAAATTAGGCATTAATATAGGCAGGTTGAAAATTAAAAGCAAAATCCTATTTATTGGAGAACAGGTAGTAAGTGCTCATACTGTTATCCCTCAGTACCCCTCTGTATCCCTTTCCACACATTTTTCTGCCTGCTCCAAAGGAGGATGCTAAATACAAAGAGTTTGTTACTGTAGCAATGGGCTTTTTTCTATCTTTTGAGAATACTGAAGCTGGGGAAAAAAACTCTGTCAGCTCAGCTGTTTCAGGAATGAAACATGGTGACTCCCCAGTTTCTAAACGGCAATCACAGACTTTTAAAACTGGTGTCAGGTTTAGTAAAAGAGCATAACATAACTGGACATCATTGGCATGGGTACTAGCTCAGTAACAGCTAGTGTAAGTGCTTCAGCTTTGCTGGTCCTAATCCTATCTCTAACCTTAAACCCAGACACTGTCACAGCCCAGAGCCCAAAATGAGGCCAAATGAAGTGTAAAAAACCACGTCTCCTTTGATAACACTTGTCCTAGCTTAGGACATCTTTCAGAATACAGTGCACACATGGTAAATGAAAACTAATCTCTTCTCCTGGTTATCTTACTCTATCTTAGCTGGCATTCCTGATCTACTGCTGAATCGAGTTTTTAAGTCCTTTGCAAGAGCTGTAGTTCAAATCCTAGTTTAGTGCTGGTGGAGACACGCCAGCAAAGACAAGAAATAAGTACAAACCATTCTCCACTTCTGACTTTAATGTAGCTCAGAGTTTTTTACATGATCCAATTTTAGCAGGCTGGCTTCTCAGCTTCTCCTGTCTATAATTTTAACTGTGCACTCAGCCAGATCAGACATCTCAGGTCAGACCAGAATAAAAAAAAAGTTATTATTTTCTTATCACAGGTCTTACCCTAGGCCAGCTGGCTTCACACCATCCAGTAAGGCAAAAATTTTCAACAGCCTCTGCTGGTTAATAATTCTAGTTCCATTTGTAAGAAAGACTTTGAGTATTTAGCTTCCCTTCATATTCTACAGTGGCTTCCCCTGTTTTTTGGTCTTAAATTCAAGTTGTCTCCATCTTCTGTAAGAACACTCTGTTTGTCAGTTTTTTACTGATCAAAATGCACCCTACTATTGCCATAGGATCCTTTTCAAGGAACCTCCTACATTCAGTCCCCTTCATTTTTCCCTGTAGTACTCTCATTCTTTCAGAAGTATCCTTTCACATCTTTCAGGAAGAAATAGTGTTAAGCCAATGTGAAACTAAAACAAATCCCAAAAATTAGTAACTGATGGGTTATATTCCTCAGTTTCCTAATACTTCATTTTCTCATTCTCTGCTTTAGTTGCAAAGCATTCTTTGAAGAACTATGTTACCTCATTTGTCTGCCGATCACTACTAATATGAAGAGCACAAAATAAAGATAGTAATAACAACACACCGTTCAGTTTGCAAGTTTATATACTGCTTGACTTGAAGAAAAATAGCCTTTTCGCATTGTTATGTTCATTGCATTATTATCTTGTGTAGATTTATTTTAGATCTAGGAGACTTAATATTATAAATGCACTCCTTTATCACTAAGTAAGATTTATTTTATTTGTATAGACCATGTATGCAACCAGCCCATATTCTGATCCTGTTGTCTCGATGGATCTTGATCCCCAACCAATAACAGATGAGGAAGAAGGCTTGATTTGGGTTGTTGGACCAGTTCTTGCAGTGGTGTTTATCATCTGTATTGTTATTGCTATACTTCTCTACAAAAGGTAAGTTTACCTTTTAGTTTTCTTACCAGGTGTGTAACTTTCTGATATATTGGCCATTTTATAATACTGTTCCACACTGTATTTTTTGTACTACAGTAGTAACTGTCATTGCTTTAGGATATTTCTGTATTTATTAATGGTTTCCAGAACACTGCAGAAATTTTCATAGATTGACTGAAAGTTTCCAATAATTACAGGTATGCGGGTACATTTTTCTGCTGATGACACCCTATTAACATTTCTGCATTTAAATGTTTTTTCCACTTTGCATATGTTTGTGAAGAAAATATGTGCTTGCATATAAATATGTATGAAATTCACACATTTGACTTTTTAAAACGTATTTTTAGATGTGTAACAGTAATACATTAGGGGTTACATTCAGCTTGATGTTAAACGTGATTTTCATCTCCACTCAAGTAATTTGAGTTTTTACTTTTGACAGTTGGCTTCCATTTGGCACTGTATCTATATGAATTTGAAGCTCTGAATTGAGAGATTAAAGAAACATCAGTAGGTGTTTTCTACTAATCTTGCAAAGAGATTAAACTTCACTTATTTTTCTTTCACTGATGACACAGATGTAGGTTTGCTATTACACAAAGGACTTTCCTCTGCCTTACAACATACTAGATGAAAACTGTGTGTGATGCCATAATTTGTGCATAGCAGCCTTTTACAGTGTGAATGAGTTCTCAGGGGTCAAGTAATAAATCAAAACCAAAGAATCAAACCCACAAAGTTTATTTTAATGTTTAGATTTTGTTCCTAATACATTTTTTAAATATATTGATGAAATATAATTGGGGGATACTATAAAGATGCTGTGACCTTGTTGGGGGGGGGCGCACTAGGGATAATTTCATTAAATGGAGTATGTCTTCTAAAACTAATGGTTATGATGCTATCACCTGCATATACATATTTAAATTCTGCTACCCTGTATGCTCTTTCCACCCTAGGTGTCTCCAGTCAAATACCTCTAAAGTTGCRTGTAGAGAGCTGGCTTCAGATTTTGGAAAGAGAATTCTCTGTTCAGAAGTAAAAAAACAGTCTAGGATTAACCTTAGCTTTGGATTCCAAAGAGATACATTTATAGAATGTTCTTTAGGGCTGTAATCATACAGTGGCATAATACATGGTCTGTTGCTTGCAGATATGTCTCCTGAAGGTTTCTATTAGTGCCTACTGTCTCAGCCAATCTAATTGATTAGCAACCAGTGAACCTATGTTTGTGTCTGTCTGTCACTTCAAAAAGTGGTCATTAGAGATGTGCTAAAAGTGAAATACTCCTTTCTTCAGATTATTTTGGAGTATTAAAAATAAAACTTCTCCCATACTACAAAACAAATCCAAACAATGGCATATAAAGCAGATGTGTAACTGCTTCTGGAAATATTGATTACATTGATGGAACCATAATAACAATCTTCAATTACCAAAAAAATTATGGGCATATTCCAAAAATGATCAGGTAAAATTTGTTCATCAGTACTGTGAAGAGATTGTCATTTACTGAAAATGGGGGACATATTTTCCATCTGTTATTTACTACTGGTACTAGAATTGTTCAAGCAAATATCCATATGTATTTATTTATTTTTCTATTTTCAGCTATAAGCTGTAAATTGCTAAACTGCACTAATTTGGCAAATTATGACTACATTTTTACCAGTCTATGGTCCTCTGTGAAATTTTCATTTCTGTAAAAAAAGTAATATATTATTGGATTTTTTTTTTCTAGAGTATGCAACATGGATGCAAGCTAACAGCTGGAGTTTGATAGCTTTACTATATGTAGAACAGCAATAACTAGACAGGAAACTAGGGATATTTATCATAGTGCTTTGAGGAAACAGTGAAATTTAATTTCTGAATTAACTCTGTTAAAGGGAATTACTGTGGCTACGGGAGTTGGAAATAGTAAAAATATGCAATAAAAAGTGGGAAAACAAGATATTTTCATGGATACAGGGAAAACAAGATATTTTTTTAAGTATATTTCTGGAATATATTGGGGCATAAGTGAAACAGGTATAAGGAGAGAAGAAAACAAATGATAGCAAACATCTGCCTCATACATTAAAGTAATTGAGAAAAATATTAGAAAGGGAAAGATGATGTTGAAGGATGTGCAGTGGGAAGATGACTGGGAAACGACCATATCTTTTGAAGTGCGAAGGGTAGTAACTCAAATAATGGTCAACTATGCTTAATTCCCTTTGTCCATAGAAGCCTTTACGAACAGACTTGGACCTCTAATCTCATGATTTACAATACTACTTTTACATTTTAATTTCAGTCATAGAGAAAGGATGACTGCAGTTTCTAAAAGAATCATTTTAAGGGGAGAAGTCTTGCCCTCCTTTAAAACAGACGCTACCACATATAGTCTGGATAAGTCGCGTGGGTTGGTGTGAAGCATGTTTAGCTGTCTCAAAGACTAGGAGTGCATGTTTGACCCCTTTATTATTTGTTGGTCAGTTTGCATAAAGGTTATTGCCTCTGCATTTACTCTTCTTAAAATCTGAAAGCAAAGATACTGCATAGAAATATTTTTGGATCATATATTAGAATATAGCCAAAAGGTCTTGCAGCTTAGTACTTAACAGTAATAGATGGGGAAAATACTGAACCTTTGTTGTCATCAGATATAGCTGCAATATAATATTCAACACAACTGAGGCAAATTAATGTACTGTGTGCAGAAGAGCTCACAGATTTCACAGAACCAAAGAGTCACACCTCTGGAGATTGCCCTGTCCCAGCCCTGCTCAGAGCATGGCCAGCTAAAGCAGGTTGCTCAGAGGCCTGTCCAGGCAAGTTTCAGTATATCACAAGAATGGAAACTCCACAATCTCTCTGGGCAACCTGTTCCAGTGTTCAAATATCATCACAGTAAAAATTATTTTTTCCTGAGTTGCGGTTGAATTTCCTGTCTTTCTGGAGTTGATATCTTGGCAAACTGATCTGACTTGGCCAGTGACCAGTTCAGTGTTCTCTGTCATTGCAGCAGTGATACCACCCTGCAGTCACAGTGAGGGAGACAATTATTTTGGAGCAGATCTTTAATCTATTGGATTTAAATCTAAACAATCAAATTTAGGGATTCAAGTAAATTAACATCACTTTCTTTTTGGTCATATCCTTGCCCTCAAGAAAATAAAATTTTTGCTGGTTCAAACATGGAGTAAAATATACAGCAGAGTAAGATTTATATCCAAAACCTCAAACAAAGGCAAACACTTACCTAAATGGTGCAGGCTAAGTCCATCTCTCCCCTAGAGGCAATGCCTAACTGTTATGAGGGCTGTTTGAGTCAGAGTTTATATCTCAAGATGGTTTTGATAAAGCACTACCCTGCTGCAACCTACAGCTTAGGCAAACCTGCAGTAAATCCTTTCGACTCACTTTTGAACATGTGATACATGTTCAGTTACACAGGATTTAGATGGTTAAGTACCCAGTTAGTGGATGTTAAAGAGCTCTAGAAATTGTTCAGTGTATCTCAGAAACTGACAAACTAGAAAGAGAGTGCATGTCCCCACGAAACATCCTTTCATTCCCTCCTTTTTTTTTTCAACATATGAATTTATATGGCTATTCGCCCTAGTTTTTAAGAAATCAAAAGATCTCTAATTTCAGCCTTTCACTGATGAAGAGCAAAATGTTCCTCATTCTAGATCTTTCTAGAGTCAGGTTTGTTTGTGGAGTGGGTTTCCATTTGTAGGGAAAAGAAATTAAAGCGATCTTGACAGACTTTGTGTTGTTTGCTCTTATGAAGGCAGCTTTTTGATTTGATTCAGAAGACAGGAGTCTAAGCTTGAATCTTTTAAACATAGTGAACTTTGGCACTCAGAATCATAGAATCATAGAATCATATAATAGTTTGGGTTGGAAGGGACATTTAAAGGTCACCTAGTCCAACCCCCCTGCAAGGAGCAGGGACATCTTCAACTAGAGATCAGGTTGCTCAGAGCCCCGTCCAACCTGATCTTGAATGTTCCCAGGGATGGGGCATCTACCACCTCTCTGGGCAACCTGTTCCCGTGTTTCACCACTCTCATCGTAAAGAATTTCTTCCTTATATCCAGTCTAAATCTACCCTCTTTTAGTTTAAAACCATTACCCCTTGTCCTATCGCTACAGCCCCTACTAAAAAGTCTGTCCCCATCTTTCTTATAAGCCCCATTTGAGTATTGAAAGGCTGCAATAAGGTCTCCCTGCAGCCTTCTCTTCTCCAAGTTAAACAACCCCAACTCTCTCAGCTTTTCTTCATAGGAGAGGTGTTCCACCCCTCTGACCATTTTTGTGGCCCTTCTCTGGACCCGCTCCAACAGGTCTGTGTCTTTCCTGTACTGAGGACTCCAGAGCTGGACACAGTACTGCAGGTGGGGTCTCACCAGCGTGGAGCAGAGGAGCAGAATCACCTCCCTTCACGTGCTAGTCACCTGGTGAATCTTGAGCTATAAGAAGAAACAAGCTTATAAGGGAAAAAACGGATGTTAAAAAATGCACAGAAATGAAAATGGGGGAATCTTAAGTGATGATGAAGGGTTATGTAAAGACTTTTTCATAACAAACGAGTAATCTGGTCATTGCAGACTCCAGGCTATTAAAAGTTTGTGGAACCCCTATTTATTATGATCAACAGACAGAAAGATAGACAAACACTGTGTATAGTAGAACCTCTTGGTGGGAGATAATATATCATTTTCCCTGTCTAGCTGATCTTTATAGATCATAGATCATTACAGATCCATATAGATCACGGTAGACCTCAAGTATATGATATCCCTTCTAAATCTAAAAAGGTGTGTAATACTTTGTTGAAGAAAGATTTATGCTTACCTTACTTTCCAGGGTACTGTTAAAAATTTCTTGACATTTTATTACCTGGTTTTGTAAAATAGTTCTAAAAGTTTTCTTTCTTCTTTCTTTTTAATTTAGTACAAGTCTTATGTGTCTCCTGTATTTAACCTTGTTCTTCGCTTGCCTTTCTGTCCCTCTTCTCCCTTTTTCTCCTTCTCTTTCTGCTCTGCCCTCCACTTTCATCTTTCCTCTTCTCCCTCCTCTCATCTCTCTTCTCTCTAGAATATAAGAGGGAACTACATCCTAGTGAGATGTCATTTGTCAATGTAATGTTAACATTACTTTGATAGCTCAAATTAAACACCCATTCTCCATTATCTCACTGACTAAAATTTGAGGTGGCACTACTTTGCAGACGATGTCTAAAAGAGATGGTTTTTTTCAGCAGCAGAAGATTCTCTTTGGACTTAAATTTGTGTTCTCCATTTATTCTATGATTCCCAAGCATTAAATATTTTGATGAACTGTCATTTCTTAATTTGGTTTAGTTGTATATCTTTACTGTAAGTCAACACTTCTTCCATCTCCTGTTGTCATGCTTACCCTGTTTGCTACTGGTCAACTAACATTTCACCTTTTCTCCCCTCTTTGCTGCATTAAAATGGAGCAGTAAACCTGACAGGTGAGAAGTGAAAAGTAATCACTCTTTGTTTAATCCAGAAAAAGAGAAAAAAAAGAGGAAAAAAAGTTATCATGATAATGATGTAAGACAAAGCATCTGTCAACCTAAATGAATGTAGACAGTAATCTATCGATATGAAGGCAACTGAAAGATTTGTTATGTTGTTTACAGCACTGAAGAGTAATGTAACATATGCAGCCAAGTTTCACTGCTTTTTTTTGTGTCTCCATGAGGTACATTTTCAAGAGACAGCACAGCTATACAATGTATATATGGTTTTATTTGGGTTTTAATGAAGTTAAAACAGTGGTTCTTTGCTATAACCAAAGCTGTTGAAGGAATGCATGGTTGTGGTTGAAGTGTTAGCTGCAATAAATCTCCATAATGCTCCATACACATAGACTCAGTGCTGACTTACAGTTCTACAAGTGAAAATGGTACGGTGATCTCATTTGTCTTTTGTGGATTTTTTTCCATCCGTCTCAAAACCATTGGATAATCTGAAAGAATTTTAATGTCTTGTATAGTCTGGAAAGATCCAAAAATCCAGAAAGATCCTGAGAAGAATAATAATAAGTAATAAAACATTCTATTGTCCTATAAGTATTCAAAATATTCAGATATATGATTAGAAGAGATATTAGTGCTTTTAGTAGATTAATATGAAGTTATACTTCCCAGTACTGACTTGCAAGTGGAAAAAAAGTAAATGAAGCTTGTCTCTGGACCGTTCCACTGATCCCTAGACTTCAGGAGAATGGAATATAAATAAAAATACTTCTTGAAAGCTGCATCACACACCTTTACTTAAGAAGAAAGAACACTAGGGCATTGTGCTACTGTGGTAGGAGTTTGAGATAGTCAGAATCAAAAGTAAAAAAAGGAATTTCAGCTGAGTTTCTCCATAATAATTAAAAAAAAAAAAAAAAAGTAAAAACAGAAGAATCAGATTTAAATCTTCATTGCTTCACTAAAAAGAAGTTAATACATGTGTTAAGGTATTTACCAGAGAACAGATGGAAAGTTTCTACAGTAAACCTCCTTTTTTTTTCCCCCCATAAAATCATAGGACTAGCAACTTTCAAATAATTCCTGCAATGATGTTGCTGTTTGACTTCTTTGCATAGTCTTTGAAATCTTTCTGTATGCACCTATCATGAATGCCACCAGGTGTTCACCATTTGAAGAACAGCAAGAAATCAACTGGAGCATTTTTAAGAGGGGAGCCCAGTGGAATAATAAAAGATTTAGCATTGTCACATTGTGAGTAAATTAGAAAAAAAGAAAGAAAAAAATCCCAACAATAGAGGTAAAATATTGGACACCTGGAAAAGATTTTGCTATCGTAAACCTTAAAATCAACTCAGTTCTGTTTTCACAGATTAACTCTTTCTCGCTGTTTGCATCTTCATTTTGTATTACATGAAGAATATCAACATCTACATTTTCATTCAGGAACTCACAGAGGACTAGTGAAGAAGGATTCCACTTCAAATTAAAGCATTAAATTTCCAGATTCCTGAATGAAAATGCAGAGTGGTAGATATTCTTCATGTAACATAGTTCTCCATGTTTTGCGTCAGAAAATGATACTCTCAAATGATGGGAGTCCATTTTACCAAAGTAGTCAGAGTTAGAACACACGTGGACTCTGCTTCTCTCTAGAAGACAGAGTTCTCTGTCATATTGAAAGCACCCAAAGAATGCAGGTTATTTTTTATAAGCAATGCAGAACTATACTTTTAAAATATAAAGTATTCAATTATAATAACTTGGCATGTTTGGTTTTAATTGGATGTTCAAGAGTTGGCTACTTTTTAATAAAGGTATAGCTAGCTAGTTTTTAAAATAGAGATAGTGTGATTTTTTGTAAGTTTCACGTTATGTCTTATAATAGTTAACTCTTCGGGTGCCCAGAATGATGATCTAGAGGATCAGTCTAGGGCTGAATGCAGTTATTTTCCCTCTGAAATTACTATATTTAGATTCATTTTGCCATTGCAAATTGTAGCTGCCCTACCCACCATGCATAATTACTTTACCTTTGCACTGGATCAAATACTTTTTCAGAAATAGGCATCTCACATTTAGAATATGATTATTAAACCTTCAGGCACCTTTATTTGTCAAGCTAATATCTGATCTTATGTTTACATGTATTCACCTTCTGCATGCAGGAAGAGGGCTGAATCTGATTCTAGAAAGAGCAGCATACCCAACAGCAAGGAGGTCCCCTCTCACCATCCCACAGACCCAGTGGAGCTGCGACGCCTCAATTTTCAAACTCCAGGTAAGAGACAATAATACCTCGCTGAGAGCTCTGTGATCACAAACTGATTAGTGGTGCTGTTACAGAACAGAAAGACTGTTTAAAAAAAACATGTTTTGATTGCTTATGAGTTATTGCATAATGTAATTCTTTGTTAGCTTTGGAAATAATTCTGTAATTTGTTTATTTAAAGAAAAATCCTGCATGAAAAAAAATTAAAGTTCTGTAAAGAAGACCCCCAAGGTCACATGTGTTGTATGGATGTGTTTTATGTGCTTAAATTCCAAGTTAAACCTAACAATGCTAGAAAAGATTATTGGGAAATGTACATCCCTCTATTTATTAACAATATTCTTACAGCTGCTTCTTTGTAAATAAGCTTCCCTTTTATCTACTGCATTATCAGGTAATCCATTAACATCATGGGAAGTTTCATTGCATTGCAAATGTACAATACAGAAAAGAAATACTAACTAGAGAAATGATCTTTTAAAATCAGACTATATGATAGGGTCAAGGAGGATATTAATATATCAGTAGTTCTGAAGGTAGAAGTAACACATTCCCAAATATTTTATTTACTTATTTTAAATCATAGAATCATTAAGGTTGGAAAAGAACTCTAAGATCATCAATTCCAACTGTCAATCCAACACCACCATGCCCACTAAACCATGTCCCAAAGTGCCACATCTACACGTTTTTTGAATGCCTTCAGTGATGGTGATTCCACCACTTCCCTGGGCAGCCTGTTCCAATGTTTGACAACCCTTTCGGTGAAGAATTTTTTCCTAATGTCCAATCTAAACCTACCCTGGTGCAACTTGAGGCCATTTCCTCTCATCCTATCGCTTGTTACTTGGGAAAAGAGACCAACACCCGCCTCTCTACAGCCTCCTTTCTGGTAGTTGTAGAGAGCGATAAGGTCTCCCCTCAGCCTCCTCTTCTCCAGGCTAAACAACCCCAGCTCCCTCAGCTGCTCCTCATAAGACCTGTTCTCCAGACCTTTCACCAGCTTCGTTGCCCTTCTCTGGACACGCTCCAGCACCTCAATGTCCTTCTTGTAGTGAGGGGCCCAAAACTGAGCACAGTATTCGAGGTGCGGCCTCACCAGTGCCGAGTACAGGGGCACGATCACC
>JASVER010000052.1:5747233-5796816 GCA_030449065.1 Oceanodroma leucorhoa
CTGCCATCCCTGAAGCAAAGGCAGCAGGTGGAGGCTCCCCAAGAAGCAGAGGACCCCCTACCCTCTTGCCACCGGCCAGAAGGAGGGGACCTAAGAGACAGCGGGGAATGGAAACGGATCCCTGTGCGGCGTGGCAGGCAAATCCCCTCCCGGCTTCCCTCGCCTTCCCAGTTGCCCTTACAAAACAGATATGGGGCTCTGGAGCTTGAGGGCCAGGCAAATGCAGAAGCAGAGGAAGGTCTAACCAGGGGCTTGCCTGGGGTGAGTCAGGCAACCTCACGCATTACGACTGCCACTCAAGAAAAAAAGGAGGGTAATTGTCATGGACGATTCCCTTCTGAGGGGAACGGAGGGCCCCATCTGCCGACCGGACCCATCCCACATGGAGGTCTACTGCCTCCCACGGGCCTGGGTTAGGGACGTAACCAGGAAACTCCCCCATCTGGTACGGCCCTCTGACTACCCGCTGTTTGTCATGCAGGTAGGCAGCGACAAAGTTGCGGATGCGGAGAGAAGTCCCAAAGCAATCAAGAGGGACTTCAGGGCACTGGGGAGATCGATTGTGGGATGGGGAGCACAGGTGGTATTTTCTTCAATCCCTTTAGTGGCAGGGAAGAACACTGAAAGGAACAGGAAAACGCAGCTGATCAACACATGGCTCAGAGGCTGGTGCCACCGGTGGAACTTTGGTTTTTTTGACCATGGGGAGGTTTACAAGGCACCGGGCCTGTTGGCGACAGATGGAGTWCATCTGTCYCAAAGGGGGAAAAGGATTCTCGCCCATGAGTTGGCGGGGCTCATTGAGAGGGCTTTAAACTAGGTACGAAGGGGGAAGGGGATAGAGCCACGCTCGGGAGAGATGAGCCTAGGGATGGCGTGCCAGTCTTGGGGGTGAGGTCGATAGCCCGGCTCAAGTGCATCTATACCAATGCACGCAGCACGGGTGGCAAACAGGAGGAGCTGGAAGCCATTGTGCGGCAGAACAGCTATGGCTTGGTCGCCATCACGGAAACGTGGTGGGACGAGTCTCATGACTGGAATGCTGCGATGGATGGCTACAAGCTCTTCAGAAGGGACAGGCGAGGAAGGAGAGGCGGTGGGGTGGCTTTGTATGTTAGGGAGTGTTTCGATTGCACGGAGTTAGACGTTTGTGATGATCGGGTTGAGTGCTTATGGGTTAGGATGAGGGGGAAGGCTGGCGAGGTGGATATCCTGCTGGGACTCTGTTATAGACCACCCAACCAGGATGACGAGGCAAACAAAGCGTTCTACAAGCGGCTGGCAGAAGTCTCGCGATCGCTAGCCCTTGTCCTCGTGGAGGAGTTCAACTCGCCCGATATCTGCTGGAAATACAACATGGCAGAGAGGAAACAGTTGAGGAGGTTCCTGGAATGCGTGGAAGATGATAACTTCCTGAAGCAGCTGGTAAGCAGGAGGGGAGGTGCCTCGCTCGACCTGCTGTTTACCAACAGAGAAGGACTGGTGGGAGATGTGGTGGTCGGTGGCCGTCTGGGGCTCAGTGACCATGACATGATAGAATTCTCGATTCTTGGGGAAGTAAGGAGAGGGGTCAGCAAGACCGCTACCATGGACTTCCGGAGGGCAGACTTTGGCCTGTTCAGGACGCTGGTTGAGAGAGTCCCTTGGGAGGCAGTCCTGAAGGGCAAAGGGGTCCAGGAAGGCTGGAAGTTCTTCAAGGAGGAAGATCTGGACAGGCTGGATCGATGGGCTGAGGCCAATTGCATGAGGTTCAACAAGGCCAAGTGCTGGGTCCTGCACTTCGGTCACAACAACCCCAGGCAATGCTACAGGTTTGGGGAAGAGTGACTGGAAAGCTGCCCGGCGGAAAAGGACCTGGGGGTGCTGGTCGACAGCCGGCTGAACATGAGCCGGCAGTGTGCCCAGGTGGCCAAGAAGGCCAACGGCATCCTGGCCTGTATCAGGAATAGTGTGGCCAGTAGGCAGAGGGAGGTGTGCCCCTGTACTCATCACTGGTGAGGCCGCACCTTGAATACTGTGCTCAGTTTTGGGCCCCTCACTACAAGAAGGACATTGAGGTGCTGGAGAGTGTCCAGAGGAGGGCGACGAGGCTGGTGAAGGGTCTGGAGAACAAGTCTTATGAGGAACAGCTGAGGGAGCTGGGGTTGTTTAGCCTGGAGAAGAGGAGGCTGAGGGGAGACCTTATCGCTCTCTACAACTACCAGAAAGGAGGCTGTAGAGAGGCGGGTGTTGGTCTCTTCTCCCAGGTAACAAGCGATAGGATGAGAGGAAATGGCCTCAAGTTGTGCCAGGGGAGGTTTAGATTGGACATTAGGAAAAATTTCTTCACCAAAAGGGTAGTCAGGCATTGGAACAGGCTGCCCGGGGAAGTGATTGAGTCACCATCCCTGGAGGCGTTCAAAAAACATGTGGATGTGGCGCTTCAGGACATGGTTTAGTGGGCATGAGTGCTGGGTTGACGGTTGGACTCGATGATCTTAAAGGTCTTTTCCAACCTTAATGATTCTATGATTCTATGATTCTATGAAATTAAGTACTTGAGATGTTGGGAGATTAGCTGCAGAAGCTGACATACTAAATATTGCAAAAGGGTTAACTGAACTTCTAAACAGTGACTATATGAAGATAGTGTTGCCCTAGCAGGAGTGGATCTGCAGAGCAATGAATTTGGGGCTAAAGACCCAACATCCACACTGCATGCATATGGCAGAGGTAGAAAGGAAAGAGTCTGGAGGCTTGAGTTTTACCCCAGCCTTGCTTTTTAAGTCTGTTCCAGTACTCTGAATGCTGGGGCAAATTAAATGTGTTTCAGGAGTGCATCTTCCAGTTTAGTTTCATCTGAATATGGGAATCTTGTTGTCGTGCCCTGGGACCTCTGTACAATATGAACCTAGGTGCAGTAAATGGAAATGATTGAAAGTTTTGATTCACAATTGTGCTTCTGAGACTGTAATATTAATGTAGACTCATCCTTACTGAGCAAAGGTTTTGTATGTTATCCAGAACTTTCATACAAAGTTTTAAAGGTTGTTATAGACATAGAAGTATACATACAAGTCTTTGAAACATGAAAAGAAAAATTACGGTTCTTACAGTTTAGTTTATACCTAAAACAAGTCATTATCTGTATACAGATACATACTGAGTACTGTGGATGGCTTAATAACTATGTATATAAACATAATTTTCTGCTGTCCATGTATTTAGGTGTGAAGTCTTACCTGTCCATTTAGTATTCGTCATAACTTAAAATGAAATGTGGGCAGAAAAAAAATGCTGCCAGGTCTTAATAACTTTACATATAAAATTAATTTACTGTATTTAATTCTAAATTTACTTTTAGAATGTAAAGTTATTAAGAAATAGCAGAATTTGTGGCACTTGTAGAAACCATAATTCCACCTCATTGATCTGAAAAGAACTGGAGAGGAGTGGAAGTGTATCTTTCCTTGCAGTGCTATAGTTTATCTGGGAAGTTTGCAGTTTTCTGTGGAGCTAGTTGAGCAGAACATCTGCAGTCCATTTCTACTATAAGATCTTTTTCATTGCTGTAAACCTTTTCACAAAATGGGGGATTAAAATTGTTGTTAAAAATATAGTACAGAAATCAAATTACGATCTTTTTTCCTACTATTGTACCACCTAAGACCCCTAGGCACAGGTCAGGCCATTGTGTTGCTCAGCATGCAGCCAAGTATCAAGGAGAAAATTCCTACCCCAGGAGATTTGTCTTGCTGTGTAACACTTGCTAATTAACATGTTCTAGTATGTAATCTTAGCCCCAGTGAAGTCAAGGCACAGTTCTTGTGCCAGTGAAAGCAAAACCTCACTTAACTCACATTAACATCAATTAGGTCTACCATTTCATTAAAATTCGGCTGAATTTAACTTAGATGTTTAGATCCTGCTGGAATGTTTATCCAACTCCACACAGTAACACACCAATAAATAACATGCAAGACAAAGCTTTTCAAGACAAAAGTAGAGAAACTACAGAAAGGCTGTACATTCAGGATACCAGTTTTGTAGGTTTTGTTGTTCTTTCACTCTCAGATGCGTTTTTTTTTTTATTTTCTACCAGGTAGCAGAAATAGGCAGTAGGGTACTGCTAGGGCAAAACAGGCAGCTGAGAGAAGGGATTGGGGCTGATGTGGTTGTGTGTTGGATTTCTTTTACTAAGACATCTGCAATCACCCTCGTAGGACGGCCTTATCTACTCTGTAAGATGTTACCATTTCTGAACATTGCCCCACAGATAAAACAAATGACAGAGTGGTGAATGTACTTTAATAATCAGTGTATGCCAAGTCAGTACAACTACATCAGGATAGATGATTTGACATCGTTGTTATTATAATGATTTATTTATTTAGGTTATGAAAGCATCCAGAGTTTGCTTGGAGCTTTCCAAGCACACCAGTTGCTTCCAGTGGGAAGGGAAAAAAAATTTATAATGAATCCATAATGTGAAGAAGTGTTAGAGAAGAAAATTTTAAGTTCCATTGGCATATCCAGATTGCCAGTTTTCACTGTGAAAGGTGAATGAGACACTCCTATAAAATTCTGGGTTGTCATAAACTTTAATACTTTAAAAGATTTCTAAACAGCCTCTTTCCAAAAATTCTAGCAATCACATATTTTGTGTAAGGAAAGGTCTGAGCAGATATAACTATCAAAATAATTTGAAAGCGAAAACCTTGTTGTGGTAAATTTGAATTTCTAACCACAAGTACAAAATACTCCCAATGCAGGTGGTTAGGCATAACTTTTTGAAAGAAATTATGGGAAAGCAATATTTTATCTTTGGTGATATTTAGGCAATGATTTAGGCACAATTACATTGTATTTGTCATAAAATTGTCAATTCAGCATGAAGATGTCTTAAAAATCCACAGTCTAAATTATCAGCACAGCTAATCTTCCTTTCCTTTCACTTTTTCTTGTCCTGTCAATACAGAACTTCATTCTTCCCTAATCTAGTACTTACCTAAAGGTTTTCCTATCTTACCTTGTCGAGGAAGGATCAAATTCATTTCTGGCTTCACTCCTCACTGGATGGAGTAACTGCATAGATAAATCTGACATTTTTTCTTGACATTCGGAATAGCCCATAGTTCTACATCTGAAAACAAGATCCCATGTCCGTATGTGTTATCCAAAAATGTATATTTGTTAGATAAACCCATATGCCAGTGAGTGTGTCACAGCTGTGCCAAGTTTTCTTTAAGTAAACATGACAATACCTAATCTCTCAGTAGCATACATGATTTCATTTATAAGTCTGTTATTCTTCCGGAACTGGAGTAGCTGAGGAAAAGTCAGTCGCATTCTTCGCATTCTACAAGTTTCCTATGAAGTACGAGATTAAAATCATTAACCTGGTGCACAAATTTTAGAAGTCTCTATGCCACACAGGAGAGTAAAGGTAGGGAAGGGGTAATAATTAAGCCCTCACAAAAGGTTTTATCAAATGAGAAAGCCCAGTTTTGCAGAGGAAAATAAATGATGTTAAGTGGTTTGAGTGGGTTATGAAAGACCCAAGGCTCAGGCAAAGACTTTAATCTGCCAATCAGCCAAAGAACTAAACTGAGTCATGCCTCAAAAGTGATTGGTTTTTTTCCTCATTTAAGTATAAAATGCGTCACACTTATAAGTAATTTGTGTAATTGGGTGCCAATTAAACAATTATCTCATTATCTCCTATGAACTAAATAAGATGCTTTGACATACAAGAAAAATAAATAGAATTATTATAGCTCTGAATTAAAGACTCTGCCTTTTTTATTAGATAAGTAAGTGCTCACAAAACACTTATTCCCTGAGTTCCTAAGGAAGTTCCACTAACTTATTTCCAAGATAACACAGAAAAAGGGTAAAACAGGTCCAGAGGAGAAAAAGTGCCGATAACAAAAGTGGAAAAAATGATGTCTGGATTTAGTCACCTGCATTGCAAAGTAGCAGGAAATTTCTTCCCTTAGTTTATCCACACACTTTCTGTTTATGAGAATCATGACAATGCTGAAGGAAGTACTGTGGTTTGTCTCCATGGCAAAACCAGACTGGAATAGCTTTCTCACAGTGAGCGATCTTACATATTGACTCACATGAAGGAGTTAGGCCCCTAAGAGAGGTATTGGCTTCAGAGTGCAAATGGCACTTCTCTGATATCCCACTTGGTTGCTTTCAAACCTAGAGGCAATCAAAATCTGCTTAGCTGGGAGATGGAGTTAAAAGTTCTGTTCCTCACAAGAGTAATTTTTTTTTTTTTCTGGATTTTAGCCAATAGTTTTGTATTGAACAATTTTAGATCAGGGGTCTAACTAGAACTAGGCCTCCCCTTTTCTCAGTGTAGATGGCTTTTACACCTCACTCAGAGCTGGGGCTTCTGCCGTGAGGCTACAGAGCCCCTAGGGCTGCTTGATAAAGTCTTTGATACAGAACAAAAATTACTTTCATTCCAGAATAATTAATCTAGTTTTGAAGAACATAAATTCTTCTTGAATAAAAGTGACTTCATTTTGCAATATTATATGCACATTGGTAGCTATTTTAGAATAGCTTTTGCAGAATGGCATATTTCTCTAGAGCTAATCTTGTAAATTTAGTTTTGTACACAAGATGTAAGATCACTCTCTGGCTTAGCTCTAACTGTGTGAAAAAGAAATTTTAAAGTAATTTTTTTGTCAAATATACTAAAGGCATCCTTGCTGAATTTTCATGGATGCCAAATTCCTCCTGAATGTTTCATTTCGCCCATTTTCCATGTCCAAATTTTAAATATGTATTTCTTTTCACCTTTTTGATAAGGGTAAATATCAGTAACAGTAACCACTGTTACTGATTCCTTCCTTTTTCTATAATGGGACAACATCTTAATCAGCATAGATTGGTGTGTGGTAGGGTATTCTGTGTTATTAAATAAAAATGAGGTTGTAATAAATCAGTTTGTTAAATCACAAGTACTAATTCAATGTGGACCTGAAATACAACTCATTTCATAAAGAAATTTCTGTGAAAATAATGTGTCACATTTTCAGTTCATCTAGATTGTAGTCTTATGCTAGCAGCTGTGCACTTTGTATAATTTCTAACTTCCTTCTTGTTTATTGTGGTCATGTCAACCTACAGGTCCAAATTTGTAAATAAATGTGTCTTTCTTAAATGTTTTTAAAAGCTCTTATCATAAAACCCTGACAACAAACAAAATTGTAATTTAACGCACTAACGACAAGGCGAAAACACCCACTTGTTTCAGTGGGGTAAAGGAGTGTACTTAACAGGTTTAATGTCCATTAATATGCAGATGAATTCTGACCTTGCTCTCTCAGTTTTTCCTTGAAATTGTGGCACATATGGTATCCCATGTTCCTTAGTCATGTGTTTACCACAGATTAACCAGAAGATAATTCTACACTGTAATTAAACCATACATTCTCATTTAATTCATGTGGAGGGGCTACTACTAGGCTGCATAAGATCAATCACATTTGGCAATCTTCTACTAAATCTGGAAATAAAAGCTTCTTATGGATACAATTTCAGCTGCGTTTTGCATGTCGTGTTTTTGGTGGTTTTTTTTTCCATTTGAGTTTTTAAGTGCTTTTATCTCTTTATTTTCTTATTTTAAAGAAAGTTTGAAAGCATGTGTTCAGCATGGTGTTTCTTTTGACTTTCTAGCATGTCACAGGATCTGTTGTAATTTAGCTGGTTTTGTCTTTAATTTTTTGTGTTTTCATAGCATATGTTGATTGATGTGGAAGTGTGTCAGCAAATAAGCGTATTTTCTTATTTGTAGTCACAAAAATAAGTGTGTTTAGCTGTATTTTGGGTGGGTTTTTTGAGTCAAGTTCTACACCTGCTGCTCACATGCAACTCACTTTAAGCTCAGTAGGAGCCTCATGCTTTTGCATGAGATATGATGAGATCTTAAAATGTTCATTCATAGCATATTCTGTTATGATGCTTGTTATGATTCATAGTCTGATTACATAACAAAAGTCCTCCAGCAGTTCTTCTTAAAAGTAGCTACTTTTACCATCTCAGTAGAGCACATTTTATATATTTAAAAGATTAAAATATACCAAATGCAATTACTTCACTTCATAAGTTAACTACAAAATATTATTTGAAGAAAGTTAGTAAGAGTCCAAGTCTGAGTGTCTAAAATGAGGTCTGGAGAAAGGGGTTCTATGCAGTCAAAATTTGCCACTTTCTGAAGCTGTAAGTAGTTCCTTTTTTTCCTTAGAAAAGAAAGTTTTATGTCAAGTCTCATTTTGCACGGTGCTTAATATAACATCTCCCTGTAGGAATGTCAAGTGGCATACAGAGGAGCATATAAACAAAAGTAGTTTAAAAAAGAATGGATGCTCAGCATCTTTAAAAAAAAAATTCCTTCACAGTAAGCTAATCATTGAGATTTGTGTTCATGATGTGGTGATTTAGTCAGGTTCATCATGTAATGAGCAAGTCTCATTCTCTTTGGCTTTATGTCCTTTATGTTTACAGTAGGGTAGCTGGATCTTTAGACATTTTCTTAGATGAGTTTCCAGATGCTGTTTTGTGCATGTCTGAACTGCCTGTATGTACGAGATTGATTGATTATGATGGTCTACTGCTGTTACTAATTTGTTTCCCATTTCCGATTGGCTTTTACTTTTTACAGCTTTGAGCAGTAATTCAGTCCCCTACGCCTCCCTGATTGGCTCTGTGTCCTCCCTCTCTAGCCAAACTACCACTCAGTCCTTATATGATAATAACTCTCTCCCACGATTCGCTCGAAAAGGTCTAAACATCTTTGTCTCTATTATTTTTAGATGTACATCAGTCCACCTCCATTTCTGGATCAATCTAGAGTTCTCTTGTGCCTTTCCACTCACATGTTTTCCATAGGGGTGCTTGATCTGGATCAATCAGTGTAATTATTAGATGACTGTCACCCACACTCATTTTGAGAATAGCCAAGTTCTATTAAGTGAAATTTCTAAGAAAATGGGAGACAACCAGAATTGATTAAAATAAATTAGTACTTATGGACTAATTTGTTAATTGAAATTTATAAGAAATCTCCCCATTATATCTGAATATTCTGCTTTGTTAATTGACTGACAGCTTGCCTTAGTATCTACTTTAAATAATGTCTCACCATCACAGATGTGCTATGAAGGTAATAAATAAATATATATGTATAGGGTCAGAAGAATTAGGACCAGTGCTGCTGGACATTATTTTGGACTCTAGTATGATGCCTGAAATGTCAAAGAATCAAAAAGAAAACAAGAAATTAAAAAAAAAAAGAAAAAAGTATGACTATGTTGTAACCACATGGTCGTTTTCAGCTACGTTTACAGGAAGTGCAACTGTCTTAGGCATGCTCTTGAAATTCACGGTGACAAAGCAAACTGCATTGTGCAACATGGCTTCCAGCTTGAGCCCCCTTGAGTCATCACTGTTTTCCCTTTGTAATTTCAAGAGATCCTGGGGTTCACTAGCTTAATTTTTCTAGCCAGCTCTGTCACTTTCATTTTAGGTATGATAGCATAAAACATGAAGAGAAGAATGTAAGCATTTTGGAGAAGGGTTGTGAAGACCAATATCGTGAAACAAACACGTTCACAAATCTTTTGCCTGGCAGATCTTCAGCTGGCAAATTGTTCTAGTTGACCCCACATCTTTCTTTTGCCTTGCTGTCCCTATACTCCCTTCCACAACCATCTCTATCTCTGGTTCCCAGCTCTTATTCTTTTTCACTCAGTGTCTTCATCAGTGGACAAAGATGTTTACACCTGAAGTAGATTGTAGGTACTTTTGGGGGTTGATAAATGGGGTTTCAGATTAAACATATTTCAAGGTACTAGTGCAGTCAGTATGTGTGTCCAGCCAAACTGTACAACCCCTGCATCTACAATCTGCTACTAGTGAAAACATTTTTGAAGTTCTAATTGTCTGATGTCCGATGTTGTCTTCAGTGACTGTTGTCTAAAAGCAATGATGCATGTTATTCTAGTCATTCATGGTTGCATGTGAATGTCAGTCACCTCAAAATTTCATAAAATATTTAAGTATTTCTAGTTTAATCAGAATATGTAGTCAGTCTTCTAGACCTTGATG
Organism: Oceanodroma leucorhoa; assembly: GCA_030449065.1. Taxonomy (NCBI): domain Eukaryota; kingdom Metazoa; phylum Chordata; class Aves; order Procellariiformes; genus Oceanodroma; species Oceanodroma leucorhoa. The sequence continues at coordinate 5,757,341 of JASVER010000052.1, forward strand.
CATTATTATTAATCCTCAAGCTATCCATTTCATTTTTTATAATTTATTTTAGTTAGTTTTATGTTGCTTTGAGGTTTCTTTGGTTTTTACCATTTCCTTTACAGGTTCAGGTGTCTCCGGTTACCTCGGTAACCTTCATTCTTCAAGTTCGTTTTTCTTGATTATGCATAAGTCACTTTGTTTTCTGCCAAAACGCTATTCTTTCCTCTTTAGGGCTCTTTCAGTGTCTTGTTTCTCAGCTCACCTTTCCTCATCTAATTCAATGGAGTTTCCATTTCATGCAGTGCAGGAGAAGGAGTTTGAAATGACATTAAGAGTCATTACTCAAAGCAGAGGTCAACATCAGGTCTAACTGTCTCATTTTTCCATGCCTAGCTAACCTCATTGACTCATATCACAGTAACTCTTTCCTCTACACTAGGAATGTTAGCTTTCGGAATATGCTTGGTGACTTCTTTTAATTTGGCTTCAGAGCTCATCTATCCAGAGCATGTCCTGCTTTGAGTAACCAGACTATTTGCCTGCTTCTCTCACATATGACATCTTTACTACTTACACATTTGTAGCCATTCTAACCACTGCATTTTCTAAATTTTAGAGCGATGTCATCACTGTAGTTTAGTTTAAATTCTGTTCTTCTTTCTTATTCAACAGGTATGGCCAGTCATCCCCCAATACCTATCTTGGAACTTGCAGATCACATTGAAAGATTGAAAGCAAATGACAATTTGAAGTTCTCACAGGAGTATGAGGTACTTTTCCCCACTTTCTCATTATTCAAATTGTTTAAAATGTAATGCTTTTAGTTTCCCTAGACTTCTCTGACACATACCCACCCGGATGGTGCCAGTTTTGTATGATATTAAAACCATGATAAAAAAAGTTCTCTGTGTAAAATGGCTGCGTTGGTGAGGTGGCTCCTTTGCTTGTAACATTCTGTTCCCTTTTTATAAGGATACGTGTCAGGCAGATTCCATGGGCACATACTTGAAGTAGTGTGTGAATGATACATCACTTACTGTTTTTAGTATACACAAACATTCATCTATTCTGCAGTTAAAAGATCCTTAGATTATTTAAAAGATTTCCTGTGTAATGTCAACAGGACTCATACAGTACAAGCTCCAAAGAAGTTACAGTCCACTGTGTTAATTTTGCATGGATTAAAAGAATTTGCAATTGCCTAGTGTCTTTCCTAATCTAACAGTTTCAAAACATTATATTTCCCTCCTGTCAATAATATCACGTTGATAATCTGTGAATGATGGTCTATAAGAGCATGAAAGGATTTAACTGGAAGAGAGCAATCGTTTACAAGCCACCTTGTCAGTAATCCATGGAGTATACCTCCCCAGACAGGCATTGGTACTGCGGAGAGTAACAACCTCTCATGTCAGTAATTTGTGGCTAAAGGGACTTAGATAGCTCATTAAACACAGTAAATTATAGCTGTTTCTTCAGTGCCAGTATGGTCTATGTCAAAAATCTGTGGATAAAGTATGCACTGAACCATCAGAAAAAGAATACTTTTTTAGAGCAGCTATGGGTGATTGTGTCAGTGATCCAGGGATTAACAGAGGGATCACTGACGCAGTATTTTCTTTATAGTCTGTTGTGTTACTAATCCTTGCTTAAAACTCCCCAAGACTTTGTTAGCACGGTAGAGTAAAAACCCATGTTACTCTCATTTTTCTGGGGACTGCACATTCATTGCATTTGAAGGTTCATATGAACACTGACAGTGCAATAAAAAACACTGAAGAAGACTTTCACATGTTGGTTCCGTAGTAACATGACTGCATGTTACAGAGATCCTGTAAATGCCCAAAGTATTTAAAAAGTCTCGACAGAAAATGATAAAAATTAATACTAATTACTATGATAGAGAAATACAATTGCTTATTATTCAATTGAATGTGCTGTTCAGAAAGACCTTAAGACTGCTCTAAAAAATAATCTCCTTAGATGTCAAAATAAAAATATAGTCTCAACAATTCAAAGAAATAAATTTGTTTGAAGAGCATCTCAGGATCGCTGTTTACTGTTGCAATCACAAAAAATGTGGGAGTATCTTCTCACATTTCTGTGTGTAAATCCTGTGTTCTTAAATACAAAGATTGTAGCATATAAAGAATCAGACAGGGAAATTTATGTAACAGAATGTTCACCATAAAAAAAGCTAACATTTGGTACAAATTTGACAGTCACTTCCTGTCGTACTATGGGCAAATTCCTTGGAATATCTGTAGGAAATTCCATTTAATAAATAAAAAATGTCATTACAAGTCATATAATGTAGTATATCTTCCATAAAAATAAACAATACACCTTTATTACATCTTTAGCATGTTGTGGATATGACATGGTTCTTCTTATGCTGTAATATAACTTAAAAGTTTTCATGTTTTATATTTCCTTTATTATTTAAATCATTAAAATCATATTGAGAATGTAATCTTAACCATTTATAGCCAGCATTGTGAAGATACATTAAATCATTAAATTCATAGTATCTGTCCCTCCAGAACTTTTTACCTGTCTGTGTAAACAGCCCAGCTTTCACGTTCTTTTTTTTTTTTTTTTAAGAAAACATGCTATCTGGGGCAGAGTGGTCAGACATTCATGATTAAAATGTGGGCTACTGTAGGTCAACCTCAAGCTTCATTCACATTGCTTTGCCCAAGGGGGTTCAACAGATGATATCTTTGAAATCCCAGCTTTAGAGAGACCACTTTGCTTCCATCTAGTCCAAGGTTCATTCATTTTGAAAGAGAATTAGTGAAAAGCACTGCTATTTGATTTCATGGTCTAGTTTAGGTAGTGGACTAAGGCTGCAGTTTGATGATCACTGTAAGTCATCCCCCTGTCTTGGCTGTGCATTGCTGTTGTCTCTCTTGTGCCAATCCTGGCACTAGCGCATGTGCAGCTGTTCAAGGATTATCTCAGGAAATAGATTCAGCTGAAAACTAATTGTTTTATTTTTCTTTGCTGTTTTCAGTTGGATCAATTCCCTGAACTAGCTCACCACATGGCTGCATGAGCTTTAGTGCCAGCACAAGGGAGCTGGTGGGAACATTTGTGGTCGGGGATTGGGACCTTCTCTTTCAGCAGCAGTCCTCACTAAGGTCCCTTAAAAGCAACTATCCAATTCTGAGGCAGAAATGTGTACAGATGGTAACAGATCAGTTATTATCACTTCAGATTACGTTTGAACTGGTGACACAGAAGGAAAAAGAGAAATTTTTCATCTTCAAGAATTAAAGGTGTAACATGCAGCAAGAAACCACTGACCTTTATTGCTAGTAATAAAATCCTCCAGTTAATTCCCATTTGGAGAAACAAACATTTTTCATCAGTTACCACTGATGAATTTGKTTTTTTTTTATAATGCCCTTTCCTCCTTGGCATTCCATTATCTTATTTTACTTTGTATACAGTTTCCTGATGAACACTGACTTCTCATCCAGCTCGTAGAATTTCTTTCAGGAGGTTAGCTCCATTTCAAAAGGATTTTTTAATTATTTTTTAGCACACCCTACTTTAGTTGCCACTTCAGAAGAATTACTTGTTTCACAACTCAAACACATCTTTTAATATTATATGCACCCTTTTCAGCTCTTCAGGAGTATTTGAATACTTGATTCTGTTCCATCCTTGCTCCTGTTCCATCCACTGCCTTTTCACCAGAATTTCTGATCAAAATTGCATAGAAGTTTGTTTTTCTCCTTTTGGAAGAGTATAAATTCCTTGCCTGTTCCCACTTTCTCTTCAGACAGACAGAAAACTCCCCGTCTCTTCACTGCGTCCTAAAGAGAGAAAAAATTTCTCTCGCATAAGGCGCACATCTGCATGCTGTCTCCTCTGCTGATTTGTACCCTCTGGCATCATTTTCTAATGAAACCCCCTAACTTCCTTGCACCTTCCTAGGGAAGGTGAAGGAAAACTGCTTTGTAGACCTGGACCATGAGAGAAGACAGGATTGGTTTCTTCAAATAATCCTAAACTCAACCCACTATTTTCCATTCATCTGTCACAAAGCTTCCCAGATGGGGGTTTTTTGGTGGGGTTTTTTTTTTTTCTGAGAATATGTTCCTTTTTGTGCTGTGTGAAATATAGTTGAGAAAGAAACTGAAATTGCCATTAAAGAAATAATAAGTCCAAACTGCATCCCTCTGCACTCTGGTTCTGAAAAGAACTCCCAGGGTAATGTGGCAAGTTGGGAAAGTAGGTATTGCAAGAAAGTAACAATATGCATAGTATAAACTATATATTCTCAGAAGAAAAAGAAAAAAAAAAAAAAAGAAAATAGTGGAACTCCATTGTTATGATGTGGTAAAAGGCGTGTATTCTCCAGCGTAGACCATCTTCCAGCTGTGTAACGTTTTCTAAGCTTTGATGTTGTCGACTGGAGCAGTTCCGACTTCTACAAGTCTTCAGAAACTATTTCATAGTGTCTTCTTCAGGGCTTCTCCTACCCCAGCTCTTACAGGGTATGATTATGAGAACAGTGGAGACTTCTATCATTATACTTCTCTCACAATTTTACCTTGAATACCAGATTTCATGGGAGAAAAGGGGCCAAGCCTTAAAGATTATGACTACTGCAAGATTACATAAGCTTATAATTCACCTGTTCGATAAACTGGTTTTGTAGTTTYAGCATAGTGCTATGTCCTTTTCTCAATAAACTTCATTTCTACTTCAAAATATATTTTTCATAATCCTTCATTAATTATTATTAGCTTGCAATCCCAAACCCTTAGCAAAATTTTGGTTTACCTTGTTAACATGACATATTCTTTGTGTCACATAGTTCTTTTGTATTCCCTAATTTAAAGATAAGGTTTTGACCCAACTGATTATTATGAAGCTTTTGCTGACTTTGGCAGTTTCAGTGGCATTTTTTGTGTAATGCAAGGCTCCATATGGACTTGACAGCTGCTAAGCAGAAAACCACATTCATAAGAAACTGACCTTTATATCATATCTCCTTCTTAACTCAGGCTTCAGAATTTAACAATAAAACATGGTCAGGGAGATGATAGAGTGTAATGTTCTGCCTACATACTAGATGAATTTGTGAAGTCATTTCCTCCTATAACATAGAACAGAAAATCTGTTCCTCCAAAGCAGATCCCTGGGTCTTGGGTAAAATAGTTTCACATTTATTATCTGAGATCTGTAGTCATAGCTTTACACCCTTAAAGAAGTAGATTCAGATTCATACCATTTTTGTGTGAGAACCTGTCACTGCAACACAAAAATTACACTACTGGCCTCTATGTGTTATCGTATGATTTACTGTGTATGTGTGTGTGTGCACTGGTTAACTAATGTTATGAAAAGTTGTATATAATTTTAATGTTTTTCCTCATCAGGCTTCTTTCTGTAAATTACAGCTGGTCTTTTGCTTTAACACTCAGTATTGGAAAAGATGAAGATGCATTTTGACTCTGTGCCACACTGCTGTACTATTACAAGTTTTATTGTAGCTTTTCACTATCAGTGGGTAGGATTTGTGATAAGACAATTTACTGAATTTATCTATTTATCTGAATGTAAAAGATACATTTATCTTTTTATATCTCAAGCTGCAACAAGATAAACACTGGACACTAAAACACATTAAATTTTATATAGTAGAAGCACATATAAAACTTATTATTGATATAAAACTCTTTAAAAGTCCATGAAGAACAGATAACCTACTGAATGAATCTGTATGAAAGAAACAGCTGCACTTAACTGCCATGTCATTACAAATAATAGTGACTTATATGCAAAAATCAATTTCTTTTCAGCAAAATTTTGTTTTCTATTCTTTATCTTTACAATAGTTTCCTCTTTCTAATATTAAAAACATCATTTATTGGTATTCTGTAACTTTACTTTCATAGGATGTGCTCCATTTATTGAGAAACAATTAGTGTAGTCAGTGAACAATGAAAAATTGTTTGTCGTCTTATTAATAGCACGTATGCTGTTGCATTCACCTAGGTTGTTTGGTGCTTAGTTCCACCTAGGGTAGTATCTGAGCCAGCAGGATAGTTATGATAGAGAATTTTAAAGACACAATGCAGGAATCTGAAGTGGCACTAGTCAAGATTTATAGTAGTGTATTATCTCCTTTCGTTGTGCTGTGAATGCTTCCTTGAGATAACAGCATTTGTTTACGCTTATATGATTAAAAGAATATTCAGATAAAAGAAAGCTGGTGTTATCATATTAGGATGCTAGGTTTTGGTCTGATACCTAATGCTATTTTGCCAAGGAATTCCACAGAGATGGTTTGAATAGCCAAATACTGTAATAAATGTCAGTTTTATTTTGCCCAACTGAAAACAGTGATATGTGTAGGAAGAGAAAAGTAGTCCACTTTCATAGCAAGAAAAATTATTCAAGGACAGACTATGTAGGTCATTATAGGTAAAACTGAGTTTCGTGGAAGCTTTTGAGAAAGATTAATTTACAATATTTTTAGGGGTTTTATGGAGTGAAATGGAAGAATCAGTGAAGAATTTCACTCCTTTACTCCTTTCTTAAAAAAATAAATGTTGACAGTGCTTTAAAAATAAGGTGAAAATTTAAAGCAGCACCAGTGTCTCATAGGAGACAATTACAAAGTTTAGTGTTTAAGAACTGCTGTATTTCATGTACCATATAAAACAAAACAACAGGATGCTTCAATCATGAAAATATTTAAACTAAGCAAGTTTTTCATTACTCTAGTATTCTTCTGCTCCTGGTATTTATTTCCTACCTGAAGCTGAGTGTAATCCTCTGTTTTCAACACAAAATTATTTCCACCACAACTGGTTATGATATCACGGAAAAAGGATTTTAACTGCAGATGGGGAATAAACAGATATTACACTTAAGACTGGAGGCAAAACAGTAGGACTGGTTCTTAAAAAGTTAGGCATTCTAAAGCTTTTTATGTAACAGAGACTGTCCTTCAAAGATGTTTTCAAATAATGGTTATTTTCCTCCTTAAGTATACTTCAGTTATATGCATATATAGCTTGTTTGATTCCATTGGAATCAGGTTTTACATGATCTCATTTGGTCATAGGAATATTAGCTTGATAATGTGGAGGAAATATCTTTGTTCTTGAGAGGAGTTTGGCAAAAGCCTTAGTTGTATTTCTAGCTACTCTTGAACAGTCGGGTCACTTTCCTTCGAGAGTCAACAGGAAATATCTCATCTGTGCGTTTTTAACTGTTTTTAGGACCAGGATGCAAGCTTATATTTGAGTTTCAAAGAAGATTTACTCGTACAAAACATGGGGGTTTGTCTCACCGTATCTCTTGAAAATGGCAGCCTTTACAGTGCAATGTGAAAAACTCTGCCTTAATAAGAAAACATAATTCCCAGTTGGCAAGTTGCCATGTTCGTGTATTAATGTTCATACATCTAGCATTCATGTTTTGGCAATGAAGTATGTAAATTTCATTCTATTAGCAAGTTTCCTGCATAATACAATAGCATCCTATTATAGGTTCATCAGCTATGATGTGAAATTCTCATCGCAATCACTGACATTGGTAAAAGAGGGTCAAATTGTTCATTTTATGGGTAGCTGACTACTTTCTCCAGTTGTGTAGAGCTTGTTTGCATTGACATCCTCTCAAATTTGTCTTTTTCATTCTTCTTTCTCTACCTGGTCTTAGGTTTCTCTCTGACCCAGTGCTTTTTGATGATTTAATTTGAGCCTAAAACACAGCACCTACAGTGCTGGGAAATTCTTTTCAGGACATGCTTCCTTCCCCTTCTGGGCTTGTGAAATCTATGCAGTAACTCACAATCCCGACGACACACAAAGACTCAAACCTACTGGCTCTTAATTTGCTGGCATAGTGACCCTTAGTAGAGCACTGTTCCAGGGCATGTCAGCTTACAACAGGAAGGGTGGCGTTTTGTCATGCTCATTCCTTCCCCAGTATTGTACCATGGTGTACTCCTGGAAGACTCACTGTCACAGCAGGAAACCTTTGCCTCTTGTTTAAGTAGCGTAGAGGAAAACTTCACAATGAGCAGGTACAGAGTTTACTGGAGAGGGGTTGTTTGAAATTCTTCTGGGAACACGTTTTGGTTACCATGATTCATAGTCAAAGAACTATTTTATGGATGGTGCATTGTACCAGTAAATATTTCTCAAGTCTTTTCCCAGTAGCAGATCAGACTTTTTTTCAGCAGCCAACCATTTAGAACACAACAGCTGAAAGATTAGTCAAAGCATGGGAGGGTAATAACAGTATTACAGATATCTCTATTTCTTTTGCACAAAGCATCCGTACTACACAGTTATGCTATGAAGAAATCCAGTTCTTTGTTAATGACAGCTTTATTGAAGGCAAGCTTTTAGAATGAATATACTAGAAATCCTATTAAAGTGCCATCCATTAAACCATTAAAGCACTCATTAAAACTGTTAGTACAGACTTGTTATTCATGAATTATTGGTCTTTCACACTTCTGAAATGTGTCTGCCAATATCACTCTACTCTTCGTTCCAGTGTGGCTATTAAGTCTGAGGAAATATAGATTAACTTTCTTTTGCCAAAACAGTGCTTTGTGGGAGGATAGTAAGGCCGCAAAGTGGTTCAGATTGGTGAGAAAAACAGGAAAGATTAAAGTTCAGTCCATTTGCCTGGTTTTGACATAATTTATGTTAACTATATCTGCATGCGGGCCTAAATATTAATCACTCAATTACACCATCTGGCCATACATCATACAAAGAAGTGAATGGGGAATATAGTATGCTGCTGTGATGAACATATCCTCGGCTACTTCTACAAATAGCTGCCAGAGGAAGCTGCTGTTTGATTTTTTTTCTTGGTATTGAAAAGCCGCTTTAGATCACTTAAATGGGAAGGAGTGAAAAGGGGAAGAATAATACTGAACAATTGAAGCTAAGCTTTAAATGTAAAGTATTCTTAATTATCTATAAATTCACATTAACAATAGGTATAATACAGAGCTGAAGCTCTTTCTCATAATTGGTAAGAATCTACTTAGACCATAATTTTCTAAGTGCAACTGTATATGCAAAAATGCACCTTAAGCTTTATGTTTGCAAGTAGTTGTAATTATGAATAGATAATTTATGGGTATTTTTAATTTGTGTACATCCTTTTTATTTTTAATAGGGTAAAGCCCGAGTCCTGCGGTCCAGGCTCAAAACTAGCAGCATGTTAGCCAGCCAGTTTATTCTGTTATTTTCTATTTTTCTTGTCAAGGGTGAAGAGAAAGTGTATGTGACATCTTATATTGTGAAGTAATTGCTAGAATATTTGGCCACTGTAGGTAAAAACCTAAAAGATCAGGCAGAGTGTCTTCTTCAGTTATATATCTAGAACAATGCAGAGCAGTGTTGCCTCATTCTGGGGCAGTGGGCTGCTTTTTAGCTAGCGTGTTTGCATATATGCCTCTCAAAAAATTCGACTAGGTAGTCACAGATAGTGTAGTTGTGCTTTATTCCTGGTCAAATAATTTATTTTATTTAAATAATTATTTAAGAGTATAATGCACTAATATATTGAGAGCATCTTCTGTTTATATTCTAAATTATTACTAGAATTCTGAGCTAAACCCATACTAATTACTTTCTAAAATACTGAAAACTTGACCTGCAAACATCCTGCACAAGTTATCTTATTCACCTCCATTAATTCAAGAAAGAAAAGAGGGGAGATTCTTGCTGAGAGAAGTCATTATGTAAATGGGATTGCTTTTCAAGTCATACGATGTAGATTAATTGCTAGTCAGCTGATAAAGAGGTATATTACATGCCTTAAATGTACTATATATGTATATGACTCTCCTCTTCCCAGTGCTGATGGAAATGTGGTCCAAATTCGTTCTCTTCTCCTTACATGAAATACATAGCACTTAGCAGTAAAGATAAAAATATTTGTGTTTTTAAATGAAGCAGTGCTTATCTGCTTCAAAATTCTATCAGCCATCCATCTCAGAGGATGGGAAAACATCACTGTGATGAAACTAAATTGTAAGAAAACAGAATAAAAAAATGATAAATAGTTATAAAATGATAAATAGTTATAAATGGTAAATAGTTATAAAGACGATAAATATTTATAAAATGATAAATAGATAAATAGAATAGAATTTCACTGTGTAGTCAGAAAAAGTAATGTTTTGGTCGGAGAAGGACCAAGCCCTAATATTGGAAGGATCAGGTTGCTATATTTATACTTAAGCACACCACAAAAGTGATGTCTACTTTTGCAAGTGGCAGAATAGTAATTGGGTGATAGTTTGTTGTTCCTATATGTGAAAACAAACTACAACAAGGCTGAAAAAAAGCCATCAACAGCTTTGTAAAACTCTTAATAACTAGTCTATTAAGATACTAGCTTAATAATAATAAGATATTAATACTATTAACATATTAATGCCCCACAAATTGCTAAGACCGTGAACCCAAATACTGCTTTTTTTAAAAAAGATCTTTTTTTGGGACAAAAATTTTGTGGAAATTAGAAGAAATCAGATTCATTCAGAGCTGCAAACCATTTAAGAACACCTTTCGAACTGTTAGTAACACACATAGCAATACAACTCAAGTGAATCATATCCAAACAACAAGTAAAATTTTCATGGCCTCCATCATGCTCCCAAGCAGTTCATTTCTTCCTCATTCCTCTAAAAAGTCCCATTTCCTTTCCACTTGAGGGAGGAGCTGCCACACACTCTGCCTCAGCTACGGTACTTTGCACCCTAGCAGTATGCAAAGGGTAAGCCAGGTAACCTGAACCATCACACTCCTCTGCTCAGCATATCTCAGGTAGCTTATGCAGGGGAGCTTAGCCAGGCCCAGCTCCGGGGGACTGTAATGAAAGTTAGCAAAATTCAGGAAAATTAGCTGGTAACTATTATAAAAGTTAACTGATTCTAGGGTATTAGTAGACAAGATAAGGTACTGGGAGTTGGTTTCCTAAACAGGAACGCTGGGGTATTCTGAGACCTCTCTATGAGGCAGCCAGGCAAAATGTATTTTTTTAGAATAATCTCAAGAAAGAAGCAAAGTCATTCTCTGAATGTTACGTAAATAAATTTTATAAGATATGTAAAAATGCATGAGAATGAAGCAGTTCTCTGACTGGCCAAATAGTAATTATTAATCTAAGGGATAAATCCTAATAGATCACACTAATTAATTTTGCACAYGTTCATTGTCTGATAATACCTACTCTAATAGATTACAGGTCATATTTCATTTCCATTAACACAAAATGGACTCACAGCTGTTGTAACCCTGGGAGGCATCACTAAGTGATGTAAAAGTGATGGCTTGATGCTGTAGTGGCCGTATGGAGCTTCTGATTTGTGCTTTGTTGCTGGTCTACTCATGCAAAGTGAACATAGTATTGTTGAACTGCCCTATCTAGGCTTTTCTGTGTCATTAGTTTTTTATAATTTACAGCAACATGACATAGTGAGTTGCTGATTGTTACCAGCATTAAGCAAAGGGCGTGAGCTGCAAACCGTAGTTGCATATACATGTTGATGAAACAATTTTAAGGTCTCTAATGTTACAGAAAGGGAAAGTAAAACAATACATGATTAATTGTGACTTCTCAGTATGAGATGACCTTTCATAAAGCCACTACCATAGTGCCTTAAGCAGGTACCATCTGTTACGTATTTTGTTTTTACCCAGCTGTATGTATACCTCAACCATAGAGGTGAAAGTAAGTAGTAGAGCCTGGAGTCTTCCTACTGGTGAAGGATGAAGGAGTGTGGGACAAGGTTCAGTAACTTCATCCTGGAACATGAAGGAAGCAGGAAATAAACGGTGATTCTAGGACCATACACTTATGTGTATAAGTAAGAGATCATTAAAATTTCAAATACGCCTGAATTGCTCTCTTATTTATGACTCAAGGAAATAAAAATCAAGTCTCTTTATGTTGTCCCTGGATGATATGCACTTGGTTCCCTGAGCAACACTGGTATTGTGTGCTGGCCTGGCATCAGAATGAAAGAACAGAAACAACAGTATTTTTCTTCTGGAAAACTTCTTCAGGAACATTTGGAGTTTATTTAGTAAACAGGACACTGAATTGTTTGAACATGTGCACTTAGTAATAGAGAAAGACAAAAGTATTTATTCCCCATCATCCCAGTGGTTTTGAGATGTCTGACTTTTTTTCGTTCTCTGTTATGCTAGAACCCCTCAATTGCCAAACTGAGTGAAAAGATAAGAAGATGGATCACGTACCCTTGCCTTTCTGAAGAGGAAGCCTTGGATTTGAAAAGCTTATGGATTAAATTTCTGATGGAAATTTCAGATGCATAAATACAAAATGTTTTATATAATATGATATAATATCTTACAATGTGTCCCAAAGTCATAATTTTCTTTCAAAAGCAAAATATTTCCAGGGTAAACTATGGGAGCATATCGTTTGTAATCAATATAGATACAAGTACATAGTCCTTAGCTAAAAGTTTCCTTTTATTTTCTTCTCTTTCTTTTTTGAAGTCTATTGATCCTGGTCAGCAGTTCACGTGGGAACACTCTAACCTGGAAGTAAACAAACCAAAGAATAGATATGCGAATGTAATTGCATATGACCATTCTCGTGTTCTACTCTCAGCAATAGAAGGTAAGGAGACATTTATACTGAAACTAATTAAATCCTAAAATCCAATATAAATTTACCTCCCAATATCTTTGCGTAGTAATATAAATAAGTGTCAATTAGAGTACTTTCAGTAAATTCCTATAATGACAATCCTTTTCTGATGTTCATTCTCAGTAATTCACTGAGAATTATCACCGGCAATCCAAAAGAACCTGTGTATCTATTGCTTTAATAAACTGCACTGTTCATTAATCTAGTCATGATAGTTCTCATTAAACGTGAGTAAACCCTTCTGGTGTGGCCGTGGTAGTTCATGGAACACGACTAGACTGAACAAGTGTATTACGTTATTTGTGCATTCGTGATCGTGAAAGTTCGGTGTGCTGACCGCGACCGGACTTATAACAAATCTTGGGCTACTTTAGCCTTTAACGCAACAGAAGAAATGCACTAAAATTGACACAGGATCACATGTAGCACGGAATGCATCAGGTCCCTGTGTGTATGCCAATGTGTTATCTAAAGTAAATTATCATTGCTGTTTACTTATACTAATTCTACAAAGCAAATATAACAGTAAACATGCATGAATTGAGGTTTTTGTTGAACGGTGACGTTATCAACATATCTGATTATTGAGTTTCCATTGCCAAATCCTTAATATGGGGAAAAAAAATATGTTCAACTTTATGTTCTCAGGGAGAATTTTGAGAACTCTCTGTTAAAACTTCCGTTTTTTTCCATTCCACTTACAATCTGAATGTTAAACAAGACTGTTTAAACAAATGCCCACATGCAGACGTTGCTGAAACCTTAGTATTTCACTGCCGAAAGATTGGCAGAGGTGTATAGTGAGAGCTCTTCATTATATCTTTCTTTGTCAAAAAGCTTTCCAAAAACTTGAACATATTAGGGTTTTAATTTAAGCAAACTGCCCAAGGTGATCAGCCCTGGGTCTTGTGTCTCTTTCGCCAAGTGCTAAAGCACTGGTTTTCACTCGGGATTTATTTTCTTACCATTAACCTGCTTCCTAGGATGAAGACAGATTTTCGATTTATTCCATATTGTTGACAGGCAGGTATTAATGATGGCCAGTATATAATCGAGTGTCTATTTAAGTGAAACAAATTAAATGAAAATAAAATTTGCCTTTAGTAACTCTGGCAGGGCTTGCATACGATACATGAAATGTAGGGAACTGTGTTCAAGGTCACAATTATTTCAGTCTTAACATGCTACAAGTTAAACTGCAAGATGTTTTAATTTACAGTTATAAACAGCGTCTTATCTTTGGCTACTCCAGGCCTGAAGACATGGGATATAGGAGGGACAATATTTACAGGTGTAATCCATTTTAATATTAGCTGCTTGGTGAAGAAAAAAGCAATCCCATTGACTGAAGTTTAGATCTTCCCTATTTGTTGCAGCTGCGTACCGTGGGCTTTGACAACACAGATAAGAACTTCTCAAATGTATTAGAAAATTTAAATGATTGCCTTAAAGAATTTGCCTATGATAATCTGCATATGTTTGTTCCACCTCTGAGGCTCATATAGCAGTTCTGACAAGATTTTTTGTAACGTCAGTTACAATTTTTCTCATTGCCTTGTAGAAGAATATAGCTGTATAGAAATCTGCCGCTACCTGGTAGAACTACCTGTCTCAACGATGAAGAGAGGGTATTTTAGTTAGCATTATATGTGATGTAATTCAAGAAAAATATCCCTTTCTGTGTCACTGGTCCAGAGAAGAGAACTAAGTACATGGTCAGGAAAGGCCAGGAACAGCAATTGGACAGCCGTTCTGAATTGTTATGTAAAGTTCTTTGGAACAAAATGTTTAACTCGGGAATAAGTCTATTTGACAGAAGACTCAAGATCTTCACAGGATTTTGTTTGGAGAAAGAGTTGCGTAAGGGGGGAAGAAAGAGAGGAAAAAATCTAATAGCAAATAAATTTATTTATTAATTTATAAAAGTCAGACATCTGGGCTTAAAAAGTTGTGCCAGGTTCCCCTTCCTGTAAATGACCCATGAAATTGGGTTCCCTTAAAGAAAACGAACATATTCAGAGAATAGGAAGAAAATTTAAGAGGGAAAACAGAAAATGTTTGTCAAAGTAATTAAAAGTATCAAATTACACAGTACATTAGACTACTTTTTAAAATAATAGATAGTAAAAATATGAAAAAAATCTACATTGTACCTGTAGGAAAGGCCTGAGTATTTTAAGGAGCGGGGACAACATACAATTAAACTGTAATGTTTGATTCCCTTTTTTAATTCAGAAATACCATGATGAGGTTAAAATTTCTAACCCTATAGTAGTCAGTGACCCTAAACAAAGGAAAATATTATAGCCTTTTGAACTATCAGTGTTAGATGTAAAACCAAAAATGGGATTTTGACCCATTTGGTGATTTGCATAATTATAAGTATTTTTCTCAGTCTTCAGTTTATGGTGAAAAAAACAACATAAATCAAATATTAAATACCCTTTTATAATGAGATAATTTGTCTTGAAAACAGTAATAAATTAGTATTTAATTATCCTTTTAAATTCTTTCCCCCCTGGAATTTTACATGATTGTGTTTCTGAAATTTTATGTGTGTACCTTCATAAGTTTAATACATTGGTCTTAACATTTGGTAGTAAGTGCTTCTCTTTCAAGTTTTAAGTAAATATTCCTACAATGAAAATATGCATTCTACCTAGCATTTTAATTAGTTGACAGCTGCGTTTGTTTTCATGCTACCAGGGAAATCAATACTTTGAATATTGTTTAAAAAAAAATTCTCCTTTACCTACATTAGTATACAAGATGATCATGATATAAATTTGGACTGCGTTACATTTTGTTACATCTATATGGAGAATATTTGGTTGAATTTTACATATAAGCCTTATCTGCAAATCTCTGGCAGCCATAAGAAGGCTAATATTATCAGTGAGGTTTGAATGGTAACTGTGCTCTTTCTAAGATGAAGAGCTCCGTTCTACACCTGAACACTTGGTCCCTGTGTAAGAGCAAATATATATGAACAAGAAAGTAAGCATATGCCAAACTGTAATCCTACACTGATGGTCACTTTGCCTCTTGATGGTGTTGCATAAACGTGGAATGCTGTAATTGCTACTCTAGAAAGGTGCGCGGGGCTGGCTTTGTTCAGTTGCCCGTCTCTGACTGTAGCCAATACGAAGTGATTCCTAGAAAGTCTTAAGCAGCATGTAGTAGAGATTTGAAATCACTTTTTTCCACCCATTGACAATATCAAGTTGTTAAAAATTGCATTAGCCCTGAAACACAAGGCTTAGTAACGCTTCAAAGTGTTTATTTTGGTACCTTTTATAGCTCTTGTTACACATGTTCAAACCTGSTTTTGAATCCCTGCTGTGTTCTTGGCCTCTCTGATTGCATACAGCATGGAGTTCCACAACATAATTGCGCACTTTACAAGAAATATTTTTTATATTATTAAACTCACCACTGTTTAAATTTTATTATATTAGAAGTCCTTTCAGAGTGAAAACTTAGATTAGTTGTGTTAATTTGAATTTCCACCTGAAAGAAAATATTACTTTGCAAAATTTTGTCCCCATGTTCTTGAAATCTCATCGTTCATGTTGTGCTGTCTTTGGATGTGTCTGAGAGGGACACTTGGAATTTTACAGTATAATGAAAGAATGTTATAACGTAGTGAAGTTTGTTGTATGCATCTGAACGGATTTGAGGGCAGAATTTTCCGATTGAAAGAGAAATAGATCAAGTTAAAACAGCTAGGTCTTAAACCTCTACGGAATAAATAAAGTACTGGGAAAAAATTATTAAACATTCTGCATTTTAAAAAGTCTTGCCAGTTCTTTTAGGAGATATCCAAGGCCAAAAGACTGCCATATGTGGCATGGATTTGCATAATGCTGGTGATTAAAAAAAAATTAAAAATAATATCTGTCATATTTCAGCAGTGTAATTTTTGTTTGATGGGAAATTTAGTGGCTTTAAAATGCTGCTAAAGCTAGAACTCTCTGGCTGTAATATAAATGGTCAAGAAAGAAGTGGGCAAGAAACTGCTAATATTTGTCTGATTGCCAGTTATTGGTAAATTATCATTGAGTAGGTAGGCCATCATCCCTAGATTTAGAGAGTATTCTGGTCAATATAAATTCTTGAACATCTACTGAACAGTCATGGACTATACAAATTATTTGCGCTCTCTCACATTGCATTTGTGTTGCATTCTGCTAACAATATATAATTACAAACTTTGAGTAATTGTATGCTCCTTCCCCCTGCAAGCCTGGAGTGCCTTAAAAACAACAAAAGTATTTCAGTGATGAGGTAACAAGATACAGAAAGGTCAGCGAAGTAGACTTCATGGTGTAGAAGTCTGTATGAAGTAGACTTCACAGAGTAGACTTCATGGTGGCTGTCTCAACAACAATGCCGAGACAAGTTGTAAGGAGATAATAATTATGGCCTGTGGATCTACTTATGCTGTTAGAATTGTAACTTAACAACAAAAATGGTGTCATTCTTGATACCCTTGAAATCAGCTCAGAACAATTCTGACTTATTCCTGTATACATACCCACACTGGGGAAAGCTTCGGCAAAATGTCCAGTGGCTTTGTTCTTGAATGGGTAATGAAGATTTGGCAACTCACAATTTACTCTGCACACTCATATTGAAACTGGTTTTTGCAGGAATTACCAAACCACAAAACATTTAATATAATATTAGTAGAGGCACTCATCGGCCCTTTTAGGGCATCAGTTAGAGGTATAGATGAATATTTGTATCCAAAAAAGGACTCCTTTGGTAGATAACTCTGTTGTTACTCAGTCTTAAAGAGTTAGAGAATCACTAAATCAAGTTTCAGACAGCAGTAAAGTAATTACAGTATGATGACTTCATGTTGGATTTCAATATCTGCTTTGCACTATCATGCAACATACTGCTATCTCAATGTATTTTGCTGGCACAATGCTGTTATCTGTCTCTGAGGAACTGCACTGAACAATCTGTTTACTTTCATTCTGTACCCTTTCTTAATACTAGCCAACATTTAAAACTAAACAAAACGAATTCAAGCTTCCTTTCTTTTTCTTAGCAGAGACCCTCCTATTTCCCAGCCTTTTTTTCTGCTACTCACCTTCCAAGTTTCTCGTCTTGCCTGTAGATCTTCTACAGCTCCTAGCTCTTAGTTTCCATCCCTACATTTCACCTTTTTCAGATTTTTCTCACCTTTTTATTTTCCTTTCAGATATTTGTCTACTGTCCTGTATACAATCCCTTTTTCTGTCCTGCGTAATGCTGCATCTTCTACCCACCCCTTTTTGACATTGCCTTCTTTCCATAATTCTCTATAATTCAACATTTCACTTTGAGACTCCTTATTTTTCATCCATTCCCTCTTCAACAGACTCTCCTAGTCCTAACAGTCCATCGCAATCCAGCAATCTATAGGTTTTCTTTTCCTGTCATATCTTTTTCCTTCTTACCTTACATTATTAGGATGATATGTAGTGAATTTTCCTGTTTTTGTAAAAAGCTTTCATTTTACCAAAGTTCATTACTACAATATCTTCACTGGTCTTGTGCTGCTTCATTTTCGAGTGAGTTCTTACAGTACAGATTTGTTCTTAGACCATTTGAATTTTATAATCTCCTTAACTATATAGAATTTATGTTACAAAAACTTCCACATAAACAGTTGTTGCTGGCACCTAGTAGCTGCCTTAGTTCATTTTTGCTCTGACATAGTTCAAAATGTTAGTCATTGATTTAAACCAATAGTACAGCTTCATCATGATTTTGAGTTCATCATTGCATTTTTCCAACTTGTTTATAAGCATGACAGAATTTAATCCTATTACTTCACACTCTTTTTATGACTAACAGCACATGTCTTAGGGAAGCAGCACAGAAACAAAGGTTTATGGTTTAATTTGTTTTAAATAGAAAGGGTGTTCAGTACTTAGCCTTTGTAAAGGCTTGAAATAATTTCATGATTTGATTTCCGTTTGTGAATAAAACGTGAAGTCTAATTAAAGCTATTTAGGATTATAACTGTCTTCAGGAAATCAAGTGAATAATTCTGAGGTCTACGTTATTAGCCTTGTGGATCTGAGTCTATGTTGCAGCAAGCTGTACTGTCATCTCAGTTCATGAGTACAGTCTCAGCATAAATCAGGAGCTATAGAGTTCATTTTTTTTAATCTTTTGCACTTTAATTGTGACATTGGCTAATTTTGTTTCATTGCTCATTCACTCTTACTCTGTAAAATCTGGAGTGCTTTGTTCTCTTGAGATATTTGAAAATGGGATGTCTTTTATGCTCAACTACTCATCTGATTCTTCCCTTATTGTGCTCGATTCCTGTCTGGCAGAATGAGGAGATTGCAGACTTTGGTCATTCATCACCATAGTTGAAAAGGCTACTAGAAAATAGTTATGGTAGAATTACGATCTGGAAGCTTAGTCTTCCACTGACTTTTTGTGCAGAAACTGTGTCTCTGCCTTCATGAAACTTGTAAAGGTCAGGTTATACTGGGTGGATTACTGTAAATTTACACTTCAGGTATGCCATCCTAAATGTGCAGTAAACCTCACTGATGCCAATAGGCTGAGTTAAGGTTCATATCAATATTACTGAAGGTACAATTTCTTTGCTTTGTCCCCTTCTTGACTTGTGTTTTTACAGAACTGACCTCTCTTCACTATTAAGCGCAAATTTAAGTAAAGATAGCAATTGCTGCTGTGCTTGTGGGTATGTTGCCTACAAGCTATGGCAGCTAACAAAGGTTTGCAGGATTTCATTGTACTGCAGACAAACGTCGTTTGATTGTTTTTGCACTATTAGACTTGACAGAGAATTGTTCAGCTTTCTCAGCTCAGAATGAGGTTATGGCCAGGAAAGTCATTGCGGAAAGTGACATTTTAATATTTAGATTTATTTGTCTTTGATAATTGTTTCTGCTTGGTCAGTGTAGATGATACTTACAGATGTTCAGGTTTGTGTATGTTATTTTTAAACTGCACACACTTCATTAGGCCTCTTATGATAAGGCACCTTCCCTGGAGGGCTTTAAGTTTATGCATTGTGGGGACATAGCTGATGAAGCAAAAACTGGTGTGACAAAGTGTGAGATAGAAAGTGAGAGTGGGAAAATGGTATTACAGAATACAAAAGGATTTTGGAACAGGATGTGAAACTGAGGTCATACATGAAAACAGTGATGAAAAGAAACTCAGTGTGAGAAATGGTTATGATACTTGAAGGGACTGTGMGAATGGATGGAGAACAAAGAAAGCACCTAATGGATACTGTGGATGAGAGAGAAAATGGAGCTAAGCACTGTGAATCCTGTTGTTCTCTTGATGTCAGTAGAGATATAAGCCTATAGAGTACTGTATTCTACTAGAGATAAACCCTTGATGAAAATCTTCTTGCAGTGCAAAGTGTTGGAGCAGCACCTAGTTTTTCATGAAACTGCATTAGTTAAATCACTAACAGTTGCTCAGGTCCTGGGGTAAATGGACCTTCCTGTCCATGTCCCAGCCACATTCTTCTCATGCACCATGAGGCTGAGTTGCCTTGTAAAAGGATTTTTCTGGCTAAAGAACATACAGGATTTTTTGTGTCCTCTTGATAAAAGGCAAGTGGAGAAATAGATTGGAAGCTGGGAAGAAATCCTCTTTGCAAATATCAGTAATTGTTAATCTTAATTCTTTACTTGCATCTGTGATCAAGGAAGGTATAATCTGGAAGCTTTTCTTCATTCTAATTTAAAGAATTAGAATTTTTTTAATTTAGAAGTTATTTATTTTAATACGTTTTTGTCAATAAATGTAATACAAGTTACTAAGTAGAAAGACTATTTACAATTTTAGACATTCCGGATTTTTTTACATCAGGTACTAGGATTGGCTGCTAACATTTGTAAAGATCATTCTTTGGTGCACAGTTTGCAATACTTCTCACGCTTAATTTTCACGCTGAGTTTGTGCAGTATCAGCTCTAGAGGACAGCTTTCCCAGAAGATCATTTAAGCACTTTACAAAGTGCTGGTTTTCTTTTTCATTTTTTCCTCAGGCTTTTATTTATAACATATGCTTCAAAGTATGATACCAGGCATCATAATATAATTCTAATTTATGCAGAAAACATTTCTTACCAGCTTTCTCAGTTCCTTTGGTAATAATACCCAGTTGGTGTAGATTTCTCCTGTTGGCTTCATTTTTCTTCCTCATCTGTTTTGTGATAAAGTGGTTTATTATCTTGATAAAGGAGGAAAATACAGCATTGTGCCTAGCACCTGTATTTTCTAAGTCATTAATTCCAATATCCACAATAAGAGGTGTCATGTAAAAAAGTTTCAGGTCTACAAGAGTGAGGCTTTTGAACTCAGATTTCTGCCTTTCATGGAGGGAAATCATGCTTTTCAGCTACTGACTATGCAGGTTTTAAAGAGGTTTTATTTTGTTTTATTTTTCTCCCAGAAGAGACTTTCAATCAGTTTTAATCATAGTCAACCAGCCTTCCTGTGTCCATCCATGCACCTTGCATGAGGAATGCCATTTGCTGCCTCTCTTGTGCCCCTAAAGTTACAAACTCCTTCCTTCCCCAAAATATTTTGTCAGATTTTTGCTTGAATTGTACAGAAAGTCAAATCAAATTAAGATTTGTGTTTAAATATAATCTGAACATATAAAACAAGAAAATCCATTAAACTTTCTTGGGCATAAAGGCAAAATTTTATGCCAGACTACAGCTGCAGTAACCCATAATCTGAGTCATTTCAAGATTATATTGGGTCTTAATTAGTGTCACAGTTAATCAGTGAGTTTGTTCATTAGGAAGTAAGCGGTGGAATGAAACACTAAGCTTACCCAGAATGAGTGGAGAAACTTTTCAAATTGTAGCTACAAACAAACAAACAAACAAACAAAATGTTAAAGAGGCACCTCTACTTTCCATTCAAATTCAGATTATTTTGGAAGACATTTTCAGACGTATACCACAGGTTGTCAAGAAAGATAGAAGTGTGCAGCCCCAATAATGCCTAGTTTGGGATCACCAGCAGGAGATAATACATCAGAATAGATTTGGAGGTTCAGTTTCTGACAGAAAGCTTGAGAAATATTTCTTTAAACATATTTGATAATTTATTGTGTTTCATAGCCAAAGAAGTTCAACTCTGTTGCTTTGTAGAGTGAAAATAGTCACAGCTTTAGAATAAGCCAGGGAGCTTGTATCACCTTGAGTCTCTTTTGAAACAGTTTGTGGAACCTGCAGTGTATCCTGGGGTTGTAGACTTGGGCATGGCAGTCTGGGTGTGTAAACATAAATCATCCATTTCTGCCTAAAGAAGTAACTTCTGTTAGTTACTTTAACAAACCATCCGTATCATTTTATTATGATGCACAGTTCTGTATTTCAGCTAACTAACTCTTCAGGGGAACACTTCCGTGTTCAACACTGCAGTAAAGTGGGAAACACTGCTTTGCCATCCCACCAGCACTGAGATGTCACACGAGTATCTTTTCTTCCTCAAGTCATCAGTTAAAAAATGAGCAGTGACATCAAAACTGGTGCCTGCCATGCTTTGTCTTCCAACATGCACATAGTCTGAGTTAAAACTCTGCATTGCTGAATCCAGGAGGGACGGGACTGAGACCTGTATGTCCATTTTACCCCTTTCTGTGAGCATGGCTGCCTTATTAGTCCAGGTTAGTAACATGGTCTTCACTAGGGCCAATATTCCTCCTCGACCTTGGCAGGCAGCAGAACAGACATGACACTGCATACCCTCAGTTAAATAGGTTCCAGTTAGGAGCTGGCTCTCTTCCATGTGGCTCAAAGTATGGACACGTGTCTGGGAGACACACCCAAAGTCCCTCTGTAAGTCTTGTCCAAAATACCTGAGCCTCAAGCAATTGACAGTGTAGATCCAATGTGCCCACACGTCTTGGATTCTGCCTTCTTTTCATGCATTTAATTTTTATTCAGACTTGCAGAGATCTTTATTTCATGCACACACCGTATAGCAGATTCCACTGTTTCTTAAACCTGACTTACATCATGTGCTTTATTAAAATAAAGCTCATAGTTATCTTTCCATTTAATCGGAAAAATGAATGTAGCAGTAATATTAATAGTCTGACAACATTAACCC
The DNA here is from genome assembly GCA_030449065.1 of Oceanodroma leucorhoa. Taxonomy (NCBI): domain Eukaryota; kingdom Metazoa; phylum Chordata; class Aves; order Procellariiformes; genus Oceanodroma; species Oceanodroma leucorhoa. The sequence goes on from JASVER010000052.1 coordinate 5,780,134, forward strand.
TTTTTCTATATCTAAAAAAAAATGCAGTGAGCTCAACGAGAGTGTTAAATGGAGCCTACTCAGGGCATCTGATGGAGAGGCTTCCCTGTCTGGCCCAGACAGAGGCTGCCATACTGGTGGGTGACTGCAGGCAGTGTCAGACCAGCTTTTAAATGCTGCAGGTACTTTCCACACCCAGGTCTCTCCATCTGCTACAGATTTTCAGGCTTCTTTTATACTTCCTGATCAGACTGAGTCCCTTTGTTTCAAAAGCATGGTTATTCCCAGAGAGGCCATCATACCCCTCGGCTCCATAAATGGCACACGCTCACTTGCAAGTACCCACGTACTATTTGGCATGCAGCAAGCTAAGATTTGCTGATCCAGCTGTGTCACAGGATTTTTTATCCCTTGTACAATGGGACAGCACGGAAATGCTGCCGTGTTTTCATTCTTCTCTCTTTGCAGGCATACCAGGCAGTGACTATATCAATGCCAACTACATAGATGGATACAGAAAGCAGAATGCTTATATAGCAACGCAAGGGGCATTGCCAGAAACCTTTGGTGACTTCTGGAGAATGATGTGGGAGCAACGAGGTGCAACTGTCGTCATGATGACAAAACTAGAGGAGAGGTCCAGGGTAAGGAAAGCATATACAATGTTAATATTGTACCTGAGTACTTACGTAAGATTTTTGTTTCTTTCATGTATGTTTATCTGCCTCCTGTATATGCACAAGAACTGATTTTTTTTTCACATTGCCACCAGTTAAAAGTATCTATATTATAAAAATCACTTATATAGGAAATGTTAGTTCCACCGTGAAATTACCAAGTCACGCCACTTATTTTGTAGGGTTTTTTATACTCTGAAAAACTTGAAATCTCTTGATTCACAGTGATCTATTTTTTTTCTGTTTCAATTATACTGGAAATATTAGGAGGTGATTGAAAATTTTGCCTCCCCTGTAGTATCAAGAATACGATTGTATTATCCTGTTATGAGGAAGTTAACGTATGTCAACAGCATTCAATTTTCAGTTTTCCATGGTATAGATTAAACATTACTTAAGATCAGTGAAGATTTGGATTTGCTTAAAAAACAGAAGAATATTTTTTTTAGCACATGCTGAGTGTTAGAAAAATTCTACAACAGCATATGCAGTAATATAATACAAAATTATCTGTAATATTTCAAATTCAATTTTACAGGGCAAAGTAGAATTAGGAAAGTAAAGGGCTAAAACATAAGGATACTATTCCAATAATAGAAGTTTAGAATAAAATATGTGCTATATGTGAAGGGAAATCAAAAGTAATAATACTTTTTTGTTGTATCATAAGGAAAGTGATGGAAAGAGTAGTAAGAGATGACTGTGTGTTGCATGAAGATTTACTAGCAGGTCCGTATTTCATGGCATTCGTCAGTTCTAATGGTGGATGTTATTGGCGGGCAAGGGGAGGAGTGAAAGRAAAAAAAAAATCAAAGAAGAGAAAGATGGTGAGAAGAAGAAAAGGGAAAAACCCTTCCCAGTGGCCAATCAGAAGGAGGAGTGTCCAGCCCTCAGCACCCTCTCCAGTAGAGCAGATGGTTCCCCCATCATACTTTTCCCACAATAACTTCTTATTTTTTGTCAAGACGTACTCAAACTCCTCATGGGTTGTTCCCACTTGTGATGCTGTTATCGTTGCTGGGAGCATACGTTGACTGGGGAAGGTGTTACGCGGCTGGTTCACTGCTGAGCTTTCTGCCAACACATTTATAAGTCCTGTAGTGTAAACTAGAAGCTACAACCAAATGTAGAAATCAGGAAAAGGGAGAAAGAAGGGGTGACTCTAACATCAGTGGCAATCACTTCCCTTGGGAACCTGCCATAACAGCAGTAACAGGGTTCTCAAGTATAAGTCCAAGAGATGAATAACAAAGAGTGTCACGGGAAAAATACTGCCACAGGCGTTCTGGAGTACGCTGTCCTGGGACCTTGTGTGAAGGGCTAGGGAGCTGCAAGTGGGAGGCAGGCTGCAGGATTGCAGGTGGAAGGCCCTTAGCAATACAAAAAGCTGAAGTACCTAAGGTGCTGTACAACATGTTAAAAAATGCCATAAATATAGAGGATCAGGAACAGTTCAGAAAGGAAGAAAGAGACCAGGGAGGAGGAGGGGAGATTTATCACCCAGAAAAGCTTTTAAATCAGTAAAAAGTGTCTTATGGAGGTAACTGGATAATAGTTGATATTTCAGTAACTCATGGATGAGCTCCATTTCAAAATGAAAATGTTTTTGCATGTTAAGCTTGGAACAGGGCAGAATGCACGGTGAAGCCTAATGCTGTACTGTGTTGGCATTGACGTTTTTTTCACATGCTTGGATACATATAATTGCAATGATTACATAACTTGTTGAACCTCTTGGCAACAGTCATTCCCTTCTGAAGACTTATCGAAGTAGTCATATATATATTTATTCTTTTACCATTTCATCAGTTCTTTAAAATAGAGTAGGTTTTTTGCAGTTCAAGCAATGTATAGCATTCTAATTATAGAATCACTTTCCACATGTAAATTCAACCTACATTAACACCCCTGCCTGTATGTAACTGATGGCAATGAGTACATAGCAGAGGGTAATTTTATCAGAAATTTTCATTTTATCTTGAGTCTATAGGCCTTGTCTAGTTTAGGCGCTGACAGTTGTTTGGAATTAAGCAAATGAAATTTTGCCCATTTCTTCACTAATTACTTCTTATATAATAAAATTGCTGCTAAATAGTATCAGTGCTAAGAAAAAATCTGATCCTAATAAGCAGCCCATTGCAGAAGGTGTACTTAAATACTTGAGAGTTTATCTTAATACTGCAGGCCACAGACAGCCACTGTCTAGAAAGACATTTTGATGTAACTAAATGAAATTCTACTCATCCTCTCCAATAATTGCTTAGCAGAGTTTTAAGCTAACTCTAGCCTTTGCTGACTGCACCCTAAAAAAACACTGATCAGAATAGTAATCACCTCCAAAAGTGATTAGCATTCAGCAGCAATGCATTCCCTGAGTGTAATGAGAGACCAGACAATCTAGTCAATGGATTGTCTGTGCATTCAGTGCTTATGTTTGTGTATTTTTTTGTGCATAATTTAGCTTATTCTGCGTTCATAGGTCAACTGAGTTTGATGCACTCAATGCAGAGCATTAGAGACCAGCTATCCAGTACATAATCCAGTTCCAATCTTAGAGTCTGCAACTCTGTCAATATGGCATGCCAGTTACCTCTTCTCTTAATACAGTAGCTACATGTAATGTAATTAATGGTATTGATGGTGAAGCAGCAGTGGGAATTTCTGTATGGGAAAAGAATACGATGACAACATTTCATTGTTATTTTTTTGCATGCTATCGCTTTTATATAGCGTATCCTTATAGCAGGAGACCAAGTGAAATTTCAAACATGAAATACAAACGCTGTTACATACCATTAGAGATTAAGATCTTCACTAATTTTGTTTCTCCTTTTCATTTGATTCCATTTTGATTGCTTTTGTGTCTTGGCAGCCTAATCATTATTCCTGCTGCAAGGCAAGATCATTTCTCTCTGGGACTTCATCTACTTGCCATCTCCATGTCGTCATTTCTGTTTAGCTTGCTTTTTTCATTATGTAGTCTTGCAGCTTGATATCAGCCTTTTTAACCTGGACTGCATAGATAAACATGGGCATTTTAATTGCATCGGCAGAAACAAAGTTGGTTCATTAGCATGTGTTAGATGTCTGAGTAACTTCAGCTTTGAGAATGTACATATTTTACAGCTGAGTACATCAAAGGAAGATGTTAGWGTGAATTCATTATTCATTTGTTTGCCTAAAAGGAAGCTGCAGGAACAGAAAAGCTCTTTTACTTATAACCTTTCACACTCTGTTGGTTTCATATGAAATGTCATCACCTGAATCTCACTTGACCTAAACCAGACTAGAGCGAGAAAGTCAGTCCCATCATTCAGCTACCATGCACATAATTTATATCAAAAAGGATTATACACACTGGCAGTGCATGGAACAGTGTTGGTAGCAAATTTGTCACATACATGAGTTTAATCTGAATTAAATAAAAGAACGATATTGAAGGTTGCAAATTAGAGATTTAAAAAAGCAGTTATATGTTACACTAAGGAAAGCTGTAAAGCATGTAAAGCATTAATGTGTGATAACTCTCTTCCCCACTCCTCGATCTTCCCCTCCGCCCCCAGCAGTGCAGATTTTCCTTTTTTTTTTTTTTTAGATCCTCTGAATTAATTGAATGTGCTGAGAACTCGTGTGCTTTAGTGAATGATGTAAATGAGCAGATGAAGATAGTGAGTCTCACTTTGTAGCAAAAGATAATACTGCCTCAAACAGGAAATATTTAGTCCTGCCTCCTGTTTCAGGGTAGGATGCTGTTGTGGATCGTCCACTTGAAAGAGAATTCAGTCCTTTCCTTCTTTGCTATGTAATTCTTTATTTTGAATACAATTACTACGTTGTTTTGGAACTGATAGAAAATACTTACCTCCCTCCTTAACCTCACTGGAAATGTTTTCTTTGTTGGGACCATAGTGCCTAGGGTTAGAATCTTCTGTCAAAAAACATCAATCAGGTCAAAGCTAAATGACAATATAATGACTCTAGCAATTATTCAGATATGAGCCAGATTCTGAACTTCTGTACCGATGAGGAAGGCTTTAGTTTTCATACTGATACTATCAGCTTCATTCAAATTTGCTAATGACTAAGTGAATATATGAGGAAACTACATTTGTGGCATTCTGTTAGCTTGATCCAGACACTCATTTGACTGTCAGGAAGTGGATATCATCATCAATATTATAAGCCAAGAATATGTAAAAATATAAGCATAGAATAATCATCTTGGTTTGTCAAAGTTTAACATCTTGAATCCTGAGTTTTCACTGAGAAGGGGGAGGTAGAAACAAACCCGTCTGACAAAGTTTAACATCTTGAATCCTGAGTTTTCACTGGGAAGGGGAAGTAGAAACAAACCCAGTAGAAAAGTCATGTATCCTGTCTCAGATTTTGTTCCCCAATATTGAAATAGGTGAGACTGCTTGCATGGGTCCTGTATCAGTTCCATAAGAACATCTAAGGATAGTTAAAAGTCCCTGGGCTTAGCTTCTCTCAACTGGTCACTGATAATCCGAGAGAATCGGGAGAGCTGGCACTGTCCCGAGAAAAGCCAGGCGGACTTTTCCTGAGGTTGCTGCAATGCTAAACAGGTAGTTCTGTTGTTCCAAGTGTCATGCAAGAGGTCTGAATCTCCCAAATTAGAACACTCCAYCTGAGTCTTTCAACTCATTTTTTATAGATTTATAGACTATCCCATATGTTAGAAAAATGGAGATTGGGTGACATTAGAAATATCAAGCAGATGAAGATGTATATCTTGAAGGTGGAAATTGGAGTAAAATAATTTGGGGGGTTCTGTTTTGTTTGGTGGGTTTGGTCTTTTTTTTTCTTTTTGAAGGAGTGAGACAAATTAAATCAACAAAGCTTTTTTCAGATTCAAGTAGTACAAAACCCAAAAACTTTTGAATAAGCACAGTGGAAAGTGTAATTGTACCTTGGGACCCTTTAGTAAGAATAGCTTTGAAACAAACTTCTGGCCACCAAAGATTTCTAAGTCTCGCTATAGGCACAGAAAACATAAAGACAGGTCTGGGAAGAACCCTAAATTCTTCTACTCCAAATGCACAAATTGCTAACATTTTTAATGAATCTTCATTTGTTGATGGCAGAGTAGGCACTGATATCTAATGTAGCTGACTTCATAGCTAAGACAAAGCAATAGTACATGCACAACAGTAAGTAATAAGCAAAGAAAACTAAAAGAATGTTGTTTTCTTGTCTGTATGAAATGCATGAAAATCTGTCAGACAAGCTGTGCAGCAGAGTTTTATGTGATTGTGATTAAGGTAGTTTTCCATTTTTTGTGCAGGGCTTCAGCAGCAAATTTCAGATCTTTCCTCCTAAGTATGTTTTGACAAGTAATACTGGAGCTATTACCTGTCAAAATACTGGATAGAAAATAAGTGACAATAAGACATCTTCACTAATATGAGTAGAAAAGTCATCAATATATGCACTTAACAATTTATCACAGATTATACCAATATGCTTCCAAGTGTACCTGTATTATACTGTATTTAGACAAAATGTAATTGATTTGTGCATAAAAGCTGCACTGATGTTTTGTATTGGGCAGCACAGGTATGTAATTTTTTTTTTTAAAGTTGTGAAATAGGTATTTAAACATAGGAAAATATAAATAAAAATTTTACCTATGTTTTGCAGCAACTAGAAAAATATGCATGTCTTTATCTGGTAAGAGATAAGTTAACATCTCTCCCAGCAGACATATTAACAGGTAGGACATGTTTTGCAGATAGCATTCTTTCATACTGAATTRTATTGTTTTACTAAAGAAGAACTAAATGCGCGGTTTTGTCATTGTTCGTTCCCTAATTTTAATGGCAAATAACTTCTGTATCAGTAATGTACTATCAGAATTTTATTTAACTTCTTTAGTGCTCTCAGCATGCTAAGATATGAGTCAGAAGAATGAATGAGAAAGCTGGCAAAAAAAAAAAAAAAAAAAAGAAAAATCCACAGTCAAGTAGACCATGTGTTCACCAGATTTACAAAAACAAAAATGTGTAGGTTTGTACTGGCTTTTTTTCCACTATAACAGAATGTGATGGCCACAGTCCAAGAATTCCTACACCTTTGTAAGAGCTGGAGTCACCAGTTACTGTGTCAGAATTGTGAAATTCAACCATATGGCTGTTCATTATGGAAGGATTCTCAGAGGCGCAAGGGCAGGGACATGCTCAACTCTCACTGAAATGCAGTCAGTCATAAGTGCTTAATTCATGTAAGATTCTAATCCTAGATGTATACTAACATAGACTGCACTCACCAATAAAGCTGAAAGTTTCTTTTTTAGGCATGTTACAAGTGGAAGTGCTGTGCTGAGGTGCCTCAGCTAAAATTCAGACTATCATGTCACCCCGCAAAATAGCTGTGGAAATGCCATACTATAAGAAGGATTAATTTTGTGTGAAAAGAAATGCTGTAATGCCACTACATAGGCTAAAAGTAGTTTTGGCATGCCATGTCTGGTTATTTCTTCTTATACACATTTGGAGTTGAGGACATACAGAATGAATGCCCCATGCGAAAAGATGTTGGTAAAATACAGGGAATCTAGAAGAGAACAATAATGATCAGAGGTTGGAGAAATGATGTATGGAGAAAGTCAGAAAGAATTGGATTTGTTTTATATATAAAAGAGTGAAGGGAAACATAATAGTCTTCCAGCATGTGAAAGGCTGTTAAAAATTTCATGGTAATCAACTGTTTTCTCTGCCTGTGGGGCTCTAGAAGGAAGAAATAAACTTTGCAGCAAAGGTGATTTATGTTAAATTGTTAAAGAACTTCCAAAATACAGTGTCATGAATGGAGCTAACTCTGTAGGATATTTTGCGCAGTTTCTTCCACTGTAAGCTTTCAAGAACTGTTTACACCAGAGTGTTACCTGAAACGATGTGGCAATACCTGGTACTGCCACAAGTATTTTTCAAGGCAACCATCCGTTTTTTTGTGTTACGAGTCTGTGTCCGTAAATGAAGTGGCTTCTCTTAGCTGTTAGGGTAAACTGATGGTTGTCTCAAAAATATCATTTCCCTGAGGCAAGTGTACAGCAAGTGGTTTAGTCAAAACTGTATTGTAACTCTGTAGTTTGACTTTAGTTGCTTAGTTCATTTGCTTTGTGCTTGAGGTAAGACATACATTGCTACCTCATATAATTCGTCTCTTAATACAGAAAGCGGGACAATGCCACATGTAGAGAATGGCCATTGACATTTTGAGGTAGAAAAATTGCAAAATTAAAAACTGTGTATTTGTTTTCAAAATGCAATGATTAGTTCGTGTTTGTTTTAGCACTGCAACCTATTATTTCTGTGCAGGGAGTTCTTTCAAGGAATTTCAGGCTTGAAAAGGTCAGCGAATGAATTTTGTATAGTTTAGAGGAAATAACCCCCCATTTCCTTATTTAGCAGATTCTGGTGAAAGACTCAAGACCAGTTCTCCTTTATGGTGAGAAATACATCTGGAAAATTTAAGTTCTTCAGACAAGTGTCTCTGAAAGAGAATATTATGATTTACGTTTTCCATCATTTACAAAGCTTTTCCTATTTTCTAAGGAAGTTAATGGCTACAGCTGGCTACTGAAAGGTACATGTTGGTAATAGGTGTTTTTTCTAGGTGGTCTTTCTGGTTAATATCACAGGAACTGTGTGAAATACATTTATGAGATTAAGAATTTTATCCATGTATTAAACTAGCAGTAGAAAGATCACCATGACTCAAAGTTCCATTCAAAAATCAAAATCCAAACTGAAACCTCTTAAGGTCCCCAAAATGTTCTCCAATGTACCATTTCTCATTTCCATGGTGTTTAATCCATTCACTTCTGGCTTTCGGGTGGACCGAAAACATAAGAATGATAAGATTTTGTGGCTCTGATGTTTCACTCTCTTGATTATTTTGTTTCACTGATTTACATAATATTCATATCCGCTAAAAGAGATAGATCTCTTGTATGGACGATAGAAAATCTTCCTTAGAGCACTTGAATAGTAAGCCGAATTGTTCAATGTCTTCTTCATACTGTAATGTAATATCTTGTTCAGTGAAAGGATTATTCAGGCAGCACACAGTGATCAGCCTTGAGTACTAGAAGACGATGAAGCAAAAAATAGTCAGCCCATTCACTTTTCCCATCGGTTCCATTCACATAAACCTTTTCAAGACCTTTTTGGAAAATCTTGCTGTACTTAACTGTTTGACAGATTCATCCTTCAAAATGAATTCACTAAGACCCTGCCTTCCCCGCTGTTAGGAAGAGTCCAAAAAGGGCATCTCACATTGATGCCAGCAATATAGTTTTGAACTGGTTTTGGCTTGTGTAGAGGAAGATGAAAGACAAGATAGAGAATACATTTCAAATATGCCCAAGATTCCTTTAAATATCTGTTTCCTTTTGTTTTAATAATGGTACCACACTGTGTCATAAGGATCAGAATGGAAACAGTTTGGGGGTTATCTTTTTAATTTTCAATATTAACTGTTAGCCCACTAATCACATCTCAGAAATTTCAAAAAGTAAGGGTGTAATGAGGGTTGATTTGCAGACTTACTAGAGGACCAAAGTCTGTTATGAATTGATTAGCCTAAAGTTAATTTGTGTTTTCTCCAAACCCTGTTTGGAACTTCTTTTTCAAGGCTACTGTAATTAAGACCTTAGACAGAATTACATTGCACTGCAGAAGTGCTTATTTTCTACCTAGGTTTTAAACTCCAAATACTTGATTCAGATGAGCTTCAACGATCATAACATCATAGAATCATAGAGCAATTTAGTTTGGAAAAGACCCTTAAGATCATCAAATCCAACCATTAACCTAACACTGCCAGGGCCACCACTAAACCATGTCCCTAAGCACCACATCTGCACATCTTTTTAAATACCTCCAGGGRTGGTGACTCCACCACTTCCCTGGGCAGCCTGTTCCAATGCTTGACAACCTTTTCGGTGAAGACATTTTTCCTAATATCCAATCTAAACCTCCCCTGGTGCAACTTGAGGCCATTTCCTCTCATTCTATCACTTGTTACTTGGGGGAAGAGACCAACACCCACCTCACTACAGCCTCTTTTCAGCATAAGGTCTCCCCTCAGCCTCCTTTTCTCCAGACTAAACATCGACATCTTCGCCTTTACGTACTCACAAGTACGTATCTACTATAAATCGTTATTAGACACCAGTGCATACAATGTTCTTGTAGTAAAAAACAGATTCAAAGAACCAACATAACCAGAAGTGGTTAATTGTTTTGGGAATACATTTGGTGAGACTTAGAAGGATCTGTCTAGCTGGGGCTGGGTGCTCAGTTCTTTCAGAATTTAGGATCCTATTAAATTCAGTGCCTCTCTGAAAGCAGAATCTAAAACTTTAAACTGTTTTATTTTCAGCTTTAATTCTGAATAGTTTATATTTTTAATCCATCATTTACAGTTAGAGCAAAGCGAATCAGTGACGACCAAATCTTGTCGAAACAAGGCCTAAAAAATGTGCTTCTGTATTTTTTTCTAAATTCTTGCATTACAATCTAATGTACTAGTGTCAGTGCCTACAATCTTTAGACTCAAATCAGCCTGGCTTCACAGTAGCAACTGCTTGGAGACAGAACATTAGCTGGAATGTCTGAGGCACTAAGCTAGCCTGATAGGGTTTGAGGCAGTTTCCATTGCCAACAACTGGCACTACCTTTTTTATTGCATAATTATTATTATCATTCAAAGTCATTGTAGAGATACTTTATTTTTGAAGGAAGAGCATCTGAAAATGTCGTTATAAAGTTTTGTCTGCAAAAGACTATTATCGTTAAGAAAACCAGAGCAAGACGTTTGTTAGATACTGCTCTTATTTCCTATTCCTGGTTCAGCATAATTCATATGCTGTTCTTACAGCAAGGAATGTGAATCTCCCTATTACTAGTTTGCTGTCTCTTTCCTGATCTGTGTTTTGTCCTTATAATCTCAGATGGCCTGTAACAGCTGGCTCATGTGTTAAGAATCACCTGAAGGGTCTTTTCATCCTGAATGATGGAACTTTAAACTGGAAAATTATTTCTCTGCCCTTGAATGTCAGGAATCTTTGTATTCATGTGTTCATATGGAAATACACTTCCTTCAGCTCTGTTGATGCATGGCAGCACCTTCTCTAGTGTCTGTGACTTGTTGAAGTGTGAATATCCATGAAAATTCTTAGGAACTCTGTAGCTACTTAAACCCCTCAAGTCTGAAATGGTCTCAAGCTTCTCATTTTTAATGGAAAAGAAAGCATTTACATTTTCTTACAGCTTTGCTTTCAGTGAATGCTCGTACTTCCATGAAGAGCAAGGATTCGCATGGTCTGAGTGGAAGAAATGTAGAGAAAGAAAACGTGTGTATGTTTGAGGGGCAGGTTAAGAGAATGTGCCTATCATTAGTTATGTCTTCTATCTATGTCTACTACTGTGGTACTTAAAAGATTTCATAATATATTTAGTAGTCTTTTGAGAGTTGCTCTGATCTCAGATGTAGTGATTTTGGCAGTGTGCAACCTGTAATCATGAGATAGTGAAAGTAGTAGTAACAGATACGCTTGTCATTACTTGTAATTGAATTTCTCTTTAAAAAATACTCTGAAAACACCAGTGAGTTCTTTCGTGCTCGTGTATCTGTTTCATTCATCTAGCCATCTTTATTGACAGGGAAGAGAACATTAGAGAATTATTGGTGAAAGCTGTTTTCTGTAACCATGTACAGTTAGTGGCACAGAAAGCTCTCACTGGATGCAGGTGAATATAGTCTGCAGAGGAAAAGATCAACCCTTGGAACTGGGAGCTGGGTGGATAAGAGGAAGGTGAGGACTATGAAATTCACCAAAGGTATATTATGAACTAAATCTGAAAATAAATAAACCCTTTAGTTGTATTTCTAAAGGAGGATGCATGGTATCATCACTATACTTTACCACATTTAAGTTGTCTGTTTTCCAAACAACGTACACCAGTGAGGAAGAAATTGCCCTTACTTCAGGGAAAGTAAACACAAATCAAAGAGTTAAAGCAAAACAACATTTCGCAAATAATTTTAAAATTGACTTGTTGACATTTAGTGTTAAATTTTGGATGACTCAAGGGTTTTGAGAATTTTTTTCTGAAAAAAACATTAATATACAACCTCTGAAAAATAAACTTACTTTAAATGGTGAAGGCTGGGATCTTAACATAGGATAAAAACATTTAACAAGAATTCTGTCTCAGAAAATAGTGTCTTAACAATTAACTTATATTATTTGATTCTCTGCTGCTGGTTAAGTCCAATAGAAAACAATGTTCTGATCTCTCACAAAGATGAATTGGACTCGAAATTGTTAGGAGTATTGGGAATGTAAGGTTTATGATCACAGAGCAAAAGAGTGTAGGAGGCAGGTAAGGAAGGGCACATCTCTGAAGAAGACCACTTGTTCTGAGAAAAATCAAGAGGCAAAAGGAATAAAATATGTAGTTCCATCAACTTATGCTTCATGTGCTCTTCCAGAAGGTCAAATCCTTATCAGTCTGAAATCAGGTTTTCTTTCTAAAAATTTGATACTTATTTTCATCAGTTTCCACTTTCAAATAATATATACCTTGGTCTACAAATTGTATTTATTTTTGAACAGTTATCGTCTGTTTCCAGCAGCAGTCCTCTGCATCAGTTAGCTGTGACAGAAAGTATTTTAGAAACATTATGAAATGATTGGAGTTTATGTTAGATAAACTAATAAATGAAAAAAAWATATATATATAATCTGCACCTAAAAGAGCAGACACATTTATTTTCTCCCAGCCTAACTGAAAAGGAGCAATTTTCTGCAGGCTTCTAAATCCAAGTAGATGCTTAACGTTAGATTACTATACAAAGTAAAAAAAAAACAAGTATTTTCTGTTGTGTGCAAAGATTCTGATAACCTACTATGTTCTGAATTTCCATTTAATTTTTGTGTTGAACATTTATTTCTCTCTGTTACATTTGGAAGTTGTTTTTATAAAGTTTTTCTAGTGAGAAAGCTGTTAATTTTTCAGGCACGCTTTCTGGAAGCTGTCACTGCTTCTATGAGCATACAATTTGTATATGAGAACTGCAGGGTAAAGAGGAGACTACACTTTTAGGCATGCAAAGGCATAGCCAGTCATTTATTTCCTGTATTCATTTTATTAAAAGTACATAAAGTATTCTACCACCTATATTCATTTTTTAAAAAAATCATTCAAACCAAACAGGTTTAGTCAGAGGTTTATACTAAACCTGTAGTTGCTACAATGATAAACAACAGCTATTATGTATCAACAATTTCCATGAAAAAATGTATGTCATTCTATGGGAATTAGTAAATAATAAATAATAAACCACAACTTGTTTGTCTAAAATACAGCTAACCAATATGGACACAAGTTACACTCTGTCTATACTAATGATAAAGTGAAACTAGATTTACTATAATTATATTGAAATAACTCAATTGAAAATATACCTTTCTGTCTCATTTGCAGAAGACCACAGTGGCTTCTTTTAGTATTAGAAATCTTGCAAATAAATCACCAATATTCATGAAGTTCCTGCAATAATCACTATTTCAGTATTTCAGTAAATGGCACAAGGAAGTAATTACTTAATTCCTCTTAATAGGGGGATTTTATACACTATCAATCCCGTTTTTAAGACTGTAGTATCAATAAACATTTTTACTTACTTTGTTCCAATTCCTTATCTATAAATTAAGCTATCAATTCCTGTAAAAAATTCTTTCAGGTTTTTTTTCCCTCTAATGAATGTTCATCACCTGCTTCAGTGGTTAGAATTTTTTCTCCTCTTTATCTAGCTTATTGTTCTCAGACTGTGATTTGTGAATCATTAGTGATCTGTGACCTTTGAGACTCAAAATAAAATGATCTGCAAGCAAAAGCTATTCGGGACTGGGGAGTTTGAAAGCATACTAAGTCTTTTTAATAAGTACTGTGCAGAGTGAGAAACCTGGAGAACACATGAGTGTGGAGTGTGGAGTGGCTGCAGTGCCCATCGCAGGAGTTGGAGTGGCCGCAGTGCCTGTCATTTTGTCACCAGATCTGGAGACCTTCTCTTTCCCCTGAGGGCTCTGAATAGTGTTGAACAAGGCTCGGTAGGCATGGGCCAGGCCTCAGCACATGGCAGTGATCTCTGTCTCTCTGGAATTGCCAGGGTGACAGCATGCTTTCTCCAAATATTTTACTAGTTTTTCAGGATTCTGCACTTGTTCAGGGGTGAAGTKCMAAAACACTGGARRTGACCACTGTCCTAGGCACTTGCCCATACTATCCCACACACTCTGCCACTCATAACTATCCAGCCTCGGGACAGATCTCTGGGTGGTATTCTTAAATAGTTGTTTAACCTTAAACAAGGCCTGAAATGCATTCAGGAGACATAGCACTAGGAACATGCTGGTTTGAACATCCCAGGGTATTCAAAATCCTCAAGAGCTGTTGTAATTAGCCTGGAGGAGAAGGGGAAGGTGAAGGAAGGTGTCTCCCCTGTAAACTGGCTCTCCGAAGAGAAGAGGTAAAAGGTGTAATTATTAAAACTTTCCCAGAGATATCTCCCRAAGTACAGGGGTGACGGCAGTGCTGAGTACAATCTTATGACCAATGATTTTRTCATACCATAAGCCAGTGTTACACAGTACAGCGAAACGATAGCCTTAATCCATCTCCCAGAGATGACAAACCCCACAGAAATACTGGCAAACAGCAGTACATGCAGCCAGTAAGGTGCTACATAATAAAACTCCAAGAACAGACCCAACAACTCTGAGAGCAAATAACCCAGCATTGTGACCAGCTACTACTAAACYRATATMATGAATGCTTATAACAAATTTGTCTTAACCCGCTTGGGTCAGATGTGTCGTTATCTCAACCCTTCGGGCCCCACGTTGGGCGCCAAAAAGGACTGTCGTGGTTTAACCCGGCAGGCAGCCAAACACCACACAGCCGCTCGCTCACTCTTCCCCGCCCCCACAGCGGGATGGGGAGAGAATTGAAAAAATAATTCACGGATTGAGATAAAGACAGTTTAATAGAACAGGCAAGAAAGGAATAATAATAATAACAATGGTAATAATATATTAATGATACAATATATGAAATGAGTGATGCACAATGCAATTGCTCACCACCCGCCGAGACAGCAACCAAAGCGATCACTCCTTCCGGGACCCCTCCTTCATATATTGGGCATGACATCACATGGTATGGAATACCCCGTTGGCCAGCTGGGCTGGCTGTCCCGGCTATGCTCCCTCCCAGCCTCTTGTGCGCTTGGTAGAGCATGGGACGATGAGAAGTCCTTGAAAAGTAGATTACCTAGCAACAACTAACAACATCAGTGTGTTATCAACATTCTTCTTACACTAATTTAACTCTATCCTAGCCAAAACCAGGACGAAGATGCATTTCTTAATTTTCCATTTTGGGGGAGTCATCAGTTTTTCTCTTGGATTACCATGATAATTCACATTTTTATCAGAAATACTGCGCAATATTCTGCTTTTGTGTTTTCTTACAGTTTGTGTATTCTCACTGAATTTGGTATGAGTCTGGCTTAGAGTGATTAATGAAGACATTTATTAAACAAATGCAATCCATTATTACTGGACTCAGAATACAGTTCTTTTCTGTACCGTATGCAAGGCTAATTGATAAGAATGTATTGTTATAGAACGGAGACTCACTGTCTCAGTTTCACCTATCAGTCACTGAAAGCGAAGTCTTTTCAATTATTTAACCCCCATACTACTTTGTACCATGTTTTCTGATTGTTTCAGGGGTTCAGCATTTCTTTTTTCATAATAGCTTTCATTGTAAATACCATTTTTAACTGAAACAACTTACTGAGACTCAGCAATGATGATAAACATATGGTTATGCGTCATACAGAATTGTTTCAGCTTGTTAATATTCTAAACTATGGTGTTTTGAAATGGAGATTTCTCTGAAGGAAATGTCTTGTGTCTTTTAAGAGCTGATGGGTGAACTCTGTATCAAACCATGTTTTTTAAATGCCTGTGAACACAATTTCGTTACATGCTTCATAACACTGATCTGAGAAGGAAATTGTATTTTCTCACAGTGCACTTAATAGTTGTTGGTGCTCTTTCATTTATCCATGTACTAAAATTATTTCTGAAAAAATTCAGGTTTGTACTGAGATATTTCTATACATACTAAATATTAACATTAAAGCAACAGTTTATATGTTTGGGGACTAATGTGAAATAGGTGAAATATGGCAAATATTCAAAAAATTGTCTGTCTAACTTTAATGGATTAGTACTGTTATTAAATTCTGGACTGTGAAAGGTGAGTTACTGAAGATATAGGTCATATTTTTAGCTACTATGAATTGTTTTTTCTTTAGTGTATCTATAGTGTATCTATAGTATATCTATATTTATGGATAATCATCTGCCCCACTGAATTTACAAATACCCATTATGGAAGAAGATGTTGTAAGAGCTACTACCAGAAGAGCAATTCTTGTGGATGATAAAATAAATTTCTTGTGTTGGATCCTTAGCAGCGGTTGAGCATTCTAACTCCGCATACTTTAAAAACCTATTGTGATATACATTCATGTATATAATAAATATAAGTTTTAAATATATTAAATAATTACATATTTTTCACTGCAGGTGAAGTGTGATCAATATTGGCCAAGTAGAGGCACAGAAACTTACGGACTAATCCAAGTGACCCTTTTAGACACTGTTGAATTGGCAACGTACTGTGTTCGTACATTTGCACTTTACAAGGTATATCTACTTATATATACTTACAATATATTTCAAAATTTAGATGTAGGCAACTTTCATCCTTTCCTTTTCCTTTTCCTTTTCCTTTTCCTTTTCCTTTTCCTTTTCCTTTTCCTTTCCTTTTCCTTTTCCCTTTCCTTTCCTTTCCTTTCCTTTCCTTTCCTTTCCTTTCCTTTCCTTTCCTTTCCTTTCCTTTCCTTTCCTTTCCTTTCCTTT